>OVBL01000493.1:0-229836 GCA_900406555.1 Pseudoturritis turrita
AACGATTCTCGTGGTCGTCCCGAACTGTCCTTTTTGATGACGATCCCGAACCATGATCCATGGATAACCCCGAATCATTTCTTTGTAGCATTGCTGACTCAGTTCGGGTATGACTTCCTACGCAAACTCAGTTCGGGGTTCCGTTTCCTTGATACCTTTATCGGGGAGTGCAAGCATTTTGCTGGTTCCGAGTCGAATGACGTCACCATTTGCCTATATAATCCGTGATGCTTCTCATTTGTTTTCCACTTCATTTCTCCGAAAATTTCTTCAAAGCAGGTAACCTCTCTCTTCTTTCTCTCTCTAATAATTTTTTTTTGCTTAAGTTTTTTTTTTAGCCGAATCTTCGTTGCTCTTCCTTCGCCACCGATCCGCTTGAATTTCCCGATCCATCTTCAACTGGCTCCGTCGCCGTCTTCAAGTTTTCCGGCAGTTTGTTTTGAAGATCTAGATTGACTTGCTGTTCTTAAAAGATCTTCAACTTTTTAAAGGCTTTGATCTATTTTGATAGGCTGCTGAGAGCCCCGATCCGTCTTTTGAATCTTAGCAACTCTAGATTCTCTTTCGCGAGCTGTTAGGGATCCCGATCTGTTCATATCTTCTAAGGACCCCGATCCGTCTTCGAATTCAACGGAATGTCTCACTCATCTGTTTCTGCATCTCCCGATCCGTATACCCGCTTGTTTGACATTTCGGGGCAGTCTTCGCTTCCTGAACCATCTTTCTCTCCTGATCCGTTTCTCACCCGAAGCTGTGGTCGGGAAGATTCTTCTGGTGCACACGTTTCAGAAGACCTGGATGATCCAAGTGATTCGGGGTTTGGACCTTCCCTTCTTGGCAGAAAAATGGTGCTTTCTGAATCCTCTGGAGTTGGCAGCAATTCTGGGGATCCTTTGCGATTTGAAGTGCCCCAACTTCACGACTCCCCTTTTGACGAGCCGGCAAACCCCTTTGTTGATGTAGTTGATCCCGATCTGCCAAAAGTCGAACCAGAAGACTAGTTTTTTGATCCAGCCGTGGCCAGACAGGAGTTGAAGCGTTTGATGGGTCTCAACCGTCAAACTCCAAGGAAGAAAACAAGGAAACGACCCGATCCACCTGGTTCAACCCTTTCAACCCTGGATTCGCTATCCGCCCTTAGGCATAGGTTTTGCATTTCTGAGGAAGTCGAGCTTGTTCTTGCTTCGCCCTCAGACCGAGCCAGCAATCCCCTCCTAACCATTTCACTCTTTACGAGAGCTTCTTCTATCGCTGCCTGTTGTGGTTCCCGATCCCTGAAGTCATCCTACAGTTTATCTGGAAGTACAACTTGGCTATTTCTCAAATCAACGTTCGAGGAATTAGGCATATGGTTGGTATTCTGGTCAGGAGTTATGAGTGTGACGTAGAAGTTGGCGTCGAACATCTGACCCACTTGCTGGAGTTCAGGCGTCGTAATAAGAGGGAGCTGAAATATTATGTGTCGGGAAAAGCCAGGAGAAATATTATAAGGGGTTTCCCATTGAAAGACGATAATTGGGAAGACTATTTCTTTTTCATCCCCATCTCCGAAGCGTCGGTGGGTCAGCGGTGCATCCAGTTTATCAAGTCTGAATGGGGAGAAATTGGTAGCCGATCCGTTGCTCGACTTGGGCTACGGCTCGGGTTTTCATTACTTAGCAATTTTTTTCTTTTTTAGGGTTTTTCTAACCTTGCATAAATACTTTTGTTTTTTGCAGTGCGTCATCTTCGTCTTTCACTGCCTCCCGATCTGTCTGAGGTTCACGAAGTGCTTTCTGCTCGCAAGTGCAACTGGTCCAGAGACTTCAACCTTCGACGAGTGGAGAGAGCCCGAGCCCTTTCTGAAGGACAATCGGTTGAACAGTCATCTTCTTCTCATTCTTCGAGAGATACCATGGGAAGACCAACTTTCAGAGACCGAGCTGCTGCGAAAGCCAAAGCAGAGGCAGAGGCTAAGGAGAGAGCAAAGCAGGCCAAGGCGTTAAATCAATCTCCTCCCCCGAACCCTCAATCTGTCTCTGCCATCGTCTCTGAACCAACTTCTGCTAATAATCCTTGCGAACCGGCTCCTACAGGGGTCATCCTGGGGCTTCGTCCAGCCGACTCTCAAATTGTACCGCATAAAGACAAAGGCAAAGGGAAGGCCAAGGAGAAGAAGACTACGAGCAAAAAACGCCAATCAATAGTTGACAAGGGAGGGGCCCCGAAGCGACTGCGTTGTACTGAGTCGTCCCGAGCTATCCCTGAAGCAATACCCCTCCCTGCCGCTCCGGTAAACGCTGAAGGGGCTTACAATGATGCCTCTGCTTCTGCGGCTATCTTTTCAAGGATCACGTGTCCAGGTGATCACTTTCCGCCGTCTGATACTCTGCTTAGGGACAAGGCATATAGCGAAGTGTCTCTTCGGGGCGTCAAGGTATGTGACGTTTACTCGTTTTGTTTTCGTCACCCGATCCATTTCAGCCCCTTTTTTAACAGTGTTTCTCGTTGCTGTGCAGTTCATATCCCATCTTAATAGGATGGTGATGGGGTATGAATCTGACGCCCGTAGGGATCGTGAGAAGGTTGAAGACGCTAGGCGAAAAGCCATTGAGCTGGATGGGAAGCTCAAAGAAACCGAGGCAAACCGAGCTGCTGAACAGGAAAAAGCCGCGAAAAGGATCAAGGCCCTTGAAGTTGATGCTGAAGGGAGCAGGAAGCACATCAAAGAAGCTGACGAGCGGATCATGCGGCTAGAGTCAGGCAAAGTGAGGCGGGATGCTCATATAGCTAGCTTGACAAGGCAGCTAGAGGCTGCGAATGACCTTCTTGAGAGCAAAGTCGAGCGAGCTGTTCTGGAAGCCAGACGTGAGACCATGACGATGTTCGAAGGCAAAGTTTCCCGGGCCACGAGGCTTCTTGACCAGATCGACGGTGAGCCAAAGGAGAACATGCTTGATCTTGCCCAGATTGAAGGCAATCTTCAATTTATTGGGCTACTCCAAAGCGACGAGCCGCCATCTCTCGATGCCGAGGTGAAGACTTTAGCCGAGCAGAAGCAGGGCTTGTCGGGATCTCACGAGGCATTTGCTCAGCTTGTGGCGGAAATGAGAGGAATCCTGCGACTGTTCCCGATCCGATCTGACATTCTCAAGGAGCTCAACGATGGGGAGCCCATGGAGACTGCCGCCGCGAGCGTCGGGATTCAAGACTTTTCTGGCTCGAATAGAAGAACGCCCGGTCTAGCTGACTTTAGTCCAAAGGTGGTTGCTAAGGAGCCGACCCCCGAACCACCTTCTGGGAAAGCCAATGAAGTCGCTCTTGAGGAGATTGTCGCTCTTGAGGAAGCCGTCGTAGATTTTGAAATGGTGCCTAAAGAGGGCAAAGCTTCAGGAAGCGACGTGGTTGAGCAACCGTCAGAGCCAGAGCAGAAGGTAGTCACGACTCCCGAGATAACGGAGGAATATGATCCTCTCTTTTTTGTCTAGTTTAAAACTCTTTTTTTCATTTTTTGTTGACGCCTGGACGGCTTTATCCATGTAGTTGTGAACTCCTTTTTATCACCTGGTTGCTGACTTAGCTAACCCTTGCCTTTGAATATATATGTCTTTCGTTTAACGATAGATTCGAGAATGCCTTGCCTGCATTTGTATTTGTTTTGCGTAGTTACGAGATGATCAGTCTCAAGATGATCATTTCGGTCTACAGATAGGTTACCATAAACTTATATGCTCCGATAATGATCATTTGTATAGTCTAGGACGAGCATTTCGGTTTACGGATATGTTAACATAAACGTATCCGCTCCGACAATGATCATATGTTTGTATTGTTGTGGATGAACATTTCGGTTTACGGATACGTTACCGTAAACATATCCGCTCCGATAATGAACAAAGTATTTGTATAGCACGCTTTTGAATCCTGAGATGGATGTGATAGTTTAGATCCGAGATGGATGCGAAAGTTCACTATTGTGGCCAACAATAGTGAAGGTGTGGCGAGATGCCCGTAGTCTGTTTTGTTAAGACTTAGTGATCTTTTTAGGTAAAGATTGTCTGTGAAAGCAAAGCTTTGATAGATTGTAGAATCTGTTTACAAAGATGGGAGTATACGAGTATGCGTATACGTACCCACTCCCCCCCCCTTTTGAAAGGAGGGGGGCAACTGAACCCGTCCGAAGACGAGCTGCCTACGTACCCTTTGTAGGGATCAAGTCGCCCCATAGTTCATGTAAAGTAGCTTAGTGATAGTACTTTTTGAGATGCATTGCGTGCCATGATCTCGGTACCGGAACGTCCGTCAGGTTTGTAAGTTTGTAAACGCCAGGTTTGACAACTTCGGTGATCTTGTAAGGTCCTTCCCAATTTACTCCTAGTTTGCCAGCATTTGTTTCTGCGGTGTTTTGAAAAACTTTCCGCAAAACTAAATCGCCTTCGTAGAATCTTCGTTCTCGAACATTGGAATTGTAATATTTTGAGGCCGCGTTTTGATAGTTCTGGATCCTGATCAAGGCTTGGTCCCTTCTTCGTTGATCAAGTCCAGTTCGTCAAGCATTAACATGTGATTGAGCCCCTCTTGTTCTGGTAATAGCCTCCGGCGAATCCCTGGAAAATGTATCTCTGGGGGGATGATACACTCTGTTCCGTAGACGAGGGCGAACGGGGTTTCTCCTGTCGCTCGTCGTGGGGTGGTGCGGTGAGACCAAAGTACCCCCTCCAGTTCTTCAGCCCAACGTCCCTTCTTCTCATCAAGGCATTTCTTTAGTCCGTCAAGTATTGTTTTGTTGATTGCTTCGGCCTGTCCGTTCCCTTGTGGATATCTTGGAGTAGACTTGCTGAGTCTGATTTTCCATTTTTCGCAGAAACCTTCAAAACGATTTGAGATGAACTGCGAGCCGTTATCTGTCACGATCTCGTACGGTACTCCATGTCGGCATATGATGTTTTTCCAGACGAAGGCCTCCACTTGCGCATCTTTAATGTTAGCATAGGAGTCGGCTTCGACCCATTTTGAGAAATAGTTGGTCAAAACTAGAAGGAAGCGTTTCTGTTTTGACGGATGGAGTGGCCCGACAATGTCCATAGACCATCGCATGAATGGATATGGCGATGAGATTGATGAGAGTACTTCTGTAGGTTGGTGGATCATTGGCGCATGGCGTTGGTATTTTTCGCATTTGGCTGAAAACACTTTGCAATCTTTGATCATTGTTGGCCAATGGTAGCCGTGACGTTTGACTTTTATGGCTAGTGCTCTCCCTCCAGAGTGATTTCCACATGAACCGTTGTGAATTTCCTCCATAACTTTCCTGGCGTCCTTTCCTTCCACGCAGTTTAGCAGCGGTCCCGAGAATCTCCACTTGAAGATATTTCCATCAAGTAACACGTAACGTGCTGCCTGGACTCGAAGCTTGCGAGCTGCCCATTTTTCGGTTGGTAGGACGCCGTCGCATATGTATCCTCTGATTGCGCCGAGCCATTCCTTGTCACAACCATATTCTGGATCATTGTTGATTTCATTTGTTTCTCCGTTGGGTTCAATGACAGGGTCATTGCTGCTTGTCGTAGTTGGTGACTCAACGAGATTGTCTTCTTCCATTGGGGCAATATCCGGCTCTGCCGGTGATTGGTCGGCCAATTCTTTCTGCATTTCATCCATCACCTCTTGCCTGGTCGAAACGTCTGTCGCTCGTCTAGCCGCTTGTGAACTAGTTATGGCATTCACTGAACCGCCGGAACTGATGCTCGGGTGTTGGATGAATTCTACCGGGATCACTCGCTTTAGATCTGGATCGGAAGTTGATGCGAGGGCTGCAAGTGCGTCGGCTGGGGTGTTCTCCCCTCGCGGAATACGTGTTAGGATGAATTGTTTGAACTGTGCAGCTAATTCTTTGACGATCTTCAAGTAAGCCTCCATGCGATCATCCTTTGCTGCATATTCACCGCTAAACTGATTCGCGACTAGTTGGGAATCGCAAAATGCATGGAGTTTCTTGATCTTCAGGCCATTAGCAAGTTTCATCCCGGCAATCAAGGCTTCGTACTCCGCTTCGTTGTTAGATGCATGAAACCCCAGGCGGAAAGACTGTTCCAGTAGTTCGCCAGTTGGAGAGGTTAGCCGTATCCCGACTCCTGAACCGTTTTTGGAAGATGGGCCATCAACATGGAGTTTCCAGAGCTATCCTTGCATTTCGTCGTCAATGCCTTCTTTGGGTAGTTCGATAAGGAAATCCGCAAGAACTTGCGATTTAGCGCATGTGCGCCCGCGATACTCAATGTCGTATTCGCTCAATTCGATAGCCCAATTTGCTAGCCTTCCTGACTGACTTGGACTGTGCAGAACAGACCTTATCGGAAAGGTGCTCAGAACGACGATTGAGTGAGACTGAAAGTATGGCCTTAGTTTTCTTGCCGACATAACTATGGATAGTGCCAATTTCTCCATCTGCGAGTACCTTGTTTCCGCGTCTGTAAGAGTTTTACTTACGTAAAATATCGGCTTCTGTTCGCCGCGCTCGTCCCGAATCAATACGCCACTTACCGCTGTGGCAGAAATTGCGGTGTACAGAAAAAGTGGTTCCCCTGCTTCTGGTTTCGTGAGAACTGGGGGAGTGGCTAGATAATTCTTGAGTTTCTGAAACGCTTCCTCGCAGTTGTCCGTCCACTCGAACTTCTTGTTCCCTCGCAAAGTATCGTAGAATGGCAAGCATTTGTCGGTGGATCGTGAGATGAATCGGTTAAGCGCAGCTACTCTCCCAGTAAGACGTTGGACTTCCCTTTTCGTCTTTGGTGACGTCATATTGATGAGTGCATCGATCTGTTTAGGGTTTGCCTCAATGCCGCGGTGAGTTACAAGATATCCAAGGAACTCTCCCGAAGTAACTGCGAATCTGCACTTGGTCAGATTTAACTTCATGTTGTGAAGGTTCAGCTGCGAGAAATATTCCTTGAGGTGAGCGACGTGATCCTGTTCCTTTAGTGATTTCACCAGCATGTCGTCTATGTAAACCTCCATTGTTTTTCCGAGTTGGTCCGCAAACATCTTGTTCACCAGTCGCTGGTATGTCGCGCCCGCATTTTTCAAACCGAATGGCATCACCTTGTAACAATATATTCCACGATCCGTTATGAAAGCGGTCTTCTCGCGATCGTCGGGGTTCATCAAGATCTGGTTGTAACCTGAGAAGGCATCCATGAAGGATAGGAGTGCGTTTCCTGCCGTCGCTTCGACTAAGCGATCGATATGTGGAAGGGGGAAGCTGTCTTTTGGACAGGCTTTGTTCAGGTCGGTGAAGTTCACGCACACGCGCCATTTGCCATTCTTCTTCTTGACCACCACTGGGTTAGCTAGCCAGTCCGGGTACTTCACCTCAGTTATTGATCCGACGCGCAGTAGTCTCTCCACCTCGTCATTTACCGCTTTAGCTCTGTCTGGCCCAAGTTTTCTTCTTTTCTGCTTTACCGGTTTGAAAGTCGGGTCGACGTTCATTTCGTGGCTTGTTATACTGATATCGATGCCAGGCATATCTTCTGCTTCCCATGCGAAGGTGTTGATATTTTTCTTCAAGAATGCCACGAGCTCTTCTTTGATCTTTCCATCTAACTCTGCTCCAATTTCTACACAGCGTTCGGGATGTTTGTTGTCGATGCAAACTGATATGACGGGGTTGCAGGTTGGTTTAGACACCCCTTCTTGGCGATCCACCACGATCTGTAACTGCTATAACAGTTTGGAAAGCTCTTTCACCGGTTCTCTGTCGGTCTTCATCTTCTTGCGCTTTGAATTTGCCTTTGGATCAGTCACCGGGTTTCTGAGCTTGTGTGCGGCGAGAAAGCAGACGCGAGACTCTTTTTGATTTCCTCGAATAGTTTTCACGCCGTTTGGTGTAGGGAACTTGAGGCAAAGATGGTAGGTCGAAACGGCTGCGCGCATCGAGTTTAACCAGGGGGTCCCTACGATGACGTTGTAGATGGCCGGATGGTCAGTTACGGAGAACTCAACGATCTTTGTCACCTCGCCAGCTTGGACAGGCAGTTTGATTGTTCCGGTGGTCATGGTGGTTTCTCCAGAGAATCCCGTCAAGGGTTTGGGAGTAGACATCACTTCGGACAGGTCCACATTCATCCTTCTGAGAGTTTCGAGGAAGATTACATCCACGGTGCTCCCAGTGTCTACTAATACGCGTGCTACATCGCAGTCGTTGATGATCAACTCGATCACGAGAGGGTCGTTATGAGGTCTGTCGATTTCGATCGTTTCTCTTTCCTCGAATGATATCACGTCGTTTGGAAACTTAGATGGTTTAGACCAGTTGATGCTGACGTCTGCCCTTCGCTGGAATGCTTTGATTGATGAGACGGTATCTGAGCAATAGTGGGATCCTCCCATTATCATGCTAATCCTTCTTCTGCTTGATCCGGAGGGTGGCGTTTCGTCATCCCTTCTATCGCGCTTGGTGTGATCTTTTGTCAGATCGGGTTTGTATGTGTTTACGTCCATCTCAAAATCCTTGAGGCTGACATTTCCCCCAAGCTCGCCGGCTGCTAATTTTTTAGCAAGCTTCAAGCCTAGAATTCGGCAGTTCGCGGTAGAATGCCCCTAGATGTGGTGGTGTTCGCAGTAGGCCGTCTCGTCATAGGAGCTGTCGCTTTTGGTCCAAGTGCTCCATGAGCTTCTTCCACGGCCTCGGCCTCTCCCGCGACCGAATCCAGGAGCGTCGATTTGATAGTTATAAGCTCCTCGAAAGCCTCCTTCGTGCTGGATATAGCTGGAGCCTTGATTGTTCTTCCTAGTGTTGGAAGGGGCTGAAACTTGGGGAGAATGGTTCGTTGTCTTGGCCTTCCCGTACTTCTCAGTTAGGATTTTCATCTCTTCTTCTTCGGTGATGAAGTCTGCGGCTCGATGCATAGCGTCCTGTATCGTAGTGGGGGTGTTTAGCGCGATTTCTTTGCGAAAATCGGAATTGAACCAGAGTGCTCGCTTCAGGGCTAGTAGGGCTACTTTGTCGCTCAGGCCTTCCACTTTTGACATAATAGCCTTGAACCTTCCAATGAAACTCCGGAGTGTTTCGTTCTGTCCTTGAGCTAAGGTCCACAGGTCGGCGTCAGACATTCCGGGATCCATGAAGATGGAGTAATGTTTCAAGAATGCCGCAGATAGCTGGTTATAGCCGTCGATGGAATTTCGCTCGAGTCTTGAGAACCACTGGAGCGCCGGTCCCTTAAGATGCTCCACGAAGAGAAGGCATTGTCCGGCGTCTCTCTCGTTTTCCTTGAAATTCGAGCGTCCCATGGCAATAGCGAAGGCTGTCAGATGCTCCTTTGGATCGGTCTTTCCTTCATAGATCGGGATTTTCATCTTTCCAGGGTCTGGAATTCTCGTGCTAGTTATCCGTGCTATGAACGGGGTGTTCTGTGCTTCCTCCAGTACACGATCTATCTCTGGCACCTTGCTAGTTGCTTTGTGCATCATGGATCGGACAGCTCTGATGTCAGCAGCCGCTCGATCCATATCTGCTCGCATCCTAGCCATCTCGTCTTTCTGGGCTCTGACTCCTGCTCGGCGCTCTTCGTTCATCCGTGCTTGCTCAGCCCAGAGTATGTTTTCCTCTTCCTCGGTCAGCTCTTGATCTCCTTCGGGGATGGCCTCGTATCTTTCGGTTCGGGTTTGACCAGTTGCTAGGTGTTCAGGATTTTCATGGCTCTCCATGTTTTGCTCCATTCGGTTCTCCTCCTCCAGATTGATGATTGGTGCAGGCTCCTCTTCGATTGGCGTGTCGTCTGCCCCTTGGACTCTTGAGGCTAGGTTTGCTGAGCTTTAGTGTAGTGGTGGCAGTCTTCCTCGGGTCCTTGGTGGGTTGAGCGGAGTCGTGAAGTCCAGGGCCGTTGGGTTGAGACGCCTCCTGACTCGTCTTGCTGGATCCAGACCTGATCCCGTGCCTCGGGTACGACTCGCTGTTGTGAGGGCCCTCAGCTCGCCCGTCATCGTGTTGTTCAGCTTATCTTGCTCCTCCGCCTTTTTGAGTAGTGTCTCCAGCATTGCTTTCATCTCTGTGAGCGTTGTCGAAGTCTCCCCAGCGTCTGTGGATCGGTTCGCCTGATCCTCCACGCCGGCATTTCTGGTGTCAGCAGCGCTATCGTCTCCGTCATTGGTCATCGTCCTCAGATCGGTTTTGTGGTGGTTCTTCGGTGTAAGAAAATTTCAACAACCCCCTCCTTCTAGCGCCAAATTGTGGGAGTATAAATCCACGCCAATTGAATTCGTTATGTCTTTTTGCGAGATCTGAAACTTCTGAGTAAAAACCACCAAAAACACAAACAGAGATCCAAAGATGGTTTTCTTTATTAAGCTGTTTAGAAAGCTTTTTTGTCAAAGAGCAAAAGTACAGAGTTCTGCAAGGTAAAAATTGCCGATCCTCTTTTCAGAGGGTATACATCAGTATATATACATCTTTAAGTCGGTTAAGTTAATGTCTAAAGAGATAAGGAAGATTTCCTAATTCCTCAGGATTTCCTTCTAGCGAAAACTATCATCGTCATGGGCTTCGACTCATGGGCTATCTTTGTCATCTCTTTTGTGGGCTTGAATTTGTGGGCTCGTTGTCTCAGCCCATTCTCTAGCCATGGTTCGCGGCTCGGGTGACACCATGGTTCACGGCTCGGGTGACACCACGGTTCACGGCTCGGGTGACGTACTATGGGTCGTGACCCCCGATCCATCTGTCGTACCATGGATCGGGTATACGTCCCAGTTTCTTCACCGTGGGTCGTGACCCCCGATCCATCTGTCGTCCCATGGATCGGGGTACACGACCCAGTTTGCCTTGTCATGGTTCGGGATACCCGATCCAACTACTTCAATCACAGTTCGGGGTTTGGAACCAAACTTCCCTTCTCCCGGATCGGGGTACACCTTCCACGGTTAGGGGATCCGATCCGCCTGTTTTATGGCTAGGGAGACCCGATCCACCTACTTCACGATCAGGAGACCCGATCCATCTGCTTGGTCACAGATCGGGGCACATAACCCAACCTTCTCATGGATCGGGGTACCCGATCCCTTGCTCTGTCACGGATCGGGGTACACCTTTCACGGTTAGGGGACCCGATCCATCTGCTTCATGGCCAAGGACCCCGATCCAACTTCATCACAATTAGGGGACCCGATCTGTCTGCTTGGTCACGGATCGGGGCACATAACCCAACCTTCTCATGGATCGGGGTACCCGATCCCTTGCTCTATCACGGATCGGGGTACACCTTTCACGGTTAGGGGACCCGATCCATCTGCTTCATGGCCAAGGACCCCGATCCAACTCCATCACGATCAGGGGACCCGATCCGTCTGCTTGGTCACGGATCGGGGCACATAACACAACCTTCTCATGGATCGGGGTACCCGATCCCTTACTCTGTCATGGATCAGGGTACACCTTTCACGGTTAGGGGACCCGATCCATCTACTTCATGGCCAAAGACCCGATCCACCTACTTCACGGTCAGGGGGACCCGATCCATTCTGCTTCAAGGCTAAGGACCCGATCCACCTTCACGGTTAGGGGCTCAACTGCTGGTGCTTTTTCATACTTAGCCATTTTTTCCAATCGTTGATTCTCAAGAGGTGGAATCTGACCCCAACATTACCCCGCAACATCACTTGGTGACCCTGATGCATAAAGGACAACTCATGACTCTGCCAATCTATTTGACATCTTCCCAAGGTCTGCAGCCATTGTATTCCCAAAATCACATCGGCATTACCTAACTCCAAGGCAATGAAATCTGCATTAAACAACAACCCTTGTACCTCAAAATTCACATTTCTGCACACTCCCAATCCTTTCACTCGAACTCCTGTCCCCAACAAGACTTCGAGATTATCTCTTTCCATGGTTTTTAATCGTGCCTTCTTAACCAGAGATGGGGCTATAAAATTGTGAGTAGCTCCACTATCTAGCATGACCACCACCTGTTGTTTCTTAATGACTCCCAACATTTTGGTAGTTGTAGGAGAAGATAATCCCAAGAAGGAATTGAGAGACAATTCCATCAGTTCTCCTACATATTCCACATCCCCTTCATTCCACTCTTCTCTGGTCTCATCCAATACTTCCATCTCAAAGCCATTGATCACTGTTAACACTTGTAAACTTCTGTTAGGGCACCTACCATTGACCAAGTGTGACTTGGACCACTTTTCATCACATTTATAACACAAGCCAAGTCTCCTTTTCTCAGCTAACTCCTCTTTTGTTAACATCTGCTGAGGTCTTGCATAACTTGTATTGGCCTGTCGAGAAACAGATGGAGGTAATGCCGGAGTAACGGTTTTCATTTTCCATCCAACTTGAGAATTAGGTTCTGAAACAGTTTTGAAATTGTTCTGATATGTTCCTGACAACTTCCTACTCTGCATATCTTTACACACCATTCTGTATAAAGAACTTGATTCCATTTGTAAGGCCCAGGAGATCATATCTGGCAAGTCAACTGGTTTACACATATTAACCACCTCCTGCATCTCTGATTTTAACACATTCATAAAGATCCCTTCTAATTGAGACTCTGGCATCCCAATCACTTGAGAAGACAACTCTTCAAACAACTGCACATAAGTTTCAACAGAACCAGTTTGTTTCACTGCACATAAAGGCTGACTCACATCACGAATCTTTTCCCGACTATACCGAGCTATCAACCTCTGTTTAAACTCTGTCCAACTTTTAAAAGTTTTCCTGACCAACTCTCCATTGAACCAGCTAAGAGGAGCTTCATCGAGACTGACGGAAACTAGTTCCAGTTTAGATTCATCCTCATAACCACCCAATCTGAAATATCGCTCAACTTTTGCAATCCAACCATAGGTATTCTGCCCTTGAAAAACCGGCATCTCAACTCGCTTAACCAAGCTACTTCGATCCGCAACCAAACAATTCCCAGAAGCAATCTCCGGCGACCTAGGGCTACGGCATGGTTCCAAGTCAGGGAAACATACCTGATTTGTACGGCGAGGTCTTGTCGACGCCTCTGCCTGTGGATCAATGTCACCGGAGTTAAGTTTTCCTCCTTTCTTCAACAACTCCAGGATCGCTTCCAATTTCTTGTCCATCTTCTCCTCCAAGGACTCGAATCGATTCTGCGTATGTTTTACAAACTCGAGTTGCGATGAAATTGAGATCATCAAGGTTTGCGACAACGATTCCAGTGTTACCGGCAACGTCTTTCGGGTTTCCACCTCCGCTTGAAGAGCTTGGACAGCTATCGGCACCGACGAACTCGAATCTCATCTTTGCGATCTATCGTTCCAGATTACGCTCACGAACGCACCAATTTGTTAAGAACCGAAACTCGTTTTTATTGATAAAAGAGGATTATACACGATTTAGCTCAAATTTATCCTCAAAACCTTGAGCTAACCAACAGATACAATGAATCTGGACAATCCACAATTCAAGGTAAAGTATCTAAATGACTCAGAGGGTCTATTTATAAGCATAACCCTTCACAAACACTAATGCACTCAATTGAGACTCTAAAACCGACTTAAACCTCTCATTATGACACATCGGTTAACTGCTGCTTTGATGCAGATCCTCCCTTCTTTTGAGATTTCTTCCTTCTACGAACAAATGCTCTCCACGGTTTAGGCTTACCAGCAACTTGCTGGATACATAATAACTGTGGTTGGTATTGCAAACATTGAGGAAATGGTTGGGAGTACAATCTATTGCTAAGGCTACCTACTGTGATAGGGAAATCCTGAAAATTGGATCCCTCTTTTTAAAAATAAAACTAAGATATTGTACATGAGCAATCATATGAAAGACCAAATGAGGATGGCAGTTGGAACTTGTTGATTGTTTCACAGATTATCCTTCAAGCTAATTTTGATGTTCTGCACTTTGATGGACACTTGTAACTTTTGATCTTCCATTTCTTTCAACACTGAAAGTAGTGGTTCAGATCCAAATCTTTAAGTATCGTGTTCTCGTCTATCTCTTTGTCTGCAGAGCGTCTCAGTTCGGTTTCTTCAGAAAGTCTCTCCGAACGAGGAACTGAAGAAACATGTTTTGATATGGTCAATCCTGCATGTGGTAGGAATTACTGGTTGCACCGTAGCAAACTTAATAATGGCTTTTTGGTGAACGGTGACCTCAAGATTGTCGCACAAGTAGAGGTTCTCCAAAATAGTTGTGCAGCAAAAAAGTAGAATGGTTGGCTAGAAACTAAGATATAGAAACGAACAACATAAATTAACAATAACAGCTTGATCTCCAGCAACTCTGAGTAATACCCTCAATCGACCAATGGTATACAAGCACTTGGGAAATATACATGTGGTTCAATTGCATGGGTATTAACAATAACACGCTTGATGTCTGGCAACTCTTAAGTAATGCTATATTGAACAGCATGGGCATAAATTAGTTAGGGAAGGTACTGAAAACAGAGAGATGACACACGTGATATTCCAAGAAACACATAGGTTCAACTGTACCTTAAGTGATTGAATGTACATCCCAGCAATTGAGCCTTCTTAACCAGAGATGGGGCTATAAAATTGTGAGTAGCTCCACTATCTAGCATGACCACCACCTGTTGTTTCTTAATGACTCCCAACATTTTGGTAGTTGTAGGAGAAGATAATCCCAAGAAGGAATTGAGAGACAATTCCATCAGTTCTCCTACATATTCCACATCCCCTTCATTCCACTCTTCTCTGGTCTCATCCAATACTTCCATCTCAAAGCCATTGATCACTGTTAACACTTGTAAACTTCTGTTAGGGCACCTACCATTGACCAAGTGTGACTTGGACCACTTTTCATCACATTTATAACACAAGCCAAGTCTCCTTTTCTCAGCTAACTCCTCTTTTGTTAACATCTGCTGAGGTCTTGCATAACTTGTATTGGCCTGTCGAGAAACAGATGGAGGTAATGCCGGAGTAACGGTTTTCATTTTCCATCCAACTTGAGAATTAGGTTCTGAAACAGTTTTGAAATTGTTCTGATATGTTCCTGACAACTTCCTACTCTGCATATCTTTACACACCATTCTGTATAAAGAACTTGATTCCATTTGTAAGGCCCAGGAGATCATATCTGGCAAGTCAACTGGTTTACACATATTAACCACCTCCTGCATCTCTGATTTTAACACATTCATAAAGATCCCTTCTAATTGAGACTCTGGCATCCCAATCACTTGAGAAGACAACTCTTCAAACAACTGCACATAAGTTTCAACAGAACCAGTTTGTTTCACTGCACATAAAGGCTGACTCACATCACGAATCTTTTCCCGACTATACCGAGCTATCAACCTCTGTTTAAACTCTGTCCAACTTTTAAAAGTTTTCCTGACCAACTCTCCATTGAACCAGCTAAGAGGAGCTTCATCGAGACTGACGGAAACTAGTTCCAGTTTAGATTCATCCTCATAACCACCCAATCTGAAATATCGCTCAACTTTTGCAATCCAACCATAGGTATTCTGCCCTTGAAAAACCGGCATCTCAACTCGCTTAACCAAGCTACTTCGATCCGCAACCAAACAATTCCCAGAAGCAATCTCCGGCGACCTAGGGCTACGGCATGGTTCCAAGTCAGGGAAACATACCTGATTTGTACGGCGAGGTCTTGTCGACGCCTCTGCCTGTGGATCAATGTCACCGGAGTTAAGTTTTCCTCCTTTCTTCAACAACTCCAGGATCGCTTCCAATTTCTTGTCCATCTTCTCCTCCAAGGACTCGAATCGATTCTGCGTATGTTTTACAAACTCGAGTTGCGATGAAATTGAGATCATCAAGGTTTGCGACAACGATTCCAGTGTTACCGGCAACGTCTTTCGGGTTTCCACCTCCGCTTGAAGAGCTTGGACAGCTATCGGCACCGACGAACTCGAATCTCATCTTTGCGATCTATCGTTCCAGATTACGCTCACGAACGCACCAATTTGTTAAGAACCGAAACTCGTTTTTATTGATAAAAGAGGATTATACACGATTTAGCTCAAATTTATCCTCAAAACCTTGAGCTAACCAACAGATACAATGAATCTGGACAATCCACAATTCAAGGTAAAGTATCTAAATGACTCAGAGGGTCTATTTATAAGCATAACCCTTCACAAACACTAATGCACTCAATTGAGACTCTAAAACCGACTTAAACCTCTCATTATGACACATCGGTTAACTGCTGCTTTGATGCAGATCCTCCCTTCTTTTGAGATTTCTTCCTTCTACGAACAAATGCTCTCCACGGTTTAGGCTTACCAACAACTTGCTGGATACATAATAACTGTGGTTGGTATTGCAAACATTGAGGAAATGGTTGGGAGTACAATCTATTGCTAAGGCTACCTACTGTGATAGGGAAATCCTGAAAATTGGATCCCTCTTTTTAAAAATAAAACTAAGATATTGTACATGAGCAATCATATGAAAGACCAAATGAGGATGGCAGTTGGAACTTGTTGATTGTTTCACAGATTATCCTTCAAGCTAATTTTGATGTTCTGCACTTTGATGGACACTTGTAACTTTTGATCTTCCATTTCTTTCAACACTGAAAGTAGTGGTTCAGATCCAAATCTTTAAGTATCGTGTTCTCGTCTATCTCTTTGTCTGCAGAGCGTCTCAGTTCGGTTTCTTCAGAAAGTCTCTCCGAACGAAGAACTGAAGAAACATGTTTTGATATGGTCAATCCTGCATGTGGTAGGAATTACTGGTTGCACCGTAGCAAACTTAATAATGGCTTTTTGGTGAACGGTGACCTCAAGATTGTCGCACAAGTAGAGGTTCTCCAAAATAGTTGTGCAGCAAAAAAGTAGAATGGTTGGCTAGAAACTAAGATATAGAAACGAACAACATAAATTAACAATAACAGCTTGATCTCCAGCAACTCTGAGTAATACCCTCAATCGACCAATGGTATACAAGCACTTGGGAAATATACATGTGGTTCAATTGCATGGGTATTAACAATAACACGCTTGATGTCTGGCAACTCTTAAGTAATGCTATATTGAACAGCATGGGCATAAATTAGTTAGGGAAGGTACTGAAAACAGAGAGATGACACACGTGATATTCCAAGAAACACATAGGTTCAACTGTACCTTAAGTGATTGAATGTACATCCCAGCAATTGAGCAATACGCGGACGATCATATTGAGTGAACATCCCATTGGCAAGAATTGCATCAGCCACATTGGGAAATGCTACCAAATTGATCTCGAGCAAATGGCAAAAACTTGAGATGCTGTAGGAGAGCTACTAATTTCCTAACACAGGCTGCCATAATTTAATGAAATAACTCTTGTCCAACCTTTGTCTAAATAAATCCATGGTCAGTTAAATTCGGCTTCAGAACATCCAATTAAAATATGATCAGGCTCCTCTGCCACAAAAAAAGAGTCAGTTGGACCTTTCTGAGAGCTCTTACACAGCCTTCTTTCGCAACAACGTACCTGAAGAAAGAGATCTGTGATGGCATTAAGAAATTGGGCATCTTCCCTCCATTTGGGCCATCATTAATGCAAAATTCACAGCCCC
This sequence comes from Pseudoturritis turrita, assembly GCA_900406555.1. NCBI lineage: Eukaryota > Viridiplantae > Streptophyta > Magnoliopsida > Brassicales > Brassicaceae > Pseudoturritis > Pseudoturritis turrita. Next base: position 17,543 of record OVBL01000493.1, read on the forward strand.
CTGTAATTCACAGTTACAATAATAGTCGGAGTTTTCCAGATAAGATAAGAAAATCTTAGATATAGAATTCAAGGTATAGGTACTAAGAGTAAACAAATCAAATAGTTTTCTAAATGTAGGCTCCTATATGGGTTCTCCAAAGATTAATTCCACTCACCTGAGGATCTGTTGGAAGAATGGTTTGCAGGAGAAATAAGTAGTCAGGCGTGTACCCAGCCTAAAAAGCAACTACAATCTCAGTATCTACAGAACCAAAGATAATTTCTAGTAATAACTGAGAATTCATGCCATTGACCTGCAAAGGCAGCAAGGACTTTGGGGGTAACCTTCACTTTAATGTATATTTTCAGTGCAAGATCATTGTCCACAGTCTGAAATGCATATTCACCAGAATCAAGAGGTCCAATTCAAACGTGCAGGATCCAGCTGAAGTTCAAGAAAAGGGTTAATTCTCATGATAAACTTGATTGTGTTTCCATGTATCGGTTGACCGAAAAGTCCTGTTAATATTCTTGGTACTGATTCTCTCTATTGATTGTTAATTTTCTTGGTACTGATACATAAGTATGTGTTGTTGTTCATACCAGTTCTCTGGTTCTATACACATCAGCCTTACACCTGCCACATTCTCAGCTTTCTGACTTGCTTGCTTATAGCATTTGCTTCTCTTAATAATTTTGTTTATTTACCTCTTCATAAGTTCATAACTGATAGCATAATATAATTTGTCGCAGTAGGTTGCCCTTCTTGGTTAAAAGAAACATTTGATTATGAGAGTGTTAGTTCTATTGTGTGAAGTTGGTCCCTTTTGTCTCCTGTCCTGTTATGTAATTAATTTTTTAAGTACATGTGTCCAGACTACTCTAATTACCATTATACCAAATGGGGTATGATAAGTCATAACAAGGGTAATAAAACATATATTCATTGTTCATGCTCGTGACAGTGTCTAGAATCAGAGAATTGTGATCACACCCCACTAGAGGAAACTCCTAACTAATAGGAACAAGGATAGACAAACACTACATGTGATACACTCAACTACAGATGTAACCTGATACAACTCATAGATTATCTCCTGAAACCTTGTCCAATCGATCTTCAGCCCCAAGCAGTGATGTAGATGGATGGTCAAAGGCGAGAGCATGGTCTGACTGATGGTAAGAAGCATTCAAGCCTGATTCTAGTATTGGGTGCGCCACTACCATATCAGGTGTATAACCAGCTGCACCTCTCACCAATCTAGGCTTCTTTGATGATCTCTCTTCTCCAGCGCTCTCATCCGGAGACCCAATGTTACACCCCGAGTCTGGTGTCAAAGGCTCTCGGTAAGATGAAAGAGACTCCTCAACTGATAGGCTCTTGTCTGGTCCGCATTCCTTGCCAGACTTATCTTGTAGGGGAGACTCAGATGTTGGGGCAGGGGTTGCAGGATCAGATTCGCCTGTTACTGGGGCAGAGGGTTCGCCAAGGACTCCACTGAGTCGCTGTTGCTCTTCAATTATCTTTTTCAAGTACTTCCCTTGTGCTTCTATCCGTAGTTGCAGCTGTCTTTGCACCTAAAAACATCAAAGAATGTCATATTTGACGCAGAACCAACTGAAAATCTGATGAATTATTTCGTGTTCCTTTCTCTTTCTTAAGAAGCATGGTGATGGTGAAGCATACTTCTAGTTGCTCGTGCAATCGTTTCTGAACTTCCATCTGCAACTTGAGGGCTTCAGTTATCTGCATTCCCCTGTAATCGAAAAGTCACATGAGGATCTTTCTGCTCACTTAATCTAAAGCACCAGGTAGTAGCATCACAAATCAACTCAAACAAAGAAAAATTAACGTACGATGAACCATCCAACCCAGAGAGCACATCTCCAGATTCTTTCTTATCAGTTTTCTTCCCTGAAAATTTATGAATACCAGTTTCAGGCAAATAAGCAACTGGGAGCATGAGAAAAATGAAGGAAATCAGTGTCCACCTACCTTCAGAAGACGAATCTGGAAGATACTTTGCAAGTCGATATTTCTGACTCAAACACACATTTGCAGAAATCAGTGGAGTAAAATACAAAAAAGATGGGGGATGCATACTTAACACAGGTAAGAGAAAGAGAGAATTGACAAGTGTTATGATTTCAGAATGAATACCTGTAAGTGACTCTTGACATGATATATAGTTAATCCTTGTACACCCATCACTCTAAGAACGCCTTTGGGTGTAGCTCCTTTGGAAATCGAAAGAAGATGAAAAAAAATAGATTCAGTAACCCTAACCAGACAGATAGGCTTCTCCTCTCATGACGACCAAACATAGAGGGATATTCTAAACAGCAATTGATCATAGTGAGTTACCAGAGACTGAGTATAGACGAAGAAAGGCGAATAACAAAAAAGGAAACTCACTATCAGGGCCACCAAGTTGAGCAACGGCATCAACAAAGCGATCATGTAGCTCATGCGTCCAACGCAAACGTTGTTTGGATGCATGACTAGAATTGTTGCCTCCGTTGTCTGCTTCCATCAGGCTAAGATATAATGAGTTGGTGCAAGCTAGAAAAAGAAATGAAAGCATTGCTTTGTCAGAAACATCAATTGCAGTCATAAAGATAGAAATGGAAATTGGGATCCGACTTAAAAGCCAGAGATGGAGGAACTAAGCCCAACAAGTAATTTTCCAAGTATAAATAGTGAATAAGATGAACACCAAATCAGAGGCATGGTCATGGGTGGAAGAGAGCAAGATAAGAAGAAAGACAAGTCGAACCTGGAACCTGTGTGCGGGCGGATCTATTCTATACAAGAATCAGACCATTTTCAGAACCAATCTGATAATTCCGATGATTCTGTCTGTGTGTGGTGTGGATTACTCAAGTCTTGTAATTCCGATAATTCCGAATAATCTCCGGTGGGCGGCGGCGATGCAGAGCAGAGTCCTCCCTCCACCAATTTTTCCAGTAGTCCCTCTTTCGATTCCGATGAATTTTCTCGGAGCAGTAGCATTGACTATTATTGCACTTGTTTTTTTTTTTGTGGGCTCAGTCTGGGCCTAATGAATGACATTCGAAGGCCCAAACAATTTAGTGGGTCCATATCTCAGCTAGAACAGCGACTCTGCAGCTGATAGGATAGGACTCAGATATCCTATCCCGCGCCTCGCCGAGAAATCCGATAATGGCGGTCAAACTAGTGATCTCACTTCTTCTTCTTCTCTCTTTCCACTTAAAAATCTCAGAATCCTCCGTTCACATCTACCCCTCCCAGCCCTTCCACGATGTCGGTAATTCTCTCCTCCTCTACGGTGGCAGCGAGGGCATCTTCGCCTCTTCCAGATCTTTCATCAGGTACTCTCCTCCTCGCTTCTCTTCTACATCTGATTTCCTCATTCGTTCCTCATTGGTAGTCTCCTACATCCTCATTCCTGCAGGTTTGAGAACATCACTCTCTGGAGGACAATTGCCCACAGTAATGGGTTAGTCCAAGCAGTGATCTTTGAGGCCTCCGATCGTAACAATATCGGTGGCTCAGCTTACGGCGGCCAGAGATCTATTTGCTGCACTCCAGATCTGGCCAATCTTCAAGGTTGTAAGCAGGGTGAGATCATTAGGATTCCTTCTGCACATGACCCTAGATGGCCTATCCTCTTACGTCTCCGCTTCAAAGGAAAACATTTGTCCGCTAAGATGGAAAACACTGAGATTCTCATCAGGAAGACTGGAATCTATAATCTCTTATTCATTTCCTGTGATCCCAAACTCAAGGGCCTCAAAATGACCGGAAAGACCGTTTGGAAAAATCCCGATGGCTATCTTCCTGGTAGGATGGCTCCACTCATGAAGTTTTATGTCTTTATGTCATTCGCATATCTCTTGCTCACTGCCGTCTGGTTCTTCCAGTACCTGAGGTTCCGGATGGATATATTGCCACTTCAACATTGCATAACAGTCGTGATTGTTCTCGGATTGCTTGAGATGCTCTTTTGGTACTTGGATTATGCTCATTTTAATAACACGGGCACGAGGCCTTTAGCCCTTACTACATGGGTTGTTACAATTGGTGCTTTCAGAAAAACTGTTTCCCGCATTCTCATACTCTGTGTTTCCATGGGATTTGGGGTTGTCAAGTCCACTCTTGGTGGTCTCACTTCTAAAGTCCTTCTCGTTGGAGTTACTTACTTCATAGCTTCTGAGATGCTTGATATAGCTGAGCATGTTGGCATTATCGACGACGTATCTGGAAGAGCAAAACTTTTTCTTGTCCTGCCGGACGCTTTCCTGGATGCATTTCTCATTTTGTGGATATTCACCTCTCTTTCAAAAACACTGGAACAATTACAGGTATCTCTTTCGACTGTGTGATCAGACTCTGTAGGCTGTAAGGTTTTCAGGCAAGATTCATCAGATCAGCTATATGAACTTCTTTATGATCGTTTACTCTGCAGATGAAGAGGACCTCTGTGAAGTTGGACATCTACCGCAAGTTCTCAAATGCTCTTGCTGTTATGGTTGTTGCCTCTGTTGCTTGGATAGTGTATGAGGTACCATCCTGCCAAAGCCTGATTTGATGCTGATACAGTAAACAGTAATCTTACTTGAGGGAATGACTGCTCAAGGCGTGTTTGAAAGTATATTTAGGGTGACTAGTGCCTAGTATCAACTAAAAACTGGCGTGGAAAACAAGCTAGAAATTGCTCAGAATAGAGAAACCTCCTGATGATTTGTCCCCTCCCCCTGCAGGTGTATTTCAAAGCAACAGATCCATTCAATGAACGATGGCAGACTGCTTGGACTATAACCGCCTTCTGGGATGTTATTGCATTCGTGTTGCTATGTATTATTTGCTATCTTTGGACCCCGTCGCAGAACTCTCAAAGGTATGTTACACCAACGTAAAGGTTTTGGTATCTGTCTGGTATACCAACAAAGAAGCTTGGTTCTGCAAGCCGAACATGTTTGTGCTAGTCTATCTTCTTGAAAGTCCTGGCTACATGCTAGTAGTTCTTATGTAGTGGTCCAGTTTATTGTTCCATGGATGGTAATGTGAAACTAATTAATGATGGACAGATATGCGTATTCTGGAGAAGTGGATGAAGAAAACGAGGAAGTTCAATCGCTGACAGGAGGGAAGGGAGATGGTGATATTAGCCTGGTAAAGCAAGAGAAGAATGCTGGCTCGGACAGTGAAGACGATGTTGAAGAAGATAAGAGGGAGTGAGTGTGGATAGTCAGTAAAGAAACGGATTGGTCATAAGTCGAGAGAAGTAGAAATAGAGTGTCTTCAAGAAAACTATACATATATCTGTAACAAAAGGAGAGTAATTTTGTTTCACTGTGTGTTTGTATGTGAGGTCTATATCCTTGTTTGTTTTCTAATAAATATAAAGCCATTACTCATCTGTTTGTCACCAAAGAAAGAGTTTCTCAATCTGAGTTATCATTTCTGATGAGCTATTTCTTCTTCTTACGAAGATCCGCCAGCGTCTGAATCATGTAACCCTTGGATGGAGGGTGTTCGAAGAGAGATTGAGATTAGGCTTAATGATGTAATTTACACTCTAATACTTAATAATTTTTATTGTGGTTAAAAGGGTGATATATTATTATTATATTTGTGCATTATTAAATCGTCAAATACTGTCCGGACGCGGAAGGAAGAAGGAAGCCTCTGTCTGACTCTCTCTCTCTCTTTTTCAACACCGCCATTGCAGTGAGAGTGGGAAGGGAGAGAGAGCTTGGTGCTTTCTCCTACTATTATGCCTCCTCCTCTTCCCAGACCCGGTCTCAATGGCGACATCGGCCATAGACCTCCACCGATTGCTGCTCAGACGGTGAGGCACCAGCAGCCGTACTACCGGAGCTACTCGTCGTCGTCGTCGGCGTCGCTGAAGGGATGCTGCTGCTGCTTGTTCATGCTATTCGCGTTCCTGGCGCTGCTGGTATTGGCGGTGGTGCTCATCGTGATACTGGCGGTGAAGCCGAAGAAGCCGCAGTTCGATCTGCAGCAAGTGGCAGTGGTGAACATGGGAATCTCGTCGCCGAATCTAAACCCTAGCGGTCTGGATCCAACCACCGCCTCACTCTCCTTCACCATCCGCATGCTCTTCACCGCCGTGAACCCGAACAAGGTCGGGATCAGGTACAGAGAGTCGAGCTTCACGGTGATGTACAGAGGCATACCACTGGGGAGGGCGACGGTGGCCGGCTTCTACCAGGACGCGCACAGTACGAGGAACGTGGAGGCCACAATCTCCGTCGATAGAGTCAATCTGATGCAAGGCAACGCCGCCAATCTGGTCAGAGATGCTTCCTTGAACGACCGAGTGGAGCTCACCGTCCAAGGAGACGTCGGCGCTAAGATCCGAGTCATGAATTTCGATTCGCCGGGCGTTCAGGTTCCAATTCTCTGTCTCTCCATATTTGGGTTTGGGGATCTGGCCTTGTGGGAAGAAATTACCACATCTCGCGGGTAAAAAACAAATTGCGGGTAAAAAATTATAAAAAAAAAAAAGAAGGATTTCTTGTTAGGTTAATAGAGATTCCTTACACCGACCACCACCACTAGTCTTGCTCTGTCCCCACCCTCTGCCTTTGCTTCTCCTTCACTTTTCATCTTTTCTAGGATCCACGTATGCACTACTCTACCTTTTTCTAACCATTTTTTCCTTAATCCACAATCTAAAAGCTATATATATATATATTGAGAGAGGTGTAAATAAAATTATTAAAATGAGACCATCGCCTTACTTTTAATAATTATTAAAAACTTGCAACAATAATCTCTATAAAGATTCACTCTGTTGCTTATTAAGATTTAACTCTCATTATATGATGTTGATGTGAAGAGAGTGATGCATTTCAGGTATCGGTGAATTGCGGGATAGGCATTAGTCCGAGGAAGCAAGCTCTGATTTACAAGCAATGTGGCTTTGATGGCCTCAGCGTCTAATTCCAAACTGTAACATAATAATATATTATAATTCTACTACTGACCACTCCAACCCCAACTGTGTGGAGTTGCAAAAAGGTTATGGTAAAGAAACACAACAGGATCCATCTTCCCCCCTTCTTATTTGGGAAATTTTTTGTTTGTGTTCCTTTGTACAAGCAATATATAAAAGAGCAACAATGTTGTTTACCAAAGATACTAATCAGTAATATACTCACTTTTGATTTCGGTATGACATGTCACACTCATTTGTTAGAATTGAACCGGGTTTGGTTTAATTCTATTGGTGCAAGAACTGATTGGAGATAACCGGTGTAGTTATTAGATCTGGTCAACTCAGGAGTACCGGCTAGGAAGAGGAGAGTTTGTCACATTAACCCTAATCGATTAGAAGAGAACAAGAAAATGTGCGATTAGAAGAGAGCAAGAGAAATGTGAAATGTGAGAGAGACGTTTTCGATGAGACCTAGGTTTCAGGTCCGTGAGAAAGAAAGAGAGAAGAGAGATATAGGGAGAGTTCTTAATGCGTTGTTGAGTTCTCTTGAACTAGATTTTGGTGTATTCTTTCTATTATAGTGGATTATTTGCTTGTGCTGTCAAGCCTAGACAGCGACCTCACATCGAAGAGCGTGAACTGGGTAAACAATCGTGTGCAAATCTCTATCTCTATCTTTACATGTTCAATCGATCGTTAGGTTTCTAGGGTTTGTGAAGCAATCAATCGCTTGTTTAAGGATAGATTCACAAGTTAAAATACAACACTCACTTTGCAATCCATTGAGTCCTCCGTCGGAGGAAGAAGGCTTAGTGAGATAAATAGAGTCGTCGGAGGGTGGAGATGAAGGAGGGAAGAGAAAAGGGCATGGCGTCGGTGGTGATGGCGTTGGCGAAGAGAGCGCGGCCTCTGACACGGAGGACAGAGATGGCCCTTTCAGACCGTGAGACAAAGGGAAGAATCGATCGCCATTGTTGCGCAGGTGAAAGAAAGAGGCCAAAAGTGAAAGAGGCCAAAAGCGAAAGAAGCAAGCCGCGATGGAATTAGTTACAGATTGATTATATAATATTTTGGGCTTGAGGATGTTGAACATTAATGGGCTGAAGAAAAATTTATTTGGTATAGGCCCATATTATTCAGAGAGTGGCCGTAGTGGAACTGAAACGGCAACTAAACGCACAAGACGAAGATGAGGAAATCGAATCGAAACATTTAGGGTTCATCGCTCGGCTATCCATCAGGTAATGTCAATTCCCTTCTCATTACAGATCTCACTCTTCATTGTCAACTTCACTTTGGTCCCTTTTCTCTCAGATTTCCACTGAAGCTTGCGATCATTTCTTTCCAATTTCGCCATGTAAGGTCCTTCTTCTGCAATCACATTACCCTTACTGATCTTTTTTTCTCCGTTCATTAGATCTCTTGCAATTTATTACTCCTGCTCTCTAATATGCCCCTTTTAACTCCGATAAGATGTTACAAGTATTCAAATTCCTACCCATAGTAAGCTCTATGTTTCATATGGTAAGAAAGATGCAATTGGAAGTTTGACACATTCTTTATTGTTATGTTCATAACTTGTGTGGTAAAATGTGGGGGAGGGGGGAACTTGAGCTCCATCCCTTAAACAGTCCTACTTTGACAACAAGCTGCTCTGTCATAGTTAGTATCGCGACTAGGAGTCTAGGCCATTACCTTGGTTTGCTTATCTAACCTTTGATATTCCATCCTACCGGATGCTATAATTCCGATAATTACAGGGCAGATGAGGAGGCTGTTGATCAGAAAAAGTACCTTGAGGAATCTTGCAAACCAAAATGTGTGAAGCCACTACTTGATTATCAGGTGAATAGGCATACAACTTGAGCTGTCATTGCTCATATCCTTGTTTTGCAATATACATGAGTGTGTAAATACTTGTGACATAAAAGAGGGGACATTTCTTATATCACGTGACGTTGGGGTGTGGTTCAGCTGTAACATCTTGTTCTTGTGGTTCAGGCGTGTGTCAAGAGGATCCAAGGTGATGAGGCTGGCCACAAACATTGCACTGGGCAGTATTTTGATTACTGGCATTGTGTTGACAAATGTGTAAGTGTTTGAGTGGTATTTTTCTTTATACACCTAAAGTTTCAATTCTAAGATGAAAATTGTATTGTTGATCTGCAGGTTGGCCCTAAGCTGTTTGCAAAACTAAAATGACAAGAGAGAGAGTCTTTCGTCCGATGAATCTGTGTCTTGTATTTTTCTTCTTTCTCCCAGGGACGGTTATATAAAATGCAGTGGATACTAGACATTACTGCAAACACTGGCTCCTTGTCAGTTTTGTTTCTCTGGCGTGCTGCGGATTCTTTGTTACGAGTTTGTGATACTTGATAAATGCGTAATAAAAGAAAAGAAGAATCCGATTCTATTTAGGTATTTTTTTTCTTCAATTGAAAGCACCGTTGGTGTTTAGGGAGCATTTTAAAAATGATCAAATCCAATGTCATTGTAGCACAACTTAAAAAGGTACAACCAGAAACAGAGATGTTGTCTTGGATAAGTTGATTCAAAGGTTTGGAGATTGTCTTAGAGAAGTTGAGCCTCGCACCATACTAGAGAGGGCGGAAGAGGATGATGGAAGGAAATCGGGATTACTCGGACAATGGATGTAAATAAACGGCACGCTGTGCTTGGGTTTTGTACATAAACGGCGCGCAACCGAGGTTATGTAAAATTAATTGTAACTCGGGTATATATATATATATAGAATACCGAATATTATTAATTCGACTATTAATTCGACAAGTCGTTCCGAGACGAATAAGCGATGCCCTAGGCGTTGGTCTTCTCCTTTCCTTTTTGGTAAGCTCTCTCAGATTTCAGATCTAACATAGAGAGATCTGAGATCCAATTGTTTAGGCTCTCCTCTTTTCTCTATAGGTTGCTTCTCTTTGTCTTAGATCCTGAGGCTATCGTAAATTTGACTTGTCCCCTCTTTTGCAGATTCGTTTTATCTTCGCCCTCGGCTTGCCTCTCCTCTTGGGCTAATCTTACCTCTCACTCGCATCAGGTAAGACGTTTGGTTCAGATTTAGTGAGACTCATCGTATTAGTTTCTCAAAGCTTAGCTCTCTTAGTCTTTGCATCGATTATGTTGGAACACTAAACCCTATTAATTTAGCAACAACTGGAATTTTGCTGAATGTCTTGTTTTGATCCCTTCTCTAGTTGTTGTTTTACCAAACATCATAAGTAGTTTTTTTTTAGTCTCTGTGCTTCGGCTGGATTGTTCTTCAATAACTCAATTTCTTGTGTTGCTGATTGATTCTTAGCCTCATTGGCTGTTGGTGGAAAATCTAACATTGTTTTTTCTTCTCTTTTGTGAGATGCACTTTTGGTTATCTTCATACCAAAATGCAGATTTTCAGCTGCTTTTTCAATCCAAATGGACTGCAAGAAGTTCATCCAGATGGTGGAGGAGAAGAAGAGAAGAGTTCTAGAGCAGAAAGAAGCTCCTTTGAAATGGGAGCAGAAGCTAGAGGCCGCTGCTAAGGCTAATGGTGATACTGAAACCAAAGAGAAGAAGTCAAAGGGTGCTAAGCGAAAACATAAGGCTGCGTCTGAATCTAGCTCAGAAAGTGATGTTAGCTCTGAGGCGAGAAGAAAGTCAAGAAGGTCTCACAATAAGCACCACCGAAGACATGCACACTCTGATTCAGATGACAGTGATAGGAGGAAAGAGAAGAAATCCAGGAGGCAGAAGAGAAGGTCCTCCTCAAGTCCAAGCGATGGTAGCAGTGACGAGTATGAAAGCGGGTCAGAGGATGAGCTCAGGATGAAGATAAGGCACCATAGGAGGCACAAGTGGCATAGCTCAAGACTGAATTGCGATGATGACAATACTGAAGATGTGAGAAGACGACATTCGAAGCATCACAGACGCAGTGAGATGGTCACTTCAAGCGATAGTGAGGAAGAGGCTGGAAGAAGAAGACGTGGGAAATATCACAGGCACAACAGACGTTCAGCCTCCTCCAGTGACATGGAGGATAGCGGGAAAAGTAGAAAGAGGAGGCAACATAAAAGGCATCGTTGTGCAGAGTCTTCAAGTGAGGACGATGGAGCAATGAGGAGGAGGCAGCATAAACATGACAGAGAGTCAGCATGTGAGTCTGATGGAAGAAGGTTATCAGATGAGAAAAGAGAGCACAACATAGACAAGTGAAAATGGAAACGGGCATTAGCAAGTGTTGTTTGTTTATTTCACATCATTATCAGAACTAAATGTTGTGGTAACGAAACCATTAGCGCACAACGACTCCTATCAAGATGTTGGATCCAAAGACAATGAATATTGTGTTGAATTACGATTGTGGCACTTTTGTTCATCATTTTTCTTCATCGTAGCGGCTTTGAGAGAAGTAAACACAAGTAAGAAACTAAGAACCAATACACGCGAACAATGGTACAAGTCTGAAAAACAAATTGACTATTTAATTTTCAACTCGGTCTATAGCAATTGAGCTGAAGCCTGTTTTTATTTATTGTTCTCACCAGTCAAGAGAGTATATTTCATGTTGCAGATCATCTCGATCAACATTCACTCTGCAACGTCTTCATCGTATCTTTTATCTTGTAGTTATCAGAATTGTGGGTTTTGAATCTCACCTCTAGCGGTTGATAAATGCTAATATGGACTCACTTGTGTGTTTCATTGATTGTAGCGGAAAGGGGATTGCAGCATATAATCGGCAATAAATGCCCCTCCCCTCAACCTTTGTGCTCTTTTTAGTTGCTAAATTTGTACATCCGAAGAAGATGAAGATGAAGATCGACACTTTGGGTACCAAACTGTGGACTCTTGCATAGAGATTGATATTACTCTACAAAGATACATGATTTATTTGTCTTTTGAACAACCAAGCTCCTCACCGACCTGTGAGCTTGACCATCCATGCACCACCCAAGTAGAGCCCCAGAAGCGGCGTTGCTAGGAGCATTTGAGTGACGGGGTCTGTCGAGGGCGTGAGTACAGCTGCTGCAACGACCGCACCCACCACCACATATCTCCATATTGACAGCATTTGATCCCCCGAAACCACCCCTACTTGTCCCAGGAGTAACTGAATAACTGGAACCTGCAAAGCCGACAAGAAGCCAGAATTCAATGTGAAGATGGCTAACGCAATGTTTAAAAACATGTAGATTCTCATTATTGCCACATACCTGGAAAGACAGGCCCGTGCTGAACATAAGCACTAGTACAAACTCAAAGTACTGGTCGATAGACCACAGAGATTCTACCACCCCTTCCGCGTAATTCACAAAGAAATTCAAGGCTGCAGGGGTCAAAACCCAGTAAGAGAAGGCAAGTCCAGCATAGAAGAGCAAGGAGGAGCCGAACACAATAGGCCCCAGAAACCTTCTCTCAGCTCGTGTCAGACCGGGAAGGACAAAAGCAATAATCTCATACAAGATCACTGGGCTCCCTAGTAGAAGCCCGCAATAACCCGAGACCTGCACCACAAAGAAAAAAGAAATCATCTTTCGTAAGACTTTATCTGTCAATCTGAGCTAAGTCCAAGTGGCTCCGACCTTTAAAGTTGTGAAGAAAAATTCGCCAGGAGCTAGCTGCAAAAACCGCACACCCTGGTTTTTGACTGGAGCTTCAAGAAAAACGATTAGATCTTTGGAGAAGGCGAAGCATCCCGAGATTGCAGCTCCCACAGCCAAAACGGAGACGAATAGTCTCTCCCGGAGCTCCTCGAGATGATCGAAAATAGTCATCTCTTTGTCATCAGGGAGCTCCTCTTTACGGGGATACAGAAACTCATAGAGCGAACTTGATTTATCTTGTTGCTCAAAGGATGCATCTGCCACAGCTGTGACTAAATCAATTCCCGGAAGGGTGACGAACAATCATTCAACAAGACATATCAGATTCGATTCTATTACCTGGTCTGTCTTCTATAGCAGAGCCAACGCCAGGGCTTGTCTCATCGGCAGAATCTTCTTCGAGAGCAGCCACCGGGGATAAGCCTCTGCTCCATCGCTGCTTGGCACTGTATCGGAGTCCAGCTTCCCTCCACGAATTGCAGAAATTGACAGCGTACGGACGGTTTCTAGGCGAAGCAGTGTTGCGAGTGGTGAGGCGGAAATGGTGGATTAGAGCAGAGCTCGTGCTTGTGCTGCCCATCGCTTCTCTCTTTCTCGCTTTTGCTCGATCAATCAGAGAACAACGATTGGTTCCGGTCGAGTTTCATTGGAATTTTACAAAAACCCAATCCTAGTTTTTCCCTTGTTTTTCTGTCGTCACAAAGTAAAACGACCTCGTTTAGAGAAAGCGCAGCCCAGCTTGTTTGGGCCGTATAATAAGAATACCCATTAACATGGCCCTCGATGGCGTGAAAAGGCCCATAAACTTCATTTATTCTCTTCACAGAGCGGCACAATGCGTCATTTTTCCCGCCAGTTTTCCTCCGATGGGCAAAGAGAATCCGGCGGCGGCGGAGAAATCCCTAAATCTGATTCGCCGGAGGCTCTGCGATCCTACTTTCGTCTTCAGACCTCTTTCCGCTTCTTCGGACAGCAACTACAGGTTTTGATTCTGTCCTTTTATAAACATCACGATTGGTTTGCTCTTACCCTTGAAATATGTCTGTTTAGCAAGTTGAAGTTCATTGTATCGAACTCTATCACGGAGGGCTGCAACAATTCCATCCTGCTTCTGGGCCCTCGCGGCTCTGGAAAATCTGCTGTATGCTCCTCCAACCATTAACTTCTTCTACTGTCTCTCTCCGTTCTCGTGGCCTTTGATTACTTGTGATTTCCAGGTCTTGGATCTCGTTGTTGGTGATTTATTGGAGGAGTATCCCGACTCACTATCAATAGTATGTATGATTTCAATAGTATCTACATTTCGAATTATCCATCTCCATCTCCATCTTACTATCACCTTCTGTGATGCAGATCAGATTGAATGGCCTCTTGCATAGTGATGATAATTGTGCATTTAAGGTCTGATCGCACCTGCATTCTCAATTCCCTAGTAAATTTTATCAATTGATTCCTTGTAATATTTCAATGTTCACTCTGGGGTTCACGTTTCTCGCTTTATGCATCACATCCAAGGGGTTTCCTCCACGCACGCACCTAATATATGGCGACTGACATTGATTTTTATAGGAAATTGCTAGACAGTTGTGCATGGAACACCACCTGCTATTCTCCAAAATGGTAAGCCATTGTTCTCTCCAAATCTTCATTATGCTCTTATTACTTGTTTAACCAATGTTTCACTTGGCTTGATTTTCTGTTGCACTTCCAGGCATCATTCGATGAGAACTCCCAGTTCATTATAGCCATGCTGCGGTGAGTATATCTACCTTGACATAAAGTGCCTTTTTTTTTTGCTGTGTTGATATTCAACTCAGACAAACTGACAAGAGATTTTTCAGGGAATGTGGACTAGCACATAAGACAATCATTTTTGTGCTTGATGAATTCGACATGTTTGCACAGGCAAGAGTTCTGAGTTTTTACAACTTGCTTATTGTATTTCAAGGCGTTTTCCGTATCATAAAATTACTTATTACCTAGTAACATAGACGTCATCCTAAGGTTGGGAGGTGGGGCAGAACCTTTGATGAGCCAAGGAATTGGACGTTGTGTTTTTTCTCCACTCACCCTATTATTTGGTTATATATAGGGAAAGCAGAGGTTGCTGTACAGTTTGCTGGATGCTTTGCAATCTGTAACATCACAAGCTGTTGTCGTCGGTATTAGTTCTCGGCTGGTATGAGCATGGCTGTACATTGGGGTTTAAGATTGTTTCTAGTTAATTTATCATTCTAGAAGTGTATGATTTTTATGTTTGATGACAGCTGACTTTGGTAGTTGTTAACAGTACTCTGGTTCATATGTAATCTCTCACCACAGGACGCTGACCAACTTCTGGAGAAAAGGGTGAGATCTCGCTTCTCACACAGGAAAATTTTGTTTCTTCCTCCATCAAGGGAAGAACTTGACAGGTAATGACCAGCTTCTTTTCTGTAAATGAGCAGAAAACTCTTCGTCCGATGAACTTGTTTTATAAATAGAAACTATCTTTCCAGTTTATTGGAACACCTGCTGTCTCTACCAACAGACTCATGCTTCCCCAGTGGATATGTTTCTCAGTTCAATGAAAAGATTAAGGTTCTAATATCCACGCCCAATCAGTACTATGCCGCGCTTAGCTTTTATATAATGTCAATTCTTGTTCTCAAGAACTGATACTTTCCAATAAAAAATAAAATAAAAATAAACACCTGATGTGCAGAATATAACATCGGACACGAGATTTAAAGACATACTGAGGACATTTTTCAATGCCAATTCTACTGTCAACAGTTTGCTGAAGTTTATGTAAGTTCTTCTTTTACAAGGGTGAGCTGTTTCTTGTTAAAATGTCATTTTCTCTGTGCTGAGGATATCTCTTGATGTTAGATTCCTCGCTGTTTCTTTAATGAATTTGGAATCTGGCCTCCTCACTCTTGAGAACTTCAAAGCAGCACTTTCAAGTATGCAGAGGCAACCAAAGTTGGAAGCCATTAGAGGTATGATAAGCCAACTAGAGAATAGTTTAGATTCACTCCACTTCTGAGGAATATGTTTTGCCAAGCTGCGGTGTTGCTTATACATTTTCCTTGGGAATATAGTTAAATCAACTATCATTAACATTGTTGCGCAGATTGTTCCATACTAGAGCTTTATCTTCTGGTTTGCATGAGGAGGTTAGAGGTGAAGGAGCAAAGCTCATACAACTTCATCAGTGTGATGAAAGGTAATATGTAATTTTGGCATAATAAAAAATGGGGGTTGCGCCACTATGAAACTGACTTGGGATATCATGTGTGTTCCAGAGTATAAGACGATACATGATTCTTTCCAAACCTCGGACTACTACGCGCAAAATGTGTGCCTACGGGTATGTGTATAGCTCTCATGACATGTCATGGTTTGAATGTGGTGGTCTAAATGGTTGGCATGACAGGCATTTGAGCACCTGAGAGAGCGAGAAGTTATATGCTACGCAGAGAATAGAGGACAGTCTCAGACAGGTGAGTACCGTCCCATGAAGCTTTTGATATCAGCCTCTGAGCTTCATCAGGGAATGAGATCTCATGCGTGTTGCCCCGTAAGTCTCCTCTGTTCATCTATGCTCTCTTTTTCTTCCCTTTATTTTTTGGAGTTAAGCTGATTTCAGCTTGGTGATATATTTTTTTCTGCTGGAACAGGCCATTCTTCTCAAGTTATTGGACCATTGATCTCTGTGTTTCTCGTCCCTTGGGAATAAGACGTCTCGAATGGCCCTGTGATCCGTACTTTATTTCGTGGTGACGCTACTTTGTTTAGAACCAGTCTCTTCAGTTTTTTGCCTTTGATTTGCGTTCTCCACCTGCCATTTGTATCCTATATATATAGAGGGAGAGTGCATGTCACCATAATACTCAATTCCTGATTACAGTCTCTATAGAAACAAGACTTTGTTACGTGTAGTATTTCACCTGGTAAAGAACAATAGAATCAAGGGAATATTGTATTGATGATGATGATAAAAGTTGTACAGATCAAGAGAACGTATATGGGATGTCTCTCTCCTCCCCTCACACAAGTCACGATTTACTTGTTGCCCACTCCCAGATTACAACTTCCCTTTATATACTAATACTAATCCTTATCCTCTTCACCCATGTGATCCGTTAAGGACCATGTGCACGAGATAGGAGCTGCTTATACTTAACCATGGTTTATTCCTTACCATATCATAGTGAGACACTCCTTCTGAGCCCATGTAACTCTACTTCAGAGTGATGTTTAACCCTTGATCAGGCCCGTTGAGCCTTCTTGTTCCTCTTGTACTGATATAAGATAGGTGGATGTTGGGCCTCATATGTATCAATACCCTCCCTTTTAAAATTAACCTTGTCCTCAAGGTTGAAACGCGGAAACTGTCCCTTGATGACGCTTTTCCATTCCCATGAACACTCATAATCTGGCAGACCCTTCCATTGAATGAGTACCTCTTCCTGACCTGAGAGTGGATTCTTTCTGTGACCCAAAACAGCTGCAGGTTCTGCCTCCAACACGCCCTCTGCAGTCAATCGGGCCGGAATGGGAACTGCCATGATTGGTTCTCCAATAGCCTTCTTCAGTTGGGACACATGGAAAGTGGGATGGATTTTAGCATCCGGTGGAAGTTTAATTTTGTACGCCACTGCTCCGATTCTAGCCTCTACTTCATACGGCCCATAAAACCTTGCAGATAGCTTCTCATTGGCACGTCTGGAGAGTGACAGACGACGGAATGGTCTCATCTTTAGGTACACCATGTCCCCAACCGAAAACTCCACCTCCCTTCGATGGCCATCGGCCCTGTGCTTCATCAGTTGTTGAGCCTTGTGTAAGTGTTCCCTGATGAGCACAAGAGTGTCATCTCTTTCCCGTAACTTAGCTTCCAGATCGGCATTGGCAGTAGAACCAGTTTCGTATTTCAGCAAAGTTGGAGGGTCCCTGCCGTAAACAGCTTTAAAAGGTGACATTTTAATTGCCGAGTGATATGCAGAATTATAACAGAGCTCTGCCCAAGGAAGAAAACGAGCCCAAGAACGTGGCTGATCTCCAGAGAAACACCTGAGGTAAGTCTCTAAGCCGCGGTTTGTTACCTCTGTTTGACCGTCAGTCTCGGGGTGATAAGCCGTACTAAAACAGAGGTTTGTACCAGCCAGACGAAACAACTCCTTCCAAAACGAGCTAGTGAACACCTAGTCTCGATCCGAGATGATAGTCTTGGGAAACCCGTGGAGCTTAATAATCTCTTGCACAAAGAGGAGTGCCACCTCTGGTGCAGTAAAAGGGTGCTTCAACCTCACAAAATGAGCATATTTGGTCAGTCTATCTACTACCACCATTACCACATTGTAACCTTCAGACCTTGGTAACCCCTCTACGAAATCCATAGATATGTCCTCCCAAACCTGTGTGGGAATGGGCAAGGGTTGCAACAGCCCTCCTGGAGCCAGAGTAGAATATTTGTACCTCTGACACACTTGACAAGCTGCCACATACCGTCGAATATCAGTCATCATTACAGTCCAATAAAACAGCTCACCAATTCGTTTTTGGGTCTTCAAAACTCCACCATGACCTCCCATTTTCCCATCATGGAATTCTTTTAGGATCAAACCTGGAAAGGGAGACTCTCTAGGTAGCACCAGCTTGCCTCGTCTTAGTAACCTCCCTTGCACCAAGGAATAATCGGGATGAGACTGAGCGTCTCGTTGTAGATCAATGATCATCTTTTGTAGTGTCGTGTCCTTGTCTACCTCACTACAAATCTCTTCGAGTTGTATTGCTGCAGGAACGGTGAGTGCAAAGAGCTCTGGCACTGCTCCTTTACGAGATAATGCGTCTGCAGCTTTATTCTCCAGCCCTGGTTTGTACTGGATATCGAAATCAAACCCCAAGAGTTTGGTCAACCACCTTTGGTACTCCATGTTGATCTCTCGCTGCTCCAGCAAAAATTTAAGGCTCTTTTGATCGGTCCTTACCAAGAATTTCCTCCCCAACAAGTAATGGCGCCACTTTTGAATTGCAAAGACAATGGCCATGAGTTCCCTTTCATAGATGGACTTGTGTCGCTGCCTTTCAGTCAACGCCTGGCTATAGTACGCTATCGGTCGCCGATTTTGCATCAAAACCGCACCCAATCCAGTGCCTGATGCATCAGATTCTACCACAAAGAGAACATCAAAGTCCGGTAAAGCTAAGACTGGAACCGTGGTCATGCCGTGTTTCAACTTGTGGAAAGTCTCTGCAGCTTTATCATCCCACTGGAAGTTGTCTTTTTTCAGGAGATCCGTGAGAGGACGAGCTGCAGCTCCATAATCCTTAACAAAGCGTCTGTAGTAACCTGTCAGACCCAAAAACCCACGCAACTCCTTGACATTCTGAGGCTCCGGCCACTCCACCATTGCACTGATCTTGCTAGCATCAGCAGCAACTCCTTCTGCCGAGATCAAATGCCCCAAATATTCAATCTGCTCACTACCAAATTGGCACTTCTTTTTGTTTGCATACAACTTCTGTTGGTGAAGGATTTGTAGTACCAATCTCAGGTGCTTGCAATGTTCCTCTCTGCTGCTGCTGTATACTAAGATGTCATCGAAGAAAACTAGTACAAACTTCCGTAGGTACGGCCGAAAGATGTCATTCATCAAGGACTGGAAGGTTGCTGGTGCATTTGTCAACCCGAAGGGCATGACCAAGAATTCATAGTGACCGTCGTGCGTACGGAAGGCTGTTTTCTGTATATCCTCCGCCTTGACCAAAATCTGGTGATACCCGGAACGTAAATCCAGCTTGGAAAATACCCTTGCACCTTGTAGTTCGTCTAGCAACTGGTCAATCATAGGGATGGGGTAGCTATCAGCAACAGTGGCCTTGTTTAGTGCCCTATAGTCCATGCAAAACCTCCAACTTCCGTCCTTCTTCTTCACTAGCAACACGGGACTAGAGAACGGGCTGCCACTCTCCTTAATGATACCGGCAGCTAGCATTGCAGCCACTTGTCTCTCAATCTCAGCCTTTTGTATTTGTGGATATCGAAAAGGCCTCACACTGATAGGATTGGTGCCTTGCTCAAGAACAATGGCGTGTTCCTTTCCTCTGGATGGCGGTAACCCTTGAGGTTCTGTGAAGACGTGAGCAAATTCCTTCAACACCGAAACCAATTCCACAGGTGGTGATACTTCAAAGACACTCCCTACGGCTTGCAGACCCCCATACTCCACTACCACTCCCTCTCCCTGTTGCTCAATTGCTTTCCATAAGGATTTGAGGGAAATGGCCGAGTTACACAAGGTAGGGTCTCCCTGTAATGTGACTGTCATTCCTTACACCTTGAATTTCATTACTTGTAACTTCCAGTTCACTTTCATATCGCCCAACGTTTCCAACCACTGTATTCCAAGGATTACATCCGCGCTGCCCAATTCGAGAGGCAAAAAACTTGTAATGATTGAGCAGTTTTGCAAAATCAACTCAACATCCTTACACACACCTGCTCCTTTCACCGTTAATCCCGTTCCCACCAACACTCCATATCCCGTTGTACCCTCTGTAGTAAGCCCTAATTGTCGTACTATTTTATCTGAAATAAAATTATGCGAAGCTCCACTATCAACCATCACCACCACCTTCCTTCCTTGAATCGTCCCTGTCAGTTTCAGGGTTCGTGGTGAAGAGATCCCGACCACCGAGTTGATGGAGAGCTCAGCCAGCTCCGTTATCCCTGCCAAATTGTCCCCATCTGCATCATCGTCTTCCTCAGCATACTCATATTCCGTCCCATCCTCTTTCACAATCAACACCTGCAACTCCTTGTATCGACACTGATGGCCTGGGTGGAACCTTTCGTCGCACCGGAAGCACAGACCCCGAGCCTTCCTCTCCGCCATCTCCTCTGGTGTTAGCTTTCGATAGGGTGGTTTACGATTTTCAGAGAATCGAGAGGACCCTATGGTGTTGTCTTTCAAGTTTCGATACTGTGTCGTTTGACTCCCAAATTGATTAATGGATTTGGGCTTCAACGAATTAGGCCCATTACCATGAGGTGGGTCTCCACGAGTGACAGCATTCGAGAATCTTCCACCAGGTGACCTCATCGTCCTTCCTATACTATAGGACAACTCCTCTGGCGGCGACTCCTCCTGCCCCGACCATTCTTCCACCATTTTTGCTACAGACATCATTTTTTTTAGGTTCCGCGGCTCGAACATCTTCACCCCTACCCGGATCCTCGGCTTAAGTCCGATCCTGAAAGCCATTTCCAAAACTTTTTCATCCAGCTCTGGTGCGTTGGTGGCTAACGCGATGAAATCCCGACAATAGTTCTTCACCGTGTCCTCTTGCCTGAGCGTTAGTAACCTTTCTCCGGCTGTAGTATCATGGCCTGTCGCAAATTGCTCCAAGACCCTCATCTTCATTTGTTCCCAGTTCAAAAATGGGTTTCGATCGCGTTCCCACCGGTACCACATCAGCGCCTCATCATCGAAACACATCCTCACCGCCTGTAGCTTCTCTTCCTCCGTGAAACTCCCAAGCTCGAAGTACTGCTCTACCTTGAGTACCCAGTTTTCAGCATTATCTCCGTCAAACAGAGGCAGCTCCAACCTCCGCATCAACAGCTCGTTCCTCTTCTCCGGTGCTCTTCCTTGTTGAATCGATGTGTTCTCTGACTCGGATTTTTCCACAGTTTCTGCAACGGCGATCGGTTCGATCATGGTTGTTGTGGTTTGGTTCATGATTTCACTAGAGGATCCGGCGTTGCTCGTATTTTTCTCCGGCGTAGGAGTCTCCTCGTCAATTTTTTTCTGTCTCCTTGCCTCTGACTCCTCGATCCACCTCTGTTCCATACGATCCAACACACTAAGCTTACCCATTTGTTTCTGCATCTCCGCAAGAGTTTTCTCTATCGTCGCTATTTTTTCCACATCTTTTTGCAGACCTTCAACGACTTTCTCCAGATCGGCTTGATCAGATTTCTTCGGTGGTGCCATTCTTTTCCCAGATCTCGAATGCTCTGATACCAAGTTGTTACGTGTAGTATTTCACCTGGTAAAGAACAATAGAATCAAGGGAATATTGTATTGATGATGATGATAAAAGTTGTACAGATCAAGAGAACGTATATGGGATGTCTCTCTCCTCCCCTCACACAAGTCACGATTTACTTGTTGCCCACTCCCAGATTACAACTTCCCTTTATATACTAATACTAATCCTTATCCTCTTCACCCATGTGATCCGTTGAGGACCATGTGCACGAGATAGGAGCTGCTTATACTTAACCATGGTTTATTCCTTACCATATCATAGTGAGACACTCCTTCTGAGCCCATGTAACTCTACTTCAGAGTGATGTTTAACCCTTGATCAGGCCCGTTGAGCCTTCTTGTTCCTCTTGTACTGATATAAGATAGGTGGATGTTGGGCCTCATATGTATCAGACTTCAAGTAGGCAACTTTCTCTACAACACCCAAACCCATCTGAGTCTCGACATCAAACCCTTCAACTCATAATTACACCTTATGCTAAGACCTAAGAGTTGAGACCCACACAGATTGGACATCTTACATCAACTCATGTCAGCATCTCTTGCTGAGCATTTTTCCAGTAGTAATCATATACAACAGACTCTTGCTGAGCTTTTTTCCACCCCTCATATGCCCGTAGAAGTGCAAGATGATCACGTGAAAACTGGGATTTTGCGGGTTCTGCGAGCTGGGAAAGATAAAAACAGAACATGATATCTTACGGTCTTGAAGAGAAGACGAGATTTCTCATACCATCTGATTTCAGGACAACATGTCTCTGGGTAAGAAAGTCTTTTTGTTTTCAATGGATGAAAAAGATTGTTGGTCAAGTCACCTTGACTCATATATAGGTTTAGGGTTTACTTTGTGTCGTCGTCTACTTGGGTCTCTGTTTTTCACGGCAGAGAGAGAATTATCGAGAAAAGCTAATGGATCCGATCGAATCTGTGGAGTGCAATGGCTTTGAGACCTCTAAATGTAACTCCCATGTCGACGACCAAGTCGTGTCCCGGAAGCAAAAACCAGCGGCGAATGGAAACCTAGATAACGTCGAGGAGCAAGCTGGTGATGTGGAGGATGAATCGTATGGTGCCGGTGCGGCGAGCCAATCCAACGGTTACGATGAGGAGTGGTATGATTGCCATGACGAGATGGCGGCCAGGAATGAGAATCTGAAGGTGGAGGAAACGAAATCAGATTTGGCAAAGATCGATCCTTCACATCTTGAGGCTTCCAAGGTGTGTTTAAGCTAATGGGATTTCTCGATTACTTTCCGGAGTAGCATGTCCATGGTATGATATGTTCAAGGAGTCTGATTTGTCCAAGGTGTTCCATGTGAGCTATTTCTTTTTACGTTTTTGTGACATTTTCTAATCAGAGCTAGTCTTGGTTGAAGCTGGTGATTATCTTTTTATAAACAGCTTCCGTTTATCGCTTTCACCTATGTCTGTGTGATTGAATGTGGTGTATCCAGTTACCTCTGACTCCATTATCTTGTATTCGTTTTACGATTAGGTGGCAATATTTGTTGCATTAGCAATGATACTGCCTAGCAAACCTCATGCTTTGCCTATGATATTGCCGTATCTGAGGAAGGATCGTAAGTTTCAAGGAAAGGGCATCATTCCGATTAGAATTTGGATGATAGCTCAGGTTTGTGTCATCCCTTATGTTAACCAGGACCAAGAGTGTCGAAATTTGTGTTTTCTGTCATCTGTATTCTCAAAGTTATACAACTGTTAAATGTGGACAGGCCTCTCAAGATAATTTATGTGTAGGCTTGTATTCATGGGCGAGTAACTTGTTACCACTAGTCGGTAGCAACCCTCAGTCAAGGCATCTCATCCTCAAGTTTGTTGAGAAGTGAGTCGAAAGTTTTCTTCTCATCTCCTTTGCTATAAATACAAATCATCTGATCTTGTTCAAGCAATTTTCTTGTCAGACTTTTGTTGGAACCAGAGACTCGGACCAGACTTGTAAATGCTCCTGTTTTGAAGGAAATGCGACTGATTCCACCTCCTTCATTTGAGATCTTGCTGCGGCTTACATTCCCTGCTTCATCCGCAAGAGTAGAGGTAAGTAGTAGTACTCGAATTTATAAAACAAAACCTTGATGTGTTTGTCAATTCTGATCACAAGCGTGGTCTCTGTCTGCACACAGGCGACAAGGAGGTTTGAGGCAATTTATCCCTTGTTGAAGGAAGTGGCTCTTGCCTGTGCACCAAAAAGCGAGGCAATGAAACAGATATTCACTTTTTGTTTGACATTAGCTGGAGAAGGTATTAGTAACAAACCAAACCTTGAACCCTTGAGTTTTCTGCTTCCCTCTCTCTTCTCCAAATAGAGTTCTAATATGTTACCTTGTTGCAGGAAATCCTGTTTTAGCCAAGGAAGCTACATCAATCGCTATCTGGTCTCTGACCGAAAACTTTGATTGCTGGAAGCACTGGGACAATCTCTATAAGGAGAATCTAAAAGCTAGTGTTGCTCTTCTTAAAAAGCTTGTAGAGAAATGGAAGGATCATTTCCTCAAACTATCATCATCACCGACTGATACTCTCACTCTCACTCAAACTATGAAGATCTTCAAGCTAAAGGTAATGCCTCTTACTCATCTAAGCTAACTAATTTCACCCTCCACTCAGTTGTAATTTCATCTCTGACCTAACCTGTGATGCTTTTAGAACAAAAAGGCCATCACTGAAGGAGGAGCCAATGGTTCTCTTTACAAAGAAGCTGACAAGTCCTGCAAAGTGATATCGGGGAGACTCTCCCATGGAAGTAGCAGCCTCAAAAGCACATCCATTACTGCTGTGGTTCTAGTTGCTGCAGGAGCCGCTGCTTATTATATGTTTATTATATGTTTTGAGTTTTTTATTATGTTGGAACATAGAGCCGTAAGCCGAATATAAGAAAAGATCCTGCACAAATCATTACATCAAGTGAATCCAGAGTGTATATATACAGTCATAAGATATTAGACAAACTTATGAATCTATCTGTGAATCCAGATTAGTAGTCGTAATCTTCTGGCTTTGCAAATGGATACTTGAGGTACCCCTTCTTGATAGTGGAGGGGTCTTTTGGTTTGTCCCAAGGATACTTGATAGATGGATATCTTGGAAACTTTCTGAAGTTGAGAAATGGTGCCCATAACAGTAGCCTGCAAAATAATAAACTTGATAAGGACCAGAGAGAGTAAGCAGCGATGCGAATAATAATGATGTAGTGATACTTACCCTGGGAAGAAAAATAAGACGAACATATACTCTAAATATACTCGAAGAACTTCCTTCTGTACCATCGTACTCTCAGCCAATTCATGATGATTGGCTAACAATCATAGTATATGAGCGCAAATATCAGAGGGATTCGAGTATGAAAGCTTTTGATGCGAGTCCCTTGAAGACTCCCGAGAAGCCTAATTTCTAGAGAGCAGAGAAAGAAAGAGAATCTCAGGCTGATGCATGTGAAGAGAAAGAAAGACTTCATTTGCTTTCAGAGAGTTAAGGGAATGATCGTTAATGTGCTTGATGGACTTGAGTTGCACATTGGTGTTTTAGCGCAGTGGAGCAGAAACGGATTGTGATGCGTTCAATAGAGTTTCTTTTAGGAAGAAGAAGAAGACTGAAGTTGAGCAGAGGGGGTCAGGTGACTCGAATGCTACGGTGTTGCTTATACATTTTCCTTGGGAATATAGTTAAATCAATTGCCATTAACATTGTTGCGCAGATTGTTCCATACTGGAGCTTTAACTTATGCTTTGCATGAGGAGGTTAGAGGTGGAGCAAAGCTCATACAACTTCATTAGTGTGGTGAAAGGTAATATGTAATTTTGGCATAATAAAAAATGGGGGTTGCGCCACTATGAAACTGACTAGGGATATCATGTGTGTTCCAGAGTATAAGACGATACACGATTCTTTCCAAACGTCGGACTACTATGCGCAAAATGTGTGCATACGGGTATGTGTATAGCTCTCATGAGATTTTGCCTTTAGTTCATGTCACCATAATACTCAACTCAATTCGTGATTAACAACAGTCTCTACACAAACAAGACTAAGTAGGCAACTTTCTCTACTAAACCCAAACTCATCTGAGTCTCGACATCAAACCCTTCAACTGATATAGTTACACCTTTATGCTAAGACCTAAGAGTTAAGACGCTAATACCTAAGAGTTAAGACCCACACACAGATTGGACATCTTACTTCACCATATCCAGATCAACTCTCTCTTTGTGCACTTGCCCCAACGGACGGAGACTACTCTCTAGCTCCACCCTTTCTGTGCCATATTATGAGTATTTATCTCCCTTCAACCCCATCTGATCTCATCCCACAAGGAGATGCTCCGAGTCGATCCCTCGTCTTCCCACTTTTGCTGCTTTTCAGGCTCGCCCAGGAAAAATATGGACTCCATAAAACGCCTTTTTCTTTTTGTCTTCTACAAGGCATTGGTCTCAGCAGAAGCAATCAGAGGTGATCCTTCTTGCTTTTCTTCAGAAACTTTGACATATGATTCACGTGCTCATGGCTTTCCTTAGCTCCACCCATCAGCCATTGTATAGCTTCAGCTGCAGCATCCTTCTCGGCACTCTTCTTGTTGCTGCAAGGCTGCCCCATGATCTGTCTCTCGTTAAACTCTACTGTTGCTTGGAACTTGTTGTTCTTCAATTGCTTTGTCTTGTACATGGGTGCTGCAGAACCTGCCCTAGTGAGTATTGTTTGGAGCTGGCTCTTGGTATTGTCACCCCCCGGCCCACTTTCTGTCCTTGAAAACAATGTCGGTTGTGTTGACCCCGCCGACGTTTCTATAGGCCGAAGTACTTGGGGACCAAACACAAATCTTCCATCACATCCATCCTCAGAGACCAATGACCGTATAGCCGATAAGAGTTCATGGTATGCTTGCATGTCCATTTTAGGATTAAGTAGCTGGAATGTTTTTAAAAAGTATTCGTTACTCAGATGTCTATTCCGTAACCAGATATGTTAATACAGTTGGAAGTACCTGACAGAATAACACAACAATAGAGCTGGGTAGTTTTGAGATTTTATGAAACTCACTTTGCTCTGTATCAGCTCGTCCAGCTCTTTCTTCAAGGTTTGGTATATCTCTGCAGCAGCAGGTTTCATGAAAAACTCCAAGTAGCCTCCCAACATTTTCAGGTGGCCATCCTGCCCAAAACAAAAACAAAAACAAAAACAAGAGGTTGGCAATGAAATTTCTGACAACAAAGAAACACAACTACAAGCAAGAACGATAGAGGGAGAAGCTCACAGTGTCTCCTTTGGAAATGCTACCGCCAAAGAGGATAAGCACAGAGTCAGAGACAGCTGTTGAATCCCTCAAGAAAACAGCGTTCACTTTTATCTTCTCGTTGAAAACCAACCACGGATATGGTATTTTTGTTTCCCGTGCATTTACAGAATTCTATGAAAAATAATTGAAATATAATAAATTTCCAACCAAACAGTGATGTTAGGTATACTATCATTAATTTTGAGTGGATGGACGCATACTGAATAAAGAAGAACTTGGCCATCCTCCATAGTCTTCAGGGAAAATGATCTCTCGTTATGCTGCATGTGTCATATAAATGCTCAATAAAGCAAACTGCTGAATAGAGAGAAACCACTGCAGGACATAGAAATTCAGGAGATGTACTCACCACAACCGAGCAGATTCCTGGATACAATCCATAGCAAATAACTGCTCGGGTAAGATTCTCATCATTCCCCCATGAATTGCAGGTCGCTGGGTTTCCATCTACTAGTCCGGTATCCTTGAGTAATGAGAAGAATTCTTTTCGGAGAGAGTCAATAGCTCTCATCGACTGTACTGAGAGAAAGTTTTTCCAGCAGTAATCATATACAGCAGACTCTTCCTCAGCTTTTTTCCACCCCTCGTATGCCCGAACAAGTGCAAGATGATCACTGTGATCACGTGAAAACTGGGATTTTGCGGCTTCTGCGAGCTGGGAAAGATAAAAACAAAACATCATATCTTACGGTCTTTCAGAGAACACGAGATTTCTCATACCATCTGATTTCAAGACAATATGTCTTTGGGTAAAACTACGTCCATAACAAAAGTATTTTATTCTCAATGAAGAAATCGGGGGAATGAAAAAGGTGATCGGTCAAGTTACCTTGACAAACAGAGTGACAGAGAACCATAAATGCTAATCAAGAGCATTACTGTAATTAACTCAAGGTAATAACTACATAGGTTAAATTTCATCTTTTCCAGCCAGATGTATGATGTGCTAAAGTGAACTGTGGATAAAGGGGATTGCACGGGTATAACAAGAGACCAATAATGGTATAAAGTGCTAGATAAGTAGTTGAACTGCATTTAATTTTATACATGGCGGGAGAAGGACTTACATCTTTCTTGTCCAGAGGTGTCAAGAAAGGATCTCTCACACTCAGGCCAGCCGCAACAGTCAATATGGGATCAAGGCAACCAAGAATAGCTCCTAGTATCAGCATTTTTCCAAGCTTTGGCTCCATGGGAAGCTTGGACAAATAACGACCTGCAAAGAATTTCAGCCACATGAGATAAAAAAAAATTCAGTCTTGCTACTCAAAATTGACATGATTCAGATAAAAGATGGCATCTTTCCTCTTACCTAGAGTTGTGAGGCATTCATTCTCATCCAATGCCCCTATTATCTTCAGATATTCAATGGCCTTTTGAACCTGCGGGAAAAGTTGAAGAAACCGAACATGAAGCAAAAGAAAAGAGACTGCAAATATTACTGTTTCTTTGATTACGGGAAGGTCGGCTTATATCTAACACCTTCACCTGAGTAAAGTTCTAAATCAGAAAATCTAGCCAAGAAATTAAACAAATAAGTCGTACCGCTAGTAGTTCAGGAGATTGCAGCGCCCTTGATAAGAACTCAGATATGCTTCCGAGATTTAAAATTTTGATTTGCAGACACAATGACTGTAAAGGCGTCCTCAAAATTTCAGGCAACTGATATTCTGCAAAAGCATCATATACACACTTTGGGTAAAGATGATAACACTGTCCAGGTTGAACACGACCGGCTCTTCCTCTTCTCTGCAATCACAAACAGAGGAATGAGAATCAACAATAAAGATCACTAAATGTAAGCCCGCTGAGCAGTCAAAGAATTAAGATTCTTGGCAATGGATACTTATGCTCAATTCTAGTAATCCAGTGTATATGAATGCATCTGCGCATAACACAAACAAAGAACATCTAAAAGCTATTAGATCTGTGTCTATGCAAACCGTACCACTAATCCCTGTCTTTGTTCCTGCATTTATTTTCTTGATAAGGTTCCTATTATGAATCTATGAGGAAATCGCTCTGCAGTCTTATTAATGCATACATTGATTCTCAAAAGCTATCAACTCTGAACAAACTAACAATACCTGCTGAGCTGAAACCTTGGAAATCCAAGAAGGAAGCAAACAGGGGGTATTATTTAATGCATCATAGGAGGTCTCTTTTGCCTTTCCACAGTCGATGACAAAAGCAACATCATTGATCGTGATGCTTGTTTCTGCGATATTAGTGGCTAGAACTATCTTTCTTACTCCACTTGCAGGTTCTTCAAATATTAACCTCTGCAGTTACTCAAAATAAAGTAAATAGTAAATGATAAATACACTCTTACGTACACATGATCCGATTGCAAAAAAAAAAAAAAACGGAGAGGGAAAAAAGAGAAGAAAACGGTAACAGCCTGCAGGAGATGAACCTTATTTTTCTTCATTCTACAACGCAGACGACAATTCACACGGATCAACTAGAAATATTGATATTCTAGTAACACTAGCATATGATGCAGGTTGTCATAAGGAGAAAAAATTATAAATCACCTGCTCAAAACTTGCCATAGAACCATGGCAGGCAAGCAACATAACTCGGCCTGGATTGCCAAAGATTGGATGAATCTGGAGTTTTTCTTTCAGAGAGCTGATATCATCCCATCCAGTCATAAAAACTAAAATACCACCAGGACTCTCATTCTCACATATATAGCAAAGGAGAAATTCTATGAGATTAAAACCAATGCAATCAGGATTCCAACAAGATAAAGATTCTTGAGTCCCAGGGCTAAAATCCTTGAAGTCAGCCGCTCTCAGTGCATCCTGCACATAAGGAAAAAAAAGAAATGAGGACCTAAAACGTACAACTAAATAGAGTAGACTGAAATTCTTTTTCTAATACCTCAACGACAGAGGCAATTTGGCTCTTTCGTTTTCTTGGGATATGTTTGTTCATCTTCCACATTCTTTCTTGACCATTATCATCAGTTTGATTGAAAGGAGTCAATCTGTATCCGGTCATCTCCAGAACATCCTCTAGGAAATGACTACGAACCGGATATGTAAAGCCCTATAGTGAGTAAAGAAAATAGAAGTAAAATAAATTAGTAGAATCAGTGAGGTTAATCAGAGCAAATAGACCGATCAATGCTGAGTCAGCAGAAGATTAACAGTATCTTGAAATGTTCCAGCGAGGGACAACAAATATTCATCCATAAAGATCAAATAATCATTTCCTTCAAACAACCTCTTCACTAGTATATTCTATTTCCTACTTACCGGGATGTGAATTACACCTGCCCCACCAAAGTATGATGAGAAAAGCTCAGCATCTAAAGTTGCACTCATCAGAATCAGCTTAAGCTCTGGGCGACGAGATAGGAGATCTTTAAGAATGATAAGCAGGAAATCTATAACACAAAATTAATATAGTCAGAAATTGCATTCCAGTTAAGCTCAAAATGGGGAGGTGCATGATAACACAAGTATACCTTCATTCATTCCACGCTCATGAATTTCATCCACAATAACATGAGTAACTCCTCTTAAATTTCTATCTACCAACAACCTTCTCAACAAAATGCCAGTGGTGCAAAAGAGTAGGCGAGTATCTCTTCCTCTAACACCTTCCAATCGAACTTTATATCCAACCTTCACGGAAAAAAAAGCAAGAGATCTTTAATCAGTAAATAGAGTGAGGAATTCCCAAGTATAAGGCTCCAAACCAAGTAGATATAGGAGCAGGTAGGGTGAAACTCACGGATTCACCCAACTGCTCTCCTCTCTCGTAAGCAACCCTCTCCGATACAGACATAGCAGATATTCTCCTTGGTTGAGTACATATGATACTGCAAAAAGCTCCGCGGTTTGCTTCGATCTCGGATTCTAAAATAAACTGTGGAATTTGTGTGGTCTTGCCACAACCTGTTTCTCCAGAGATAACAATAACCTGTAATACGAAAATTATGTGGGTTACAGGAACTAATACAAAAACAAGAAGACTGCCAAATTGATTTTCAATTTTCTACTTGAAACAGATGTCACACAAAGCGTGCCTCCAATTATGTGCTTTGCAGACCTGATTTTGTGAAATCGCTGTCAATACCGAACCCCTCTGCTTGAAAGCAGGGAGACTTGTGCGAGATTCCAGCATTCTTCGACCTTCTACCGATTCCTAATCAATGAAACACGCAAAAATTTAAAAGGATAATGAAAAAGCATAGGGGGAGAAGAGTAATTTAAATATTAAGGGGGTAATATAAACAAATAGGTGACAATACCGAACCTCCCAATATTCTTGTCGATCACGCAGCTGTAAACTCCTTTGCCAAAGAATTTTGTCCAGCGTCGTCTTGGTGGCAGCCATGGACTCTGGTTGCTCGAGAAACCCTTCATCGGTAGGGATACTGGTTGTGCTCCTAGTTCTTGAGACGGAATTGGCAGGGAATCTATCCATCCTCTTTGACTTTTTACTGAGGTATTCTCTGAGGTAAGCATCAAGTCTTTGAAGAAGGTCCGTGTGCAAATTCAGCTGTATGTTTATGGTCTTTAGAGAAAGGAGCAAGAAAGAATAAGGCTCTTGTATAAGTCCAGGGGGAGGAGAGATTACCTCCCTCAGTGGCCTCTTGTCATCTAGATCAAACCTATAGTTGGGGAGTGGGGTCTTACTGAACACAAGAACCTTAGCATATGCATGACTGCCAAAAAAAAAGAGATTTCTATAAAGAAACTTTCTTGTGAGAAACAAGCAGCGGAGGAGGATAGAGTGTGATTGATGTAGAGGGTACCTATACAATCCCAGACTTGTAGCGAGTGCCGCAAGTTTATCAAAATCCCTTCGATCTTTTTTCTCCCTGGAGATAACTTCTTGCTTTACAGAATCACGCAAAAGCATAGACAAGTTTCTTGTCCATTCATCCAAGTTGGTAGAATGAAATGCAGCCTGCAAAGCATATCCCATCTCTCAGTCGGTGAATAAAGAAGAAAATATGAGGAAAAAAGAGGTTACCGGCTCCGGCTGGCGATCAGAAGGTTGCTCGGAAACGCGGTCATCATAGGCGGAGACATAGCGAATGGGCGAGTGGGGGAGAGGAAGAGGATGAAAGGCGTAATCGGGAAGGCGCTGGTGCGGCGGAACGTAGAGGGAGGGAGGAAGACGATCCTTCATCGGAGAAACCAAAGGAGAATTTGACTATCCTCTTCCTCTTCTTCTTCTTCCTACGAGATCTTCGCTCCTTCTCTATCCAAAGGTAAACTACTTTACTTACAGACTCGACTTGGCTCTGGTTACAACGACTCACCAATTTTACCGTAATACCCTCCAGATTTGTGTAACCTTTATTTATTTATTTAGCTTTAAAAATATTGAGGAACGAAATATTGATTTTTAGGATGTTTTCAAGTTTCTCACAATACTTAATATCTCAAATCGCGACTTGGCTTTGGTCATGGAAACAGAAAAAAAGGGAAAAACTTGAGAAAGCGACAACAAGGGTCCTTATTAAGTAAAGATCTCTCTGGGAACAAGAATCAGTAGGTGTAACCCTTGACAAACATTCCTTTCTTGGCATCCTCATTCTCTCCCTCCGCTGAGTATTTGCCGAGCTGGGCCAGTGAGTTGGCCTTTGCCCTAACCAAGAGTGCCTTCTGCGAGGCCTCGATCTTGTCGGGTTTGCCTTGCCACGTCCTGAGCACTGAGTTCTGCAGGGCACGTGCGTAGGAGAAGGACACATGCCATGGGTTTGGGCTCTGGTTCATGGCGTTCAGGTTCAGTGTAGCCTCTGCCTCCGATTGTCCTCCAGACAGAAACATGATCCCTGGGACAGCCGGGGGAACTCTCCTCTTGAGCATGTTGAGGGTGAACTCTGCAACGGTCTCGGGAGAGGCCTTGTTCTTGTGCTCAGCACCTGGGGTCACCATGCTCGGCTTCAACAGTATGCCCTCAAACATCACGTTGTTCTGCGCCAGATAGAAGAACACCTCCGACCACACTTTCTCTGCCACCTCCAGTGTCCTCTCAATGGGGTGGTCTCCGTCCAGAAGGATCTCTGGCTCCACTATGGGCACAAGGCCGTTGTCCTGAGAGATGGCTGCATAGCGGGCCAGCCCCCACGCAGCTTCCTTGACAGCTAGGGCTGAAGGACCGCAAGGAACACTCACAACTGTCCTCCTGGAAAAACACACATACAGTACATAGATAGATGCTCAAACCGAAGCCACCAACCAAAAGAGACAAGCAACGAACGAGTGACATACCACTTGGCGAAACGAGCGCCTTGCTTGTAGTACTCAGCAGATCGTGAAGCCAATCCATCCAAGCCTTGGCACCAAGACTCTTGGTTGGAGCCGGGAAGGGGAGACAAGCCCTGTAGAAAGATACGATTGGAATAGTCAGTTTGAGAGAGAGGAAACGAAGGGACTGTGTAAAAGCGAACCTTGTCAACTTTGATGCCAGGGACGATGTTGGCATCGCGCAAGCAGTCGACAAACTTGTTGCCGTCCTTGGTGGACTGGTAAAGCGTCTCCTCGAAGAGAATGGCACCAGAGATGTAATCGCCGAGGCCAGGGGTGGTTAGCAGAAGTTGCCTGTAGGCCTGGCGGTTCTCCTCAGTGTTATCTAACCCAATAGAGGCGAGCCTCTTCCCACAAGTTGCATTCGACTCATCGATCGCGAGGATACCTCTACCAGGGGATGCTATGCTTTTCTAACAAGACCAGATTTAAGCGAATCAAAACCATGTTTCACTTTGAAAGAGAGAGAGGAAAGGGTACTCACGGCGGTTTGAACAAGCTCGTCGGAGTAAGGGCCGGCGCGGATCGCAAAGGAGACTCGATGAGGAGAAGAGGCAGAGGGGTTGTGGGCAAAGGAGCGGTGGCCGATCCATGGAGAAGAAGAGAGGACCTTGAAGCTCGCAGACGCCATAGTAGAAATGGTGATCTCGGGGACTCCGCGGGAGAGAGATCTGGGAATTTTGATTCTCTACTGAAAAAACAAAAACAAAAAAAGAGAAATATGACTTTGGCGGAGCAAAGCATCACCTACTACTACTACTCAACCAATCGCATCGTGTTTTTTACTATATTACCCTTTAGGTAAATGACGCTTTTACCCTTTGAGGGAGCCAGATGAAGTGTGTAGTTTGCAAATGCTGCATGACCCATGAGACTCTTTAGATGGATGTTTCAACAAAAATAAAATTTAAGATTAATGGAAAGCAGCAGAAGAAATTAGTGAGAATTGGGACTCATCTTTCTACCAAAAGTACCCTCCCCCTGCCCCTTGCCTCTTCTTAAAAGCCAATAAATAAATTACTAATACATTTCTTCTTACTAACCAAACCAAAAAATAAAAAAGAGTGACTATTAGTGGATGCCATAAGTTGTTCTTCGATTAAAAGAGTGTGAAAGAGAGGGGCCGGATACTGCTTTTGGGCCAGAAAGTGCCCCAAAATACAAACCCATCTCACGTGATTGGTTGTTGGGCCTAGTAATACAATGGGCCTAGTAATTACTCTCTCTCTCGCTGTATATTCATTCTTCTTTTAATTTTTTTTTTTTTTTTAGAAAAGCACGATTGATGATTGACGTCCAAATACGTCCAAACATTAGTGTTACTCATAACAGGCGAGGAAAATGTAAAAGAAGAAGAGAAAGTGCAAGTTCCCAAGAACACGTTATGAGAGATTATACGAAACTGGCAACGTATTATTTGTTTTACTATTACTTAACACTAATGTTTTGTGTTTTCTTTGTTTACATCTCCTCTCTCTCTCTCCATCTTACATATCTTTTGTGTTGAAAATTATAGACATCAATTAAAAAAAACAAAGGTTTTATTTTTTGTCGGAACTATATATGTTCGAATGCTTCGGTTGTACTGTACACAGTAAAAAAAATGGCCAGCTCTCTCAAAGTCTCTTTTTAGGCCATTGTCTTTGTTGTATGATGTATCACGTACGTTCACACTACATTCAAAATTTCAACCAAACAGCCTTCTACCTTTAAATGCCCTTTGTTTCTCCCTTTTCATTCCTTCTTCTCCATCCTTAAACACACATAATTATTCTGTATACGTCTCTCTCTCTCTCCTAATCGCAATTCTAGTAGTATAACGCAGTTATTGTTTTTTGTTTATAAAGGGTTTGGTGGAAAATTGAATATAATGCCAATCTTAATCGGAGTAGGAACTTGATTTTTTCATATAATAAAGACAAAAATGAAATCTGTTGATTAAAACATGCGTAAAGTTCTTCTTTCTCTGCTTTCAAATGAATGGGCAGAACTCATTAGTCATCATAAATTACCAATTTTGACCTACTTCTTCTAGACTCTTCTACACTGCCTTTAGGTCCTTAGAATAAACAAAAAAAAGTGTTGAGATGTTGCAGATGTTTGAGTAACACATTAATTGGTCGTGATAGCTAAAGAATTTTAAACGATAAAAAACCCCAAACGCGTCTCGATACAGTTCACATGCACACGTCACCCAGAAGAATTGACTCTCAGATCTTTCTCTGTGTTTGTGTTCACACTTCGCCACGCTCTATTCTTTTAAACGATTTATTTTTCTTTGGTACTTGCTATATAATTTAGGTAGTGTTTCCCAGTCCCAACAAAAAAAAAAAAAGGTTATTAATTTGTCTTGTAACGAAACATATTGAGTATTGACCGGTTGGTGCGTGGGGAGAGCATAGGAGGACCACGTTGTTGCTTGTTTGGCAATTCTTATACATACATATACTACAACCCTTTTGTCCTTTCTTCATCTTCTCTTTATCATTTGTCTTTTTCACACTTTACAATTATATTTAAACATCGATCGATCGATGTTAGTTATTTAATTTAAACAACTACGTCGACCTATCGACTGATCATCGCTTCATCGATAAACAATAATGGAGCGGAGATTTGGTTTCTTTCTATAGTTATGTGGGAAAAAAAACATTCCATAAATCAGTTTAACAACTTAACGTGGCAAATCCTAGCCTAAGATTTGAATGGAGCTAGTTATTGAAACAATATTTTAGTTTAAGCTTAATTTTGAGAAAAAATAACAACTGAAATTATAAATTATTAAACATACCAAGATAATTTGGAATCAAAATTTTATAAATATCGACAGAGTTACATACTCCTTCCATTTTTTTTAATTGATATTTTAGAAAAAAAAATTATTTATAAAAAATTGATTTTTTACCTTTTCTATGCATTTTTAATGAAAACATAATAATTAATTGTAAATTTCAAGATATATTAATTGATTTTACTAAATTATTATTGACTTAGAGTTATAGAAAATTGTTTAGTTCAAAAAATAATATATTTATAGTTAAATATTAATTTGTTTTTTTAATATGTGAAAAAATTAAAACATCAATAAAAAATACAGAGTCGAGTATATAGAAAGTTTTAAACTTAAAAAAAAAATTAAAATTTTGTTCCATTCAACATAATAATTAAGATGACTTAGTCGTATTATAAGTACAAGGAGGATTGAATAGACACGCGCACACGTTATTCATACCAAGATTCCATTGGAATCACAACCACGGAATGAAGATGACTGTCTGATAGGCGACGAGGTGGAGGAGATGGTCAGTGGTTTAATTGGTAATTATGGTGACAAGGGGAGAGAGAGGGTCAAATAATTAGGTCAAAGAGAGTCGAGGTGGTTGTTGCTGGTTGGCTAATGTGATGACTTAATCAGATCATTATCTTAATCCCAACTTGTGTCTATTTTTAAGAGTCCCCTGGATTTCCATATCTTTTTGGACGGCGCGACGCCTACACTTCTCCCTTCATTTTCTATCCCATTTTAATTTTTTTTAATCACATTTCTATTCCATTTTGATTAGGTTTAATTTCTCCACAACTTTGTTTTTTATATATGATCATTCATAGTCATAGGTAGCACGAAGTGAATAGTCGAAATTTCTTGCATAAATGGAGCATTTACAAGTATATATGCGTCACGGGGGAGACAACAAGGGAGGCGAGGATCGTGCTAAATCTTCGTCAAGTCCACAGATGAATAGCTATCAAACTTTTTAAAAATTAATTAACCACAAAGGATCATTAATTAATTAGTTGGTTCCCTGTCAGTTGTTAATTAAGAATAATCACAAACCGCCCACTTCCTTTTTATATTATGTAAAATGCTTCTCCAATGTTCTACACTTAAGTAAATCAATATATAACTTGTAGATGGAGTAATTATTTAATGAAGCCGTTTATAAAACACTAATTGAATTGAAACAACATACTTAATTAGCTTGGATTAACAATGTGTATAATATAACGAAGGCTGACACAATGTACACTTTTTCATGTTTGAAATATATTTTCTACAGATTGGATAAGCGGTGAAAGAGTTCGATTTTAACAATAATAATAATAAAAAAAATTAATGGTTTGTTGAGATTGAGAAAGTGGTGATATTGGTTGTTGCTCCCTGGGATTGATATTTTGGAGTTGCGGGAAAAAGGTTAATTTATACATCAATAATTAGTTACGGTTATATGCCAGACATAAATTAAATATATGTGTGAATTCATACATCAATTCGTATAAAATAGTTAAAACATACATTGACAAGTTAACAAGTGTTGAGTCAGCTGCCACATCACCAAATCATCACCAGTCAGCTACTATATCACATGAATCATCACCAGTCAGCTGCCACATCATAAAAATTCATAATTTTTAAGAAAAAATCAAAATAAAATGATATGTTTTTTATATAATTTTTGTTTTTTAATCTAATTTTGTACTATCTTACATATTTTAATTATCCAACATAGATTTTAGTTTTTTCAACAAAAATTATTTTAGAAATGCTATTAATCAAAAAGTTATTTAAATATAATTTTATTTTTCTTGATTTAAATATAATTTTATTTTTTTGATTAAAATATAATTTTATTTTTCTTAAAATATACCATTTCCATCGATTTCCGATGAATAAATGTACGTGCACCAGAAGGAAAATATCAGAGTCACTCGAAGTACCGCAATATGAGATTCGAGATAGAATTGAAAGAGAACAAGAATGCTAAAAGTTAAAAAATGTACATGTCGTGTCTTATCACTAACTTGCCATGGAGAAATTATACAAATACATAGAGGTATGAAAATTTCAAAAATCTATTATCTTTTACAAAAATCAACTTTACGTTTTCTTCCAACCCTTTCTCGAATCTCATATGATTTTAACGATGAAAATCATACTTTCGATA
The DNA here is from genome assembly GCA_900406555.1 of Pseudoturritis turrita. Classification (NCBI taxonomy): domain Eukaryota; kingdom Viridiplantae; phylum Streptophyta; class Magnoliopsida; order Brassicales; family Brassicaceae; genus Pseudoturritis; species Pseudoturritis turrita. The sequence goes on from OVBL01000493.1 coordinate 55,644, forward strand.
TTTTGAGTGACTTTAGCGGGATTTTTCTGATGCACATATTATCTTATCTCAAGAAGTCGATGCAAATATAATACTTTTGAAAAAGTAAATTTATATTTAAATCAAGAAAAAATAATTACATATAAAATAAATTAATTGTAATTTTTATTTTTTTATGATTAAAACTATTTTTAAATTAAGTGTAATTTTTATTTTTTATGTTATAGATTTTTTGTTTTCGATGACGTGGCAGCTGACTGGTGATGATTCAGGTGATGTGGCAGCTGATTGGTGATAATTTGGTGATGTGGCAGCTGACTCAATATTTGTTGATTTGTCAATGTATGTTTTAACTATTTTATATGAATTGATGTATGAATTCGCACATGTATAAAGTTCATATCCGATCTGTAACCGTGGTAAATTGCTGGTGTATGAATTGACTGTTTCCGCGTGATATAGTAAAAACAAAAAAAGCATGAATTGGGTGGGGTTAGAATGAAATAAAATTGGACGTACGTACCACAAGAAGCGTGACACATATAGATGGCATAATTTGATCTGGTTCAAAAACTCAATCATTGAAGGGACTTTTTGTTTGGTCTTTGGGGATAGCTATAGAGTCACCCTCCTCTTCCCTTCTTTCGTATTATTGGGGGTAAATGAAAAAATTGAAAGTATTTGGGCAAATTTTGTTATAAAAATGAAAAGAGTGGGGCGAAAAAAACGAAAAGGAGTGAAGGTGATAGGCTTAACAAAAAGCAGAAAGAGAAGGGCCCACAACACGTGGCCTGTGTCATTATTCATTCTCTCCTCTCTCTCTTCTTCTCCATCCTATCTATCATATAAACAAAGAAGAGCTGAGAAAAAATATTAGCAAAATCCCTAAAAACTCAATTCCATCGGATTCGAAATCGGAATCTCTAACACACAACAATCTTCTTCTCCGATGGGTTTACAAGGTCAGCTCTCCGATGTCTCCTCCGATTCCATCCCTCTGATGCTCGTTGCTCTCCTCGCCACTTTGTTCAAACACGTCCGCTCTTTCTTCCTCCGCATCTGCTCCTCCGGTCCTCATCTCTCCGTCGACGATGCCTCTGCCTCCGTTTCCTCGGGACTCGCCAACCTCGTCGTGCTCGCCGACCAGCTCAACCTGAATCGCCTCTTCTCCTACCGATACGCCGACAGCGCCGCCTCCGATTGCATAGTCTGCCTGTCAACGCTAAAGGCCGGAGAAGAGGTGAGGAAGCTGGAGTGCAGACACGTGTTCCACAAGCAGTGTTTGGAAGGTTGGATCCAACATCTCAACTTCAATTGTCCGCTCTGCAGATCTCCATTGCTACTCTCACATGGAGGTGATTCCGCATCTCATTGATTCGGAAAGAAAGAGAGAAGAAGAGTTTGGGTGTGTTTTTTTATCTCCTCTTTCTTTTCTTCCTCTCTTTTTTCTTGTTTTTTGAGGAATCTCACTCAGATCCGAGAGCTCCTTTGTTTCTCCACCACACTGTTTGGTTTTCATGTAAATTTTTAGTATGAAAATGGGTTTAGAGATATACTCTTGTTTCCAGTTTTTCTTGTTCAACAAATTTAGAATATCCAATACGCCTTGGACTCACTGCTAATCAATGTTTCTTCTTCAAACCACACTGTTTTTGCATTTCACTCTCTGCTTTTAGTTTGTCTATTTGGATTTCGATTTCATCTCACCAGCATCAACAATTGGCATGTATCAAAGTCATGTTTGTACCCAAAAAAATAATATATATATATATATATATATACATTAGTATATGTATGTGTGAGTTACAAAGTTAAAGTTCATAAAAAAAATCAAAAATATTTATTATAATATTATATATTTCAATTAAATTTGTGCCATTCATCTTTTAATTTTTTTACTTTAAATTACTTTCGGTGTATTGCCAAAACAATATTACTTTTTTTTTTGCAAACTAAAAAGAGAAACTTTTAATTTAATTCTTATTGCAAAATTACGACTTTAGTTATGTTGGGGGAGGATCATCCGAGGTCCATGAAGGCCTAGGATCTAAGACATCCCAACTCCATCCAAGACATCCCAACTAGGATCTAGAGCGACAATTAGTGCACTGAACCTATCAACAATGGATAACATTAAATGTTGAATGACCTGATCTCCGCGTAAGTGGAGAGATGTGTGCCGAACCGAAAAATATGGTGTCGAAAAGAGCCCTGTCAGAGGTCACGATTTATTTTGGAGATCATATATTGTACGGATGGGCCAAGTCAATCCGAAAGAAAATTCGGCCCAATATCCAACTTCTGTATGTCTATAAATTCCATTTCGAAATATCAGGGGAGACTTTTTCGAGTATGTCTTCACCCTCGGAACTTAATCTTTAAACGTAAGTTCACTAATATAGCAGATTTCACCGGAACCATTATAGGTCGGTTGGAGAACTCTCTTCTCTTCTAATATTCGTCTTGCTGCTATTCATTTCTCCATCGAGTCGTGTGTTTTATTCTGATTTGAGCGTCGGAGAATCATCGGGAGGACAACATTTGCCGCCTCGATAAGCTCTCGGATGTCTTGTGATTTCAGGTTTTGCTCGCTCCCCTAGAAATTGAACTTGCTTAACTGACATGCAGAGTGAATCGTCGTTACACGTCAACATTCCAAAAATAACGCCAAACAATAAATGAATACTTCTTTGTCGCTGAGCGGGCACGATTGTCTATAATAGCGTCCCTTGAGGATTCTAACTAGCAGGGATGCGGGGTAATGGATGAGGCGCCACAGTTGCTTAGCAAGGAGAGCTAGATTAAAGTCATGTAGGTTTCGAAAACCTAATCCCCCAATTTTTGGAGAGTACAATTTTATCCCATACAATTCAGTGGAGTCCTCTGTTATTCTGTTTTTTCCTCCACCAGAAGGTAGAGATGGCACTCTTCAATTTATCCGTAATGCATTGCGGTAAGAGAAAACACGACATAACATATGTCGGAAGGATTTGGGCAACATAATATATATTAGAGAGCAATTTTGCCGACCATGCATTGATACGGTTGTTTAGTCTATTTTGTACATAGCCAAATGACTTTCTTTTTGGAGCCGCAAATCTGTTCGGGTAGCCTTAAATACATCCACATGCCCCTTTCGTTATTTATCCCACCAGCCATCTTGATTTCTCGTTTGCGTCGGTTTGGTACCTTACTACCAAAAGCGATGGAGGACTTGTTTGGGTTTAAGAGTTGTCCGGAGACATCTTCATATAGCTTGATGATATCAAAAATCTCTACACAATGCATAACCTCCGCCTTTGCAATCCCATCTAAAATCATGAAATTTGAATATTTGTATGTTTAACAATGAAATACTCTAAAATATATTAAAATCATTAAAATATTAAATCTTTAAGATATTTCTAATAACGGTGGATTTAAAGACATTTTTTCAAATCATTAATTCAATAATAATTTTTTTAAATTCATGATAATTTTGACATTTTAAAACAAATTATTTCGAATGTTAGATTGCATTTATTTTAAATTTAGATAGATAAGGATAAGCAGCGTTTGACTTAAAAACAACAACCCGATAAAGCTAATATCGAGTTTTAAATATAAATTTGAATTAAAAAAAAAAGACAAAAAAAAGATGAGCATATCCGTGTAATTGGGAGCAAGGGTTTTGTTAAAACAAGAATAATGTCTCAGCTCGTCCGCCGGAGAATCTCTAAGTTGTCGTCATCATTTGTTGAGTTGCGGTTCTTGTCCACGGCGGCGAGGCCGTATCTGCTGCTCAGAGACGAGATCCGCGCGTTAAATTTGTTGGATCCGTGTAAGCAAGAGACGGTGAAGATACCGAAGTCGACTCTGTCTTCCCCGGACAAAGAATACTGTGTCGTGGTCGCTAAACTGAATACTCAATTTATCAATCTGTGTCGGCCTGGTGACTCGGAGTGGACACACATCGAGACCCCTTGGAATTTTTTCACTTCAGAGGTCATGTACTCTGTGAGAGACCGGATATTCTATCTCTATTCGTCGAATGTGACTCCAACTCATCTGATCAAGACTTGCTCCGACTTCCCTCCGGCGAGTCTTTACCAAAGATTTCCCTTTTCTGACATCCCCAAGAGCACAGAGGATTTGATTCAGTCAGCTGTCTTCAGGAATCAATACTTGGTCGAGGCACCGACGGACGACTCTTTCATCGTTTTCTGGTAATTCTCTTTCTTTATATTACACATGAGTTGAGGAATCTGTGTTTTTTGTAGGTGCAATGAGGACTTGAAGAAAGAAACAAGCAGGTCAAGACCTAGGCGCGAGACCAAGGCCTTTATGGTGTTTAGGCAAGACCCTGAGCAAGAGATTTGTTCCTACACACAAGACATTGGCGATCTCACACATTTGGCTTCCTCCATTCCCCCCTTGTGGCTTGCCCCTCTCCATCTTTAATTACTATTTTGAGATTTGTTTTTTCATAAGGACTTTTGTTTTCTGTTGTTTTTTTTCTTCTCTATCATCAGCAGTGGGTAAAGTGAAGATGCAATACTTCCGTGTATTAGCAATTGCAAATGGAGATGGTCTGATGCAGAAATGCAAAACAAAACACAAAGGAAAAAAGGCAAAGGCAAATGTTAGAAGTCTGTAGAAACTAAAAGAAAAAAGAAAAACAAGAAGAAAATGAATTTAAGAGATAATAACAAAAAGGAAATTGTTTTTATCTTAGGAATTGGAAATTGTGAAAAAGACATTAAGTCTATTTGTATAAATAGATGTCATAACTTCTTTAGAAAATCAGAGATTAAGAGTTTGAGTTTTCTAAATTTTTTTTTTTTCTTATAAAGGAAATCAATTGAGAGAATTAGATTTTCTTTAAAAAAGATATTTGTAAGTTCTCAATCTTGGTTTCTCGTAAGTTACCATTAAAAAATAAATCTAATTAAATAATTTGTTTAAGAAATCTCTGTTTTAGCATGTATCTTTACAGTTCTTGCGTTTTCATAAAGTACTTTATGGTGGGATTATATCTGATTTAGACTAGTGAGGAGGAGGTTGGTTTAACGTCTTTTCATTATTTACAATCAAATTGTATATGCAAATTAATTTGAAAGAGACTTGACATTTACAATAAAAAGCATAAATTTCAAACATCATGAAGCAACTACAGACGGTCGATGGTTCTTTAACTAAGTGTGAATAAATTCTTCGAAACAATCAGATAATCCAAATGAGGAGCCACTTCCAGTCCAAGAAAACAAACCAACTACTCAGAGCAAGAAAATTATAGAAGACACAAGTTGATACGGAAATTATAACCAGTTAGATTAAGTAACATGTAGCCATGTTTATTCACTTTCTGCCTCTGAAAAACGACATCTCCAACTACAAGTTTTACTTTGGACATCGGATACCATAGGCAATCACAATCAATGACTTGTAGAGTAATCTGCAATCTCAGCCTAAATATGGTAAACTATTTGATTAATAATCATGGTACTATCATTGAATATACCTTTAAACTACTTGAGTAGTGCAATAGTGTGTTTCAGATCTACAGATGTATATGGAAATATTTCTTCACTAGATTTTAAAAAGAAAAAAATTATAATTTTTTTTAATATATCAAGAGAAATTAGAAATAGCAAAAATTATATCGTACATTAAATATACATTACCAATTTTAATTTCCATGATACTTGGTTTAAATATAAATATTTTTGTATAAATCGAATACAAAAATGTTTATATTTAAACCAAGTATCGTGCAAATTAAAATTAGTAATGTAAAATATATTTAATGTACCAAATATCATGCAAATTAAAACATTTTTTGTATAAATCGAATACGTTTGAGATTATGGATTCTCTCAAACTTATTTATCAAAAGGTCAAAAATTGTTTTGACCTATAAGATAATGCGTACAAATTTAAAAAATCACCAAAACAAAAAAATAACGTGTTAGTATGTAATAATCTTTTAAAATAAAAAATTAAAGAAATCAGAAAAATACGAAAACTAATAATTTTTCGAAATTCAAGCATGATTTTTTGTTTTCAATTGTTTTCGTATGAACTGTTTTGAATTTCACTATTATTGACAATTTGTTTAGATGGTTGATAGTTTTATAATCTCCAACAGGTTAATTTAGAGCAATGGTTCTTGTATTTTTTTATAAGAAAAATTATCAAAACCTTTATATATATAATGATAAACATATCGTGATTTAGTTGGGTTTAAATTTTACGTTTAAAATATCGTGGTTTTGTTCTATATAATTGTTTTAAATAGTTAAAAATGATTTATCGTTAAAACATTATGCTATATAACATTTTAAAATATTCAAATGTTATGTTTTAGTTGTACTTAAATTTGTAAGACATGTCTTGATGGGTTTATGTTAAAAATAAACGAGAATTCATATAGATTTTCAGCATGGCATATGAAACTAATTAAAATATTTTAATTGATGTATTCCTTAAATTTTTCTCTAATCAACACATATAATTTTTTGCATTTATTTTCTCTCTGTCTTTTCGATTAATATATAAGAGATTATTCCGCCTTCCACAAAAACAAAAAGTGATCTTTGGAAGAAAATCAATTACTCTTGTTGCCCATCCAAATTAGCTTCCATTGTAAAATAAATAAAAAATGAAATAACTATTAGAACAAAGCCTCTGGTACAACAAGAGACTCTACCATTAGGCTCAGAATAAAGTCCGAAGCCCATTACTCAAGCTCAGCCCAATCAAAATATAAAGCCCAACGATCCTCTCCAACGGTCATCTCTTCCATCATGCCAACAAAAGACAAAAGCAGAGGAGGCAAAAGCACCTCCAATGACAGCTCATCAAATCACGACAAGTAACAGATTTGATCCTCTCCTAGCTAACGTCATAGGCTAAAGATAAACCTAATGTCAATATCGATCTAAATGTAACAGAGAAGTTTGAGAGAAATAAAAATCAAAACTTTTGACTTTTCATTGTCTTCTCCATTTTCACTCTTTAAAGGTCTCAGCTTGCAATAACTTCAACCTCTCTTGTAGTGACGATTTACTCAATTTTTTACCATAATTTCCGTAAACAATTATCTATGTCCACATATATTATTTGGCAGGTCAAATTTCGACTAGCTCTGTTGACGATTTCTAATGTTTCAAATTGTCCAATAACTCACAAGGAGCTGGAATAGCTCAGTTGGTTAGAGCACCACAAGGTCGAAGGTTCGACCCCTCCTTCTAGCGTTTTAAAAAAAAAAAATTTAAATAGGCTTTTTATAACGCCCACACTAAGACTTTTGTGTTTAATTATAACTCCATTTGTTTAAATTTAGAGCAGTAATGAGAAAATAGGAATGTACGATGGTGTTGCTTGTTGTATAGATCATGTGATAAAGGGCAAATTACAGCTTGAATGCCTTTCCTATAAGAGTAACAAACAAAGCCCCAAAGATTGAAGCAGACTGTTTTTCAGGTAAGAATGTTGGAGACGGGACCTGTGAACCAATGGCGGGCACTTAGAAGCCAATACGAGAGGATTATGGCCAACACACCAGCGACTGCCACTGGAGTGTAGTTGAGTGTCTCTGCGGTTATGGGATATGCCACGGGAAGTGAGAAGAGGACCGAGATGGTTGCAACCCACAAGACCGCCACCCACCCGACCACCACTCCGTACCTCCCCAGGCTGAATGGTCCAGCTACAAAGGTGTTGCGTGACAGCGTCACTCTCAGAAGGATCGGGATTGCGTATGCTATGTACAGCCCAATCGTTGCTATCGACACCATCGCTTGGAAAGCCACTATGCTACCCAGTGACTGCCATTTCATCTCATCAATCAAACAGCAATCCCAACACAGAGACAAACACAGAAAGAGAGAGAGGGGCTTACGGTGAGAGCCATACAGAACGATATGAAAGCAGAGAGCCAAACAGCGTTGATGGGAACCTCTCTGCTGTTCACTTTGTGCCATAACGGCGACATTGGCATCGCTCCATCTCTCGAAAACGCATACGCCATCCTGATTAACCCAAATAAATGCATGTGAATGTGATCACACTCCTAAATGCAGAGGATCGATGCTCCAACAAAACGCGGATACATACCTGGAATTGCTGGTGACAGAGCTCATGCCGCAGAAAAACACAGCAACCGCAACAACACCTAAGCACACGATTCCACCAGTGCCGCTCCCAAACCTGTTCTTGAAAGCTAAGTAGAAGATCTCAGCAATGGCGTATCCACCAGAGTCGTTGGTCTCACTCAGAAGGTAAGGTATGTCTGTGACCGCATAGCTTATGCCCAATATATAAGCCCATCCAAAGAGAATTGAGATCCCAATCGCACCGATTATTCCTCTTGGCCCGTTCTTGTCCGCATCGATGGTCTCCTCTGTCTACAGTTTTATATTTGATTCCATCACCAAGATCAAGAAGAGCTAACCGATGACAAAAACAGAAACCATTTGCTTACCATGTGGGCAGATGCATCATACCCAGAAATGGTGTACTGGCTCATGAGAAGCCCCAGAACGAATATGTAAGCGTAGTTGGTAATGCCGAGGCCATTATCAGTGTTGAAATTGGTGAAGACAAACTTGGTGGTGGCTCTTTCCGTAGAAACCAAAGGAATGAGAATCATGAGTACCACAACCCCTGTCCATTCATACATAAGAGATTACTGGCTTGTGTCGAGACACACAGGGAAAGAGATGAGAAGAGAGATGGGTACCGAGTAGATTCCAGAGAGCAGCAAGCTGTCCAAAGAAAGACAAGACGGAGATGGGGAGGCTGTTGAGAAGAGCATGGATGAAGAGGATTCCCCCATGGATGCCAATCACAACATAGTCTGATCCTTCATATCCGCCGCCGTTTTTACCGCCGGTGGAGAGAAGCACGATCACCTGAATCAGCTGAGCCAGGGAGAAGTCAACGCTCGCCGTCACCGCCCACTGCAAGCACAACAACCTTCACTTTAGCCACAACCAGAATGATGATGCTGTATAAGTGAAGTCTGGTCAGAATCACCAGACCTGACCAACGATGTTGAACCTGAAAGATTGTGAAAAAAGCATGAATGAATCAGAGAGACCAATTCCAGCTTTGATTCAGATGGTAGATTCATGCACAAGAGTTACCATCCGGTCATCCAAGAGGCGAGTGGGGCCCATCGTGGTCCGGCGAGCATAGCACTCCAGTAGTAGAGACCACCGGAGGTTGGGTAAGAGGAGCAGATCTCGGCCATCGATAACCCAACACACATTGTGAACACGCCGGCCACGAACCATCCGTAGACCAGAGTGACGGTGCCGCCGAACCTCAAGCCGGTGTTGTAGGTGGTGGTGATCCCAGTGAGCACCGAGATGATGGAGAAGGAGATGGCGAAATTGGAGAAGACCCTGAAATCAAATGTTTTAGCTTGCAGAGAAAATGAAATTGAGAAGAAGAAGAAGAAGAAGAAGAGAGCGGAGAGACAGACGAGAGATCGCGCTTGAGCTCTTGCTTGTAGCCGAGCTCCTTGAGGCGGGCCTGGCCGGAATCAATGGAGGGAAGGAAAGATTGATCGCCGCCCATAGTTGCTCCCCTCGACTCCGATGGTTGTTGGGCTCTGCGAATCGAATGAGATATTTTTCTGTTACATAGAAACCCTTCCAAAAGTCCAATCTTTTCTGTTTGGTTAACCATTTTTTTTTCCCCCAAAAAAAAAAAAATGGAATTCAAGTGATAAAAAACCGTTAAGAGTCTTTCTTTGAACATACTACTAATACTAGTTGACATTTCTCTTATTAACATACTCTAGAATCTTCACACTGCATCCAGGTATATATATAATAATCATGAATTTACTAAATGTAACTTCACAATTTTAAAATAACTACAAAAAACCAGATTTTTTTTTTTTGAAAATTTAACCAAATTATACACCGAATTTTGTAACGCGAGCTTGTAATCCAAGTGGACGTATTAAAGTAATAGGATGATTTGTTGGTCCAAGTTTGAGGACTCGTAATTCGAGCTTATATTGCTCCGCCCGATACAAACCACAAGCTGAGTTATTTAAAAAGTATTAGAAAAAATTACTCGTTTACAAATAAGCAAATCAGTTATTTCTTTATTCGTAATCATTCTGGATCTTACCTACCATGTTATTTACAATTTTTTTTGTGCAATTGGAAAATTAAGATCTCGTTGAAAATTAAGATTCGTCATCTATAGTATAGTATGATCTAAATCATTTTTAATTTAATTATTTTATTGTATGTATAGTGGGATGATTTTTCCGTTGCACACCACCACATATGGATGCCATCAATGTCATGTCAAGCATAACCATATCAGACGAGACCGACGGGTGATTTTTTTTTCTAACTTGAGAGTCGGAAAAATAACCTCATTTGTCTTTGAAGAAGTCGTCATAATTCTCTACTATTGTTTTATCTTTACGTATGCTTCTCTACCAAGTGAGGCGCTTCTCGTATGTCTCCTACCCAAGAACAAAATGTCTAAAGGTGTCGGTTTCCGTTAGCCAAAGGATGAGTTTTCATTAGCTCCTTCAATAGTTGAATCGCTTTCCTTTTGGTTCACTCTAATCCAACACATACCGACATTTGCAGACGAAAACAACCACCACGATTCAACTATCCGACACATCCCGAAAATCCAACCCGAACTCAGTTTTATATTAAAATTTGTCAAAGAAATTTGTTTCAGCTAAAAAAAAGCAAAATGCAAAAATGAAGAGTAGATCGCCTATCGAAGGGGGACCGCATGAGAGTGTGGAATGCCGGAGCTAGTTCGACTTGTGTTCTGTGTTCTGATCTCATGGAAACGAGAGATCATTTATTTTCTCATGCAAATTTTCCTCCGAAATCTGGTCCACCCTAGCAAGGAAACTTCTCAACACTCGCTATTCCACGGATTGGCAGGCAATTGTCAACTACATAAACGAAGTGAGTTTTTCTCGTATTCAAAGTTTTCTGGCTCAATACGTCTTTCAAACATCGATCCATACCATTTGGAGGGAACGTAACGCGCGACGACATGGTGAGATGCCAACTTCTCCCAGCCGCATCATCAAATTCATCGACAAGCAAGTGAGAAACCAACTCGTCTCTATCCGAAGCACATGTGATCGGCGATACGAGGAGGGGCTTCAAGCTTGGTTCGCTATCTCTGGATAATGTGGAAGAAATTTCTCCTCTTTCTTATTTAATCTAAAACTCAAATTAAAGATGCATCTGATGTAAAAACGTTTTTTCTTTGAATTAATTTAACATATAATTCAAAAAAAAAAAAAAAAGAGTAGATCATTTACAAATGTAAGGTCACAAGTAGAGGTTTAAATAAGACATATGTAACTATAGCATCCACACTCACAATATGAAAAACCAAATAATGAATCAAATGATGAAAGAAAAGGATCATCTGGGAGCAGTGGAAGTGCCAGATTCCATGTTTTCGAGAGAAGTTGAGTCGACCTGCAGAGACATTGCCCTCGACGCATCTCCGTTTTGCGGTGCTCGTTCCTGTGCTGCCTTGAAATAGGCGTAGGGACCCCATCCCTCATCGTGGTAAGGGTTGGGGTAGAACTGACGGTAGCAGAAGGCGGAGACAAAGAGGCCTATGAGAGCTCCTGCAAAGACGTCTTGCCAGTGGTGCCAGTAGTCATCCACACGAGATATCCCCACGAGGCAAGCCGCGAGCAGAGGGAGGAAGACGAGGCAGAGCTTAGCCACGTGTCCTTCTCTGTTGAAGGCCTTGAGTTTACCGGACAAGTAGAGCGAGAGGAAGCCGAGCCCCGCAAAGGACCAGGACGTGTGTCCGCTGGGGAAGCTCTTGTGGCCTTCCTTGATCTCTGCTGCTTTGCCGTGGCACATCACACCTCCCAAGGCATCGAAAAGCTCTTTGCCGTCGGGGAAGCAACGCCAGTAGAAGTTAGGACGAGGGCGTCCGGTGGCGAGCTTGATGGAGTCAGTGATGACACCAGTTATCAAGACGGCGAAGAGAAGGCCGAGAATGCTGTGGTGGAGATCGTACACACATGTCCTCTTGAGGTAGAAACAGACGAACACTATGATGGGGAGAAGCACCGCGTAGACCGGCACGGACCAGACAGGGACAGTGTTGTCCTTGAAAGGGTACTTGAGGTCTGTCATCATGTCTTTCCCAACGTATCTGTAGAAAGGGGAGATGATGTTCAAGCCGATGACGATGGCCCCCAAGATCACCAGTATGATCCAATCGTGCTTGTGTTTAGAGGCGACTCTGCCTCCATGGCTCCTTATTGTGTGAACCCCAAGATCTATCTCCTGCATCCTCCCTCTCTGCGCCTCCTGCTCCTGCCAAAACACACACAATCACAATCAAGTCAGCCTTGTAATCTAATCGGATTTTGAAAAAAACAATTGATTTACTTTGCGGATATTGAAATTACTACTTGGGAACTATTAGGGTCCGATTTGGATGAGAGTAACAAGGGAATGCAATTCATTTTCAATCGCATAGAAGCAGAGACCAAATCAGGCAATATAGGTTAACTGTCTTCTTAGTATTATTATGATTTGTTTATCGCCACGACAAGACTTTTTGTCTGTCGGATTCGTTGTGCAAAGCACACACACTGTTTCATCATTAACAATGTTTTCGTTGACTTTTTTTGTTTGAAGTAACAAAACAAGTTAATTGGTTTCTTTTCTTTATTCTGCTTTTCAGTTTAATGAAAAGAGAAGACACAAAGTAAAGATAATTTGGAAACAAATGGAACAGAGAGAAGAGTCGATTATAAGGTTACCTGAGAATTGCCCCAGAATTTGAGAGAAGAGAAAAACGATCCAATCACCATCGGCTTACAAGCAGTGTGGATCGAAACTCAGAAGAAAGAGTAAAACAGACAAAGCGAATAAGAACTAAGCGACGATCTGATAAACTGAATATTGTCGGTAATTATAAACCACCAAGAGAAGAAGGAGAAGACGCGTTGTGTTGTTGAAATTTCCCAACTTTTTGTCGGGAAGAGGTCCTTCGTTTCCGCTTGACGGTTTATAGAAGAAACAGAGAGAGAGAGAGATGATGAATAATAATAACTGGTCCTCTTTTGGTTTCGTTGCGTCAGATTGAATGCCACGTCGATCAGTTTGCAGAGGTATTGACTTTTGGACTTGTCACCGGTCTTGTCTGGCCTTCTACTCCAGCCGCGTGGGTCCCTCTTTTTAAGGAAGGTTCGGCAAATCAAAGCTATGTGGGCTTTTAATCAGGCCTCGATTTTGTTTTGGACTTTGGAAGCACATCGCAAATTCCCAATGATAACATTTTCTTCAAACGCACTGAGAAAGTAAAATGGAAAATTCAGATTCAACGCAAACTCTCTCTCTCCTTTTAAGTGATGATACTATTTTAGTAAAAGATAGATGGTATCCAAGATTATCCCATATCGGATGTGAATCTGATTGTTAAGATGAATGGGAATATATATCAGATTTGGAATCCAAATATTCGGATCTCATTGCTGAAGAATAAGTGGAAACTAGTGTTTGAGGTGTGACAACAATGTTTGTTTTTTTCCAAACGAAATTTCAAAAGATTATCACTTGGACTTTCTATTCTTACTCTTCCTATTAACGGCGATTTTATTCCTTTTTTTGAAATGTTGACAATTATGGTTGAACTAGAACAAGAGTTTGTGGAGCACGCAATTAGACCAAGAATAACCTTTTTCATATTCTTTGCATCTTATCCAACCCTTCAAATTTTGGTTGATAAATTTTATATTTTTATTCTTCTATGTTTCGTAAAATGGCTGGAGTCACTCGAATGTATAGAGTTAACCCATAATAAAAAGAGAACTATACAAAACCAAAAACAATTATGAGTAAGAAATGTAATGATGTATGGTATGGGTGGGGGAGATGTACATAATACCTACGTTAGTGAGTGGGGTTAGTGGGTCCAGTAGAGGTGGTGGGCTTTAATCTATTATCCTTTACACTTTACAGATTTACCCGATTATTGCCAATGCATTTGCACTCACCAGACTCCACACACATCAATTTTTTAATTTTTTTAACGAGGAAAAGAAAGAAGGCTTTTTTTTTTTTTTAATAACAAGAGAATGGTTTTAAGGTTTTATTTTGGGACAAATAAATATGGGAGTATGTATAATTTTAAGGTTAAAAAAGTAAAAGAAAGAAAAGAGGTCAATCAGAAGGTTTTGACGACATCTCGGCCTCCGAGACAACCAATAAAGTTACCCAAAAAAATACGTAAGAATTGTTGCCAGCTAAAGTTTGCTATCTGAGCTGTTACTTCTTCATTGGGCCCACTTTTCCCTTTTTAAAAATAAATAAATTATCTCATCCTTGTTTTCTTTTTTTGATTTTCCATCACTTTTTGACTCTCATTTCTTAAAACATCGTTTAATCATCTCACCCCGTAACGCACTTAATTATTGTATTGTGAAAAGAAAGAACAAACCAAATATGCTAATATACATGTAACCTGACTGAACATATACACGTCAATTCTATAAACCTCTGATATATTTCGCACGGATATAATGTTTTCTGTACTGCCGATAAAAGTATTTTAAAAAGTACAATTATATTTTTACTACCAAGGATTACATATGTCACTATATTGACTGTATTTCCTTAATTTATTGATTTGTATATAGAGCTCCTACATGGATACATCAATATTGAAAGTTAAAGACTGCTCATAGAATTCTAGCTTTTGTAAAATTTAATTAAAAATCGAATCAAACATATTAAAGTAATATTGTATTTTTTCAGAAACGTAGTTTAATAAATCAAAATTTCAAAATCCCAAAAAACTCAAAATACTTAACAATTACCGATTCAAAACAAAACAAAAACAAAGAAAAAAATGATGGATACCATTGATAAATATAGATTTCCGACTTTTTTATTCATTTTTTCTCAATCTATCTAATACCATTGTTCCTCGTCCACGACGTTATATTCGAGTTCGATTAATTATTTTTTTGGCCCGTCAACAATTGTGGTTGTTGCTGGTTTTTATCACCGGATAGAAATAGAGTCAGAGATTTAGATTTTAAAATTTACAAAGATGTTGTAAATTTCTTTTCTTTTTTAAAATGTGTTGTAAAATTCTTAGTTTCAAAGATGAACATGAAACTACAGCAGACTTTGTTTTCAAAAGAATACCTTTGGTGATTATGTCCGAACTGTAGAGAGAGGACATCGAAAAACAAAAGCCTAAGAAGATTTGGATGAAGATAGTGAAGTCAAGACAAAAATGATAAAATTTTGATGAGCACATACTGAATAATTTTGTGGAATTTTTTGCTAGTGGAGTATTTTCAGAATTGTTTTAAATTAAATTGGTAAAGAGTTTATTCTTAAAGGAAGTTGAAATCATGGGAGGCGAAAATCATGGAGTCATGGAGATTGAAATAGGAGAAACTAAAATAAATAAAACATTTATTTATTTTAAGTTTTTAATGATAATGAGTGGTGGAGATTGAAATAGGGGAAACTAAAATAAAACATTTATTTATTTTAAGTTTTTAATCATAATTTATGGGAAGTTTTGATTTTTATTTTTTTTTTCAATTCTTAAAACTATAAGTACAAGCCATGTGGCAGAATTTGATTAGTCATGTGATTTGTGTTTTAGTATATAAATGATGAAGTTGTGGAGATTGAAATAGGGAAAACTAAAATAAAATATTTATTTAATTTAAGATTTTAATGATAATGAGTCGTGGAGATTGAAATAGGGAAAACTAAAATAAAACATTTATTTATTTTAAATTTTTAATCATAATTTATGGGAAGTCTTGATTTTTTTTTTTTTCAATTCTTAAAATATAAGTACAAGCCATGTGGCAGAATTTGATTAGTCATTTGATTTGTGTTTTAGTATATAAATGATGAAGTTGTGGAGATTGAAATAGAGAAAACTAAAATAAAATATTTATTTAATTTAAGATTTTAATGATAATGAGTCGTGGAGATTGAAATAGAGGAAACTAAAATAAAACATTTATTTATTTTAAATTTTTAATCATAATTTATGGGAAGTCTTGAGTTTTTTTTTTTTTCAATTCTTAAAATATAAGTACAAGCCATGTGGCAGAATTTGATTAGTCATTTGATTTGTGTTTTAGTATATAAATGATGAAGTTGTAGAGATTGAAATAGGGAAAACTAAAATAAAATATTTATTTATTTTAAGATTTTAATGATAATGAGTCGTGGAGATTGAAATAGGAGAAACTAAAATAAAATATTTATTTATTTTAAGTTTTTAATCATAATTTATGGGAAGTCTTGATTTTTATTTTTTTTTTCAATTCTTAAAACTATAAGTACAAGCCATGTGGCAGAATTTGATTAGTCATGTGATTTGTGTTTTAGTATATAAATGATGAAGTTGTGGAGATTAAAATAGAGAAAACTAAAATAAAATATTTATTTATTTTAAGTTTTTAACCTAATTTACTTGAAGTTTTGATTTTTTTTTTCATCTTTAATTCTTAAAACTATAAGCATAAATCATGTGGCATAATATAATTGTTCAGGTGATTTGTACTTTAGTATATATAATATGTGTTTTAATATATAAAGAATGATGTGTATAATTATTTTTATTTGAAATGGGTAAAGTCATTTTTTTAATTTCCATTTAATTGACGTGTAAACGTGGTGGCCCCTCCACGAACTAGTTCTGTATGTATATGTAACAATATCTGATCATTTTCCTTGAGAACCAAAAAAAACATAAAGTATCTTAAAACCATTTTTGGAATTTCCGACCTCCCCATCTTTGTCATAAACAACCTATTTTGGATGCATATATGATTTATCGTTCGTTTTGTATGAAATTAATGTAACGTTAGTTTTTGAAGGGGACGTTACTTACTTTTTTCAACTTTTCCTTAATTATTTTATATATTTATTTTTTTAAATGTCGTAACCTCCTCATATATACCCACAGCGACTTATATAAGCGCAGCACATGTATTATTATAATGTCATAACAAGAGAGTTCACCCGGAGGAAAATATAGGAAATGAAAATCAAATAAATTAAAGTTTGACTAAAACTACCAAAAAAAAAAAACAAATGGGACAGAAGATTATGCACATATTAAGTTTTTAAGAACAAAAAAAGTACTTTGGATAATGTAATGGAGTTGGTTGTAGCTATGTTAAGTTTTGGTATAACTTGCAAGTTTTGTCTGCGTTGGACCTCTCTTATGTTTCTTAATTAATCAACCAACACCCACCCACCCACCTTCTTTTGTTTCAAATAATATAATATTCCAATTATAATATATATATATAAATATAGTTTGTGATTGATATGGCTTCTATATAAAAAAAAACTTTATCCACAAGCTATCTTTTATCATCCTCGTATCATTTTCATTTTTTAAATTGCATATCATCATCATCATTCATTTTTTTCGGATTAAATCGTTCTTTACGTTTTATGTCATCTATAAGAAGTTAAGAACAAAAACACTCACGGATTAATGCGTTGCATGTATTAAAAAATGGGGACCAAAGTGTAAAATGATTAAAATGGTGGGGAATGGGGAGGGAAGATTAAGGGTTTAGGTTTATTAGTTTTACTTTTTTTTGTTTGCTAAAATTTTAGGTTTACTAGTTACACTTTACAAACTGTGTAACAAAGGGTTTGCATGTAGCTTTGACGCGAGTCTTACTCACGCGCTACCATTTTTTGTTGTTGTTAATTTCATAAACCATAACCGACGTAATGTAAGTTTTTAAACAAAGGGAAAAAACTTTAAAAATATCCGAAGTAAATAACATTTGTCTAAAAAATACATGAATTATTTAGACTTCCTAAAAAATACACAACATATTACAAAGTGTTCTATTAATACACAGATATTCGAAATCTGAAAGTTTGACACCGCGATTTTAACTCCGTTTACTCGTTAAACGGAAACAGTAAAACGACGTTTAGTTTGTTAACGATATATTAGTTTACTAATCGAAAAGACCACTATTACCCCTAATTCTATTTTTTTTTAGACAAGTTTTTCCCAAATTAAAGAACCATGAACCCTAGAATTTTTTTTCCCAAATCGTTTTTGTCTTGTCCCGAAATCGATCTTCTCTCTAAACTTTTCATTCGATTCTAGTAACTGAATCGACTTCGACTTCAACTGGTGACTTCGAAACTCGAGACTTCCAGCCGTAGAAGATAGCGACTTCGAGACTCGGAGAAGATGAGGTATGGTTTAGAAATGTTGATGTCGGGTTTTCTAACGTTGTTACTTGTTTCGATTGTGAAACTGAGTTTTGTTAGAATCCAATTTTTGTTTGATTTGCTACGATTTGGTGTGGAATTTTGAGTTCATTCAATTTCTTCTTTGATTATGCAGTGAGAGTATCAAAGTGAATTTGTATTATGGAGGGCTTATGTATGCTAAGGATTCGAATTAGATATATCATGGAGGATCTGTGAAGAAAGACTTAGTGGTCGATCCGGATTATATGATTTGGAGCATCTTTGATGATTTTATTGAAAAGCTTGAATTAGGCGGCGGTTCTGTGGAACAACTTTGGTACAAGCTCCCACACGAAAATATGGATGCCGTCAAGGGTATCTTTCATCTAAGTTCTGATGCAGAGATTATGCAAATGTGTGCTCTTGCTATTAAAGGAGGTGAAGTTGATGTATTTGTTGAGCAAGGTGTACTTCCTCCAAGGGCTGAGAATGAAGAAATAGTGAATGAAGACGGAGAGAATGAAGCTGCTGAGAATGAGAATCAAGAAGGAGAAGAAGTTGGAGCAGAAGTTATAGAAGAAGGAGGAGACGATATTCGATTTCTGTCATTTATGGATGATATCCGTAATGAAGATGCTGCTGGGTTAGGTGATGTGCATGATAAGCAAGGAGAAGCTGTAAATGAAGATCATGAACCTGTTGCTGATGATCCAGATGAGGAGGATGAATCCGAGAGACAGTGTAGGGATGCTGAACATCCTGCTCCTGCTGTTGACACAGACGACGAATGGGAAGATTTCAATAGAACGGAAACTGAGATTTCAAGAATGAATTACAGTAAAGACAAGCCACCTTACTTGTGGTTAATGCAGACATTCAATAGTGGAGATGAGTTTAAAGATCAGTTGTTGAGATATGTTCTGAAGACAAACTACGATGTTAAGTTGTGTAGATGGGAGCCTACTAAATTGGGAGCAATCTGTACCAAAAAGGAGTGTAAGTGGAAGATTTATTGCTCAGTGGAGAAACCAAAAAGGAAGTGGATGGTTAAAACATATGTTAATAACCATGACCATATGAAGAGTAGCAAAGCTAGGATGCTGAAACAAAGAACAATTGCGATGTTATTCAAAGATAAAGCAAGACGAAGACCTGGTATTAAGTGGACTGACATCAAGGATGAGATCATGATGAGGTATAATTTATCTGTCTCTAAGTGGATATGCAGGAAAGCAAGGAGATTGGCTCTGGATATGGTTATAGAAAGTCAGAAGGAACAATTTGCCAAGTTGTGAAATTATGAGGGTGAGCTGAGGCGTTCTAACAATGCGAGTACAGAGATTGTGACTATTCCTCGTACTGATGGTAAGCTAGTATTTGACAGATTCTACATCAGTTTTGAACAGCTTAGGGAGAGTTGGAAGCGTTGTTGTCGGCCTATTATTGGGCTTGATGGAGCTTTCATGAAATGGGAGCTCAAAGGTGAGATTCTCACAGCTGTTGGCCGAGATGCGGATAACAGGATCTTTCCTTTTGCATGGGCTATAATTAGAGTGGAGACTTGGTGCAAAGCTTTTTTCAGTCCACAGGCACGATGTGATGATGTTTGCAACAATCTGTCAGAGAGTTTCAACAGAACAATCAAAGAAGCGCGTAAGTTTCCTTTGATTGACATTCTTGAGGAGATTAGGAGGCTTGCACTGAGGCGTATAACTCGGAGGCGTGATAAAACCAACAAGTGGGCCAGCAAGTTTCCACCAAACATAATGAAGATTTTTGAGCAAAACTGCACTGACAGTGAGTTGTGCTCTGTGATACAAAGTAGTGAAAACTTGTACGAGGTTGTTGAACAAGATTGTAGCTACGAGGTGAATCTGATGTATAAGCATTGTGCTTGCAACCAGTGGGATCTCACAGGAATACCTTGTAGCCATGCAATTCATGTCATAAGTGACATTAACCGTGATCCAGAAGAGTAAGTTATCCCTATTACACATTAGTTTCTTTTTAAATTCTTTATATATGTAAGGTCTAACTCACTCACTCTTCTTAATATATTACAGCTATGTGGATGACTATTACTTGACATCTAAGTGGCAAGACACTTATCGTGACAACATTAGACCCGTGAATGGTGATAGATTATGGGAAAAGTTGGACAAAGATCCGATTTAAATACCTGGAAAAAGGAGAATGCCAGGACGTCCAAAGAGTATGATAGGATAAAGGAGGCACATGAATCATCATCAAACCCAACAAAAGCTACAAGGAAAGGAAGGATTGTCACATGTAGCAATTGTAAGCAAACTGGTCATAACATAAGCACTTGTACTCGAGCTCCAGCTATGAAAACATGTCCTAAATGGAAAAGGGGAAGGCCTCAAAAGACTACGGTATGTAATGAGCTATGTCTTATGTGTCTTTTTTCTATTGTTACTTTCTAATTCAGTGCTACTTTGATGATGGTGTAATAGGATGATGATCCATGGAGCATTCAAAATGCACCAACGAGGATGAGGAATGCTCAAAGCCAATCTACTTCAGCTGCTAGTTCTACACAACAAGAAGTTGATCCGCATCCATCAAATGCTCTAACTGCCTCAACTTCTCATGGACGTGGACGTGGACGTGGACGTGGACGTGGACGTGGCCGTGGCCGTGGCCGTGGACGGGGACATGGTGGGGGACGTGGTCGTACCCGTGAGCCTCCAATTCCAAGAGGATATGGATGCTATATTTCCACAAATTTTTGATGTGTGGGGATCTACTGCTACAAAAATCAGTGATCCTCCACCACGTTAAATTTGTTTGGTTCTTCTTCTTTTGGAACTTCTGTTGCTTGCTTTTTGGTGTGTGACTTTTGGTTGTAAGTTGAAGAATCTTATCAACTCTTAATCAAGATCTATTCACTTTCGATCTTATGAAATTTGTTTGGTAGTTACTTTTGTGAAAGTATTTTGCTAAAGAAACTAGAACATAAATCATGATGAAATACAAGGTACATAAGTTTAATCCACGGCCAACTACAACAAAGACAATAAAACACAACTTTAACCAACTACAACAAAGACAATCCACGACCAACTACAACCAAGACAATCCACGACTAGTACAACAAAGACAACACCAACTAGTTCTTCACCATTGTCAAGATCATGGTTGTGACAACAATGAATCCTCTCCACGTGATAACAACGAATTGGCGCAACAATTTTTCCCTCTCTTTCGATGCCATGACTTCGTTTTCAAGCTGCTTCTTCTCCTCTGCGATTTTTTCAAACAAATCCGACTTCACCATGGTTGAATCACCAACTGCTCCGGTCAAAATTTGCTGAGTGGATCTTCGAAGAGAGTCTTTAAGTTCCTTGATTTCTTCTTTTTGACGACAAATCTGATCTCTAGCCTCCAGCAAACTCAGCTTCTGTCTATGACTTCAACATAATCGTTGATCTGCTGCAATGGCAAAGAGGACCTTCCATTTGGCCGTGGCTCCGGTTGAACGAGTTCGCAGATGTGACTGAATTTTCCATTCTCAATGAAGAAATCGAGAGAGAAGAGAAGAGAAGTGAAAATTGAAATTAGGGTTCTTTAATTTGGGGAAAACTTGTCTAAAAAAAAAGAATTAGGGGTAATAGTGGTCTTTTGGATTAGTAAACTAATGTATCGTTAACAAACTAAATGCCTTTTTACTGCTTCCATTTAACGAGTAAACGGAGTTCAAATCGTGGTGTCAAACTTTCAGATTTCGAATGTTTGTGTATTAATAGAACACTTTGTAATATGTTGTGTATTTTTTAGGGAGTCTAAATAGTTCATGTATTTTTTAGGCAAATATTATTTACTTCGGGTATTTTTAAGGTTTTTTCCCTTAAACAAAATTTAATATTCGCGTATTGTGCGTATATAAGGATGATTCCAACGATTTGTACATTTATATGAGAAAAAAATTAGGGTTAATTAGCTGAATATTATTTTTGAGAGAGATAATTGGGAAAGTAGCAGTTCTATTTTCGAAATTAGGTAAATAGCAAAGAAAAATAAAACTGAACGAAATTATCCATGTAGATGTGTTTTAGGTAATAAGTAAATAAAAAAAATTCATAAAAATCTTTTCTTGATCTATCTCTGAAAAATTGCTTTTACAGTTGTATCTCTGCAAAAAGTAGATCTGAAAAAAAAATGGGTCAAAAGATGATAAAAAAAAACAAATATGTTGTAACAGTTAACTATCTAATAACATAGATAACTATTTTCGAAACTACATATTCAATTGATTTCAGAATATAGTTAACTACATCACATTATTTATAACTATCTAAAAATATAGTTAACTATTTTCATCGAAACTACCTATTCAATTGATCTCAGAACATAATTAACTACATCACATTATTTGTAAATATCTAAAAACATAGTTAACTATTTTCAGAAAATAGTTACCAATTAAAAAACATAGTTAACTATTTTCAGAGCATAGTTATCTAATTTCATGACATAATTGACTACATGAGAATATTGTTGTAATGGTTACTTATTTAAACAAACATAGTTAACTACGTTCAGAACGTAGTTACCTATTATAGTTTACATCATGAAAAAAATAACATACATAGTTAACTATTATCAGAAACATAGTTACCTATTATAATGAAAAAAACAACATACATAGTAAACTATTATCAGAGACATAGTTACTTATTATACTGATTTTCGAACATAGTTAACTATGTCGATCTCCAGCGGCGGTTCAGTTTGACGAGAGATGGATGACGGTTGGGAGTTTAATGGAGGAGAAGAAACACCATCTTAATCCACGATTGGATATTTTGATCAATGGCAACGAGTTAAGAAAAAGTAATTGAGAGAGAAGAAGAATAAGAAACGAATTGTGAAATTGAATATAAAGAAGAAGGAGGATAAGGAGGAGAAGAAGAAGGAGGGCTTTGTCGGCCACCGCTTGCTGATGATGGAATGCATCGTCAACTAAAAAAAAAAAAAAAGTAGTCGGCGGTGAGAGGAGGAAATAAGAAGAAGAAGATGAGAAGAAGAAGGATTTAGAAATTAGGATTTTAATTTTTTTTAATGTAAAAATCTGGATAATTATAAAAAGTTAAAATTGAAATTTTAGATGGGTTAAATGCTAATTATTATATTATGTTTTATATAGTATTAGATAATGAATTATAAATAGAAAGACTACTATAGAGTGTAATTTCCCAAAAAATTACGAATCAGAAATTAAAAATTGTGATGTTCATATGGTATTTAGTAAATTTATGCTCGTCACAAATACTTATTATTTCTTGTTCAAAAGATAATCCTTTAATTGAGGAGGAAAAACAGCGACATAAGTAATAATAATAAGTTTAATGAAACGGTGCAGAGGGTGAATATTAAATTAAACGTAAAGTCTGAGGTTTAATTTAAAAGTCGTGAAAGGTATATTCCTTTTGTACTAATATTATGGTTATTGCGGTGTCTCCGATTTAGAGCCGTGTGGGACACCGAACCGTGAGAACCGTTAGATGCAATCTAAATCGCATTTAAATGAATCTAACGGATGAGATCAAAGCGAGAGCAAATGGAAGGTGACACAGAGGATTTGGCCTCCTCTTTCGCCTGCAGATCCAGCGTGGACCCAATCAGTAGGCCTGCTGTCAAATAATGTGACCCCTCCACATATTAGTAATTACCTTTATTAACCATAAAATTAATGTCTTAATTATCGAATCAGCTTTTCAAATCATCACACAATTTTTATACATTGATGTGTAGAGTATCAAGTAACTCGTTTATTCTGATACGTTTTTGTGTGTAATTGTTAAATAAAGTGAGGAAGAGGTCGAAACCCCGTGCATTTGCTTGATATGTGCCAAAATATATTTGTTTTGGGGTTATTCATATTTTTCATGTGACCTCGAAATGATTTTATAAATTTTTTGTGGTAATTCTTAAAAATATTACAAAATAAGTTTTTGTTCAAAACATATTATTACTAGTTTTTTTTTCTTCCAAAAATACCACAAAATTCAAAACTAAACACTAACCCTCAAAACTAAACTTAAAATATTAAATCTAAATCCAAACATTTAAATTATAAATCCTTAAAAATTATTTTTGTTTTTCTGATATTTTTGGGTAAGAAAACATTTTTATTAGTATTTTTAGATAAACAAATTTTAGTCGTATTTTTGGACAAAAAGCTAATGATTATATGTTTGAAATAAAAATTTATTTTAATAATATTTTTTTAATATACTTTTTATTTTAGTCTTTTAGTCAAATTGATTGAACTAACAAAAACTTAGTTTTTTTATTGTAAAACTAGGTTATCGTCAATTAATTGAATTTCGGTAGCAAACAAAAAAATAATCAATTAATTAAGTATATTTTATTAATAAAGATATGTTACCCGAGAAAAAATATTTTAATATTATGCGTTACATATATGCATTTAATGCTTAGTCGGCTCTGTTAGGAATATTTTGTAAGCTATAAAAATTGTAGTGAGTTGATTAGAGATTCGGAAACTGAAACTCATGCGATATAAATAAAAGTGCGTTATATGTCTGTTGCGGTTGTCTGATGGAGCCAATTGGTATCACGATTCCAATAGCCTTTTTCCTGAAATAAAGTTCATCACATACTAATCATCCGAAAAATCAGATCATTTGTTCGATGATTTCAATTGTTGTATTATCTATATGACGTGATCTAGTTGGTGACGATAAAATCACTCCAACATTAAATTAACATTTTTTCTTAATTTTTATTATTAAAAATATATTGATAAAAATTATCATAAATTTACACACATATTATACGAATATATAAAATGTTTTTACGTCTACTGATATCAGAATTATGACCGGATTTCGTTGTATGAAAGCCACTCGAGAAATGTTCTTTCATGTTGGTGTCAGACAAGGCTAACGCAATTGTTGGGGACATCGCAAAATAGTAACATACAATGGACATTGTTACAAATAAAAATATTCGAGGGGAAAGACTATTTCTTTGGGAGCTTTATTGTTCTGTTATTGCTTGCTTTCTTTTTGATTTATACCTCTTTTGTTTCACACTTTGTTTTTTGAAGTTAAGTAATAAAAGTTTAAAATGACAAAAAAAGAAAATAAAGATAATTTTATCCAAAAAACAGAAATAAAGATAAAAATTTTTTTACCAATAACTCATTTTTATTAGACTTGACAATGTGCTTTCCACAGCGTGAGATAATATTATTTGTCATGAAATCTAATTCTGATTTTCTACCCTTATTTTAAAACAACATTTATTAAAAACTGAAAAAAAATTGTTTTGAAAGAGAAAGGAATTCGACAATTATAAGGTAAAAAATACAAAAAGTAAAGCTATACCATAAAATTAAAAAATGGGAAAAATTGAAAAGAAAAAGAGAAGAAAAACAGCTGCGGGGGTATACATACAAGTCGTGGACTCTCTCTCTCTCTCTCTCTATTAGAAAATCAACTAATAGCCCACTGAATCGAATTTAGCCCTTCTTTCTCTCTCTCTCTCTCTCTCTCTTCTCATGGAACCACCGCCTCCTTCTCTCTCCTCCACCGCGGTGGCTTCCACCGCCGTCCCCACAGCCACCGCCCCCGTTCCTCCTTCATCTTACCCCGAGTCTCTGGACTCCTCCCCTCGTTCTCGCACCACCGACGGCTGGGACGACCTCCCTGCTCTCTCCGGCGGCGGAAGCGCCGTCTCTTCTAAACTCCGCCTTATGTGCAGCTACGGCGGTCATATCCTCCCTCGGCCTCACGATAAGTCCCTTTGTTACATGGGCGGCGACACTCGCATCGTTGTTGTCGATCGCAACACCTCTCTCTCTTCTCTCGT
The DNA here is from genome assembly GCA_900406555.1 of Pseudoturritis turrita. Classification (NCBI taxonomy): domain Eukaryota; kingdom Viridiplantae; phylum Streptophyta; class Magnoliopsida; order Brassicales; family Brassicaceae; genus Pseudoturritis; species Pseudoturritis turrita. The sequence continues at coordinate 81,716 of OVBL01000493.1, forward strand.
CGCTCGTCTCTCCAACACGCTCCTCAACGGCCGCTCCTTCACCCTCAAGTATCAGTTACCCAGCGAAGACCTCGACTCCCTCATCTCCGTCACCACCGACGAGGATCTCGACAACATGATCGAGGAGTATGACCGTACGATTTCCGCCCCCAATTCCGCCAAACCCTCGCGACTGCGTTTGTTTCTCTTCACCCCCAAGCCCGAGGCGACTCAGTCGATGGGTCAGATCCTCGAGAACTCTGCCAAGAGCGACGATTGGTTCCTCAACGCTCTCAACAGCGCTGGTCTCCTCAATCGAGGATTCTCAGATTCTGACACAAACGTCAATCGTTTACTTGGTTTGGATGATGCTCTCCGCTCTAATTCCGGAGACAACGGAAGCAATCTCGAATCCAGCGTTAGAGATGGCGAAGGCTCCGTTAAAAGCGCCAAGCAGCAGCCGCAGCAGCAAATCCAGCATCCTACGCCGCAGCAGCAAGGAGGCCAAGATGTGCACTGCTTGCCGGATTCTCCGATGTTGGATACATCCTCGTCTTTTGGGTCAACTTCTTCTTCTCCCTCGCTCGCGAATCTGCCGCCGATTCGTGTCCATGTAGAGGAAGCCGGAGGGGTTAGGGCGACGCAGGATCAGAGGCTGGGAATCGAAGAACAGTTCGCACGATTCAACGTCGGGAATAAGCAGCTCCAGCATCAGCAGGAGGACGGATTTGCAGCGATCTCGTCACCACCGCCGATGCCCGTCACAATCGCCCTTCCTGCTGCGCCGGTGAGTGCGGCGACCGTCTCAAGCGACTTCCAGACGAGGGTTTTCTCGGACGACGAGAGATCCGATCACGGTGTGCCGGCTGGATACAGAAAACCTCCGACTCCACGTTCGCAGCCGCAGAATCTGCAGCCACAACAGGCCCATCAGCTGAAATCAAATAGCGGTGGACATGAGCTGCCATCACCCAATTCCGTTTCCAGGTACTCTCCTTTTGATGAAATCCTTCCCAATTCCTTAGAGCTAGCTAGTTTGGTCAGATTCTCATGTGTTTGCTGTAATGCCTCAGTGATAGCAGTATGAACAACCCTATGTTTCACCAAAGACCTTCTGTCTATCAAGAACCAATTGCTCAGATGCCTTCTGGTTCCACCGTAGTTGCTGGTATGATCAATCCCTCGGATCCAAGCACACTCTTATCCCAGAATCAGAATCAGGACCAAGGCTACACCCTTCACCCCCAATTCGAGCAACAATCTCAGCCACCGCAGCAGCAGCAGCAGTTCATACACGCTGCTGCACCTCAATACATTCATCACCATCCGTCTAGCGGCCTTCCTGTCCAGACTTACATCCAGGTTTACCCTTCGCAGCAGCAGCCGCAGCAGTCCTTCCACCGGCACCCAGGTCAACTGGATCAGCAGCCTTATCCTGTTTATTATGTCACTTCTCCGGTTCCACCTAGGCCCTACAGTATGCCTGTCCCACAATCTGCAAGTGTAAGCGAGGCTCCAGGGTCTCTCCCTCCTAACCATCCCCAGGCACCGCCCAACTCCACCATGATGGCTCCACCTCCTACCAACCACATGAGAAGTGTTCCTGGTGGCAAACCTGAGATGGGACAGGCTGGGGTTTACACAACAGCCCCAGGTGTGGGCGGTGCTCAGATGGTTCACCAGATCCCTACAAGCCAGCAACAATTCATGGCGTATTCGCAGATCCATCACCCACCTCAGTCTGGTTCAGCCGGGAATCCCAACTATGGATATGAATACGCCGACAATGTTCATAAACAGATATACTACACCCAACCTCTGGGGCACGCACAGTACCAGACAATGACCGGGCCTCCACCTGCCATGGTGATGCCTGATGGCTCTGCTGCTGCTAAGCTTCCTGCCGAGAACATGACTCAACAGATCCGGAGTTCACAGCCATTGTGACACACAAGGCACAAGGAAGTTGAAACACAATACAATTTTGGAGGAAGAAAACCCCGGGTTGGTTTTTAAACATATAAATATATAATTACTTTTTTTTTGTTTTTAATTTCTTTTATAAGTTGCTGCATCATCAAGAAAGAGTCTGGCTTCATGTTGGTTTGGTATCATGGATTATGTTAAAAGTGGTGTGTGAGTAATTAGAGAATAAGGAAGTAGTGCTGCTTCGTGGGATTTTACATTATAGTTGCAATGGATACTGGTTCTTTACCATTTTCCTGGATCTTAATATCATATTATTATCATTCATTTATATTGTAAATGTTTCCCATTTCACTCCTTGATCATATCTCTCTTTCTCCATCTCCTAATATTGTTTAGATATGAGATGAGACTTTGGAATGTTTGTAAAACATAATATTTGGAAGAATGTCTGTTTTCGTCTTCATCGCTTGTCTTTTTATCCATGTGTATGGTCTGTGTCTTGGATCCACCATTCACACTACCCTACAACTTCTCAGACAAGGTGTGGGAGAAAAGGTAGTGACAAAATCGACTTGTCTTGCAATGTAGCAACATAACTTTCTCTTTTGAAAGAGAGAGCATTTGTATCATCAACCCAACTCTTTTCTCTTTTCTCTTTCTCTCTCTATCCATACTTCCGGCTCAGGATTTTGTATTCTTGCACTAGACTACTCCCTCACTCTCACAACCAACAGAGAGCCTCTCCTTGAATTGAGTTGTCCATACTCTCAGATGCTTTTATGACACTCGGATCTTGTGCACCAGAAGCATTGAAGCACTGCTGGCCTGGTTGGGTTACAAAATCTGAACCAAATCTCTCTGTGGTCAGCTCCCCATCCCTTGCACTCAGTGGCATCAAACCAAGAGACCACAAACTGGATCTTAATGGGTTCTTCTTGTCTTCTGTCTCTTTCCTGTCTCCAATTATGTCGCATTTTTATCTCTAACTCTTGTGACACTCTTTCAGCCTCAGCTTCATTCTATAAATCCTTATCAATGAGCTCTCTTTCTCACCCCACTCCCCCTTCTCAGCATTTGTGGCCATTAAAAAGCATCGATGGAACCAAATACACCTGCAGAGTTCTTCCAAGGGTCTTCCAACTTCCATACATATTACTCGCAGACCAAGAAGGCTGGTGGCGTAATCGATCTAGGCCTCAGCCTTGGGACCATACAACATGAAACATACCTCCCATCGGGGCGAAGTGAGTTTCTTTGCTGCTTTCAAAGTGAATAAACATGCTTTCACCTCAAAGTTAGTTAGTTTTCTTAATCCTCACTTGCTATCTTCAATATCTATATGTGAATCAAAGTGATAGGTCTGGACGGGTATGGAGAGCTCATAGACTGGTCGCAGCCCAGCTATAGCAGCACTAAACAGCCAAAGAGTGAGGAAACTGGAAACCAAAGACTTGCTCAAGGATATTACAATGATGATGAAGAGAGCGTAGGAAAACTGGCTTATGTAAAGGTAAATATGGATGGCCTAGCGGTAGGTCGCAAGGTTTGCCTTCTTGATCAAGGAGCCTACTCAACTCTTGCTCTTCAGCTTGACGATATGTTTGGTAAGCTGTGTTCTGAGCCCCAAGCTTCCAGCTAAAAATATGTTTCAAAAGGTTTTACCACATCAATTTGAATTTGCAGGGATGCAAGTCGTGTCGGGATTGAGGTTGTTCCAGGCTGGGTCTGAGTTCTCTTTGGTCTACAGAGACGGAGAAGGTATCTGGAGGAATGTTGGCGATGTTCCGTGGAAGTAAGCTCTTACCAGAAGTTTTACACTTTCTATATACAAAAACTTGCCTTTTAACTAAACCACTTTTGTAATTTGCCTGGTACTTGATAGGGAGTTTGTCGTAAGCGTGAATCGGATAAGAATTGCAAGAAGAAACGATGCTCTTATTCCCTTTTAAGGTTTGAAGCCGAAGCCTCTCCTCTTCGGGGGCATTCACTGTTTACCCTAATATCCAAATTTGCTCACTTGTGATTTTCTAATATTCAAAACATCTGATGTAACGGAAGCTTTAAGCTTTAAATACGATTATGAAGAGAGGGACATCTTAATAACTACCAACAAGACATGACAAATAAAAACAAAAAAACAAAACACACGGTCACCACATTAGTCTCATCAGGCTTATGCTCCAAGTGGTTGCAGCTTCATCTTTTAAAACAAGCTTTATGTTCTCACCTCTGTGCAAATCTCTAGATCTCTCAATCGACGGCCACGGGTAATCTGTCGAGAGTATCGGAAACGTGCCTCATGGTAGGCCTTTTCTCTGGACTGCTATTCACACAACTGATTGCAATCTTAAGAACAGCGACAATCTCGTCTTCCTTATCTGCCTCAGGAGCCAAACAAGGATCAAGAACATCACACAACGGTTTCTTCTCTTCAATGCATACTTGTATCCACCGAACTAGATCCTTTTCCGATGTTCCCACCTCCACTACCGGAGACCTACCAGCTATCAATTCCAGTAAAATGACCCCATAAGAGTAGACATCCCACTTTTGAGACGGTTTTACCATCTTAAGAGTCTCGGGTGCCTGATAGTAGGAGCCAGACGAAGAATGAGCAGTGAACTCCGAAGATACGCTTTTGTGATGGTGTTGCTGCTTCTCTTCCGTTTGGATGATTCTGTTAGACTGTATCGTTGGGGAAGATCCTCCAGCAATGTTAGCTAACCGTGCTAGCCCGAAATCAGCGATCTTAGGTTCCATATCCTGTCCGATGAGAATGTTGCTGGGCTTAAGATCTCCATGGACGTATTTCTTGGGACTAAACTCGTGCAGATAAACAAGCCCTGTCGCAATCCCTTTCACTATCCTCAGCCGTTCAGACCATGTCAACGGAGCGACAGTCACCATCCCCGGCTTTCCTGCACACACACACATTTAGTTAATGACTTTACATGATGTAATTGAATGATGCAACTCGAAATGAGAAAAGGGTGACTCACCGTGGAGGGCAGTTGCGAGGTTACCGTTGGGAACATAGTCGTAGATGAGAAGCTTCTCATCAACAGACCAATAATAAGCTCGAAGATTAGCAATGTTAGGATGTCTGAGTTTCCCAATGGCTTCAACTTCAGTCTGAAACTCCTTGAATCTCTGAGACCCTCCTTCCCCTAATCTCCGGACGGCTAGTGTGAGCCCATTCTCAAGAACCACTTTGTACACAATGCCGATTCCGCTCTTCCCGAGAACAAAAGCCGACGCCTTTAGCAGCTCCTCCAGGTTAAACGCTACCTGAGAGTCGAGGGCAACAATATCGCAATGCTCCACGTTTTCAGATAGCGTTTCCGAATCGTCTTTCCGGAAACACAGACACTCTGCAGCTCTTTTCTTGGAATCTTTCTCGAATCCGAACCGGTTCTCGCTGTTACAAGCGCAGAACTTTGAGTAGCAGTAAGTGAAAAGCAAACCAACGAGGCAGATTCCGATTACATCGCAGAGAACAATGGCAATGACGGCGCTTTTGCTCAGACCACTTGATTTCTGTTTGGTTTCAGAGTTGCTATCAGAATCCTGGGGCGGGTTGTTGCTTGGGATGAAAGGGTAAGAGGCATTAGCTCCGAGCTCATCTCCTGGGCAAAGGTCCTTCAATGGCGGCCCGCATAGCCCTGTGTTGCCGATAAACGCCGTTGGTCCTCTGTTCATCAGAGCTCCGGTTTGAGGAATCGGACCGGAGAGGTTATTGAAAGTGAGATCAATGTAAACTTTTTCAGGGAGATCGCCCAGTGCAGGTGGGATTGAGCCGGCGAAATGATTATGAGAGAAATCAGCAGTTCCTTGCAGATTAGAGAGATTTCCGATGTCACCAGGGATCGAACCGTTGAATTGGTTGAAGGCGAGGTCGAGTCTCTCAAGAGATGCAAACGCTGAGCCAAAACCATTAGGCAAAGGACCAGAGAAGTTGTTACGGCTGACATCGAGGGTTCTCAGCCTGTTGCATTGCAGAATCGAAGGAGGTAACGACCCGTTGAAGAGATTCTGCGACAAATCTAAGGTCTGAAGAAGCTTAAGCCTACCGATCTCGTCCGACAAGGACCCATCAAAGGAATTGCCGTAAAGTACTAAACTTTGGAGTCCCTGAAGCTCGAAAAGCTGAATGGGCAACGAGCCGTAAAACCTGTTGCTCCGGAGATTCAAGTGACGGAGAGTGGAGAGAAACCCTAGAGAAGAAGGAAGAGAACCGTAAAGACTCTTCCTTGGGATGCTTAGAGAGACCACCCTGAGTTCTTTGCAAGTAACACCGTTCCACGAACAGGCGTCGTCGTCGGAAGAGTTCCAATTGCTCAGACAACCTGTAGGATCATCGTGAACGCTCTGTTTAAACGTCAAGAGCGCGAAGCCCTCGTCGTTTAAGCCACTCACAGTCGCATGGGGGATGTAATTGCAGAGAAGAGCAACGAAGACGATCAGCGAGACCAACATTTCAGATGAAAACTAGTAGAACAAAAAAAAAGACTAGTGTTACAAAGAGAGAAAGAGAGAGAGCTAGTCGAGTGATAGTGAGATGGAGTAAAGAGTAAAGTTGTGTTAAAGAAGAATAAAAGATACTCTCGCTGAAGAAAAAGCAGGAAGAAAGAAAACAAAAGGTGGAGAGAGAGCTCTGTTTTTTGGACCTATAAAGCATTGGGAGAAGAGAATCAACTAAGAAAAAATAAAAACAACTAAAGATTGAGAAAAAAGAGGTGAAAGTTGGACAAAAGAGAAGCAATGGCGATTTATTTTAATCCATACCGCTAATTTGCCGCAAGTTTCGATTAATCTCCATTTTTAACTAGTAAATACTATCTCTGTCATTTCTAAGTTTTCTTGACCAAAAATTATCATAATCTCTCTTTATGTAAAAAATGCAATTCAGAACTTTATTCAAATAGTGAGAATCCTTTTGTCAGGATTAGTGTTTTTATTCTGAAAAAGTCATTTATTGGTCAAGTGTTGATTGATATGTCAAGTGTCAATGTAGGTAACATTTACAGTGTTTGTCCTTTTCTATTCATCTTTCTTCTCAATTTTCCAATAGATTATTAATACCAAATTATCTCCAGGCATGACTCGAGAAGCCACGCTCCTTGCTTGTTTAATCCCCGAGGCTTCTTTTACAATATAACCTCTTCTTTATCTTACTTTACCATATAATTCCTAGTATCAGTTAACAATTAAATCACAGCTCATCTTCCTTTTTTTTCCCAAGAAAAATCTACTGGAGTATATAATAACAACAAGTATCATATTTTGTGAAAATTAATCAATGTTTGTTTTGCTAATTGCTTAAAGTGACCAATGTTTGTTTTGGTTAGTTAAAGCCTAATACTGCATTCTTTAATATAGTACCGACGGATCAGATTTAAGGGTCAGAGGTTCATCCAACGGCTACGAGCACTGATTGCGTTGGCACCATTTGATTATAAAAAGGAGCGGACACGTGTACGGCCTCACTTTGTCCGGCACTCTTGTCTTTATTGTCGTTATCGTGATACGATAAATTGTCGATAAGTAGACTTGTGAAGCCGCTGTGTGTAGTTTAGGAGCTAAACGCAGAGAGTGGGCCCAATTTATCGTCTTCTTGGTCACGGACTCACGGCGACGACTCCGAGGAGGAGTAGGCGAGGGGCACAGTGTAGTAAATGAAACAATTGGGGTTTCAGCGTCATAAAGAAGTAATTCAGGGGCACAAATTATAAAACAGGGAAACATACATTCTTGATTATTTCCGGCGAGATTAGGACAAGTCAAAGTAAAAACAATGGGAGAGGCTGCGATCCGTACCATCGTCGAAGCGATTCACTCATCTCCGACTCAGGCCGTCGTATATGGCGGTGCCTCCATGGTATACGATTAAGTGTTTTGAGTGATAAGCAAAAGCCAGTCTCATCGTTATCTTCTGAAATCGGAAACTATTTTCAGGCTTTAAGTTGGTTGATGTCTGTTCCTGGAGCTTCCAACACTCTTCTCGAAGCCGTGGTTCCGTATTCCAGGATCTCTATGGTCCAATTGCTCGGGAGGGTTTGCTCTCAAACCTCAACAAATTAATCATGTCAATCAATCGAGATTATCAGCAGATTTGATCTCGCTCTCTCTCTCAGGTTCCGAGCCAATACTGTAGCCAAGCATCGGTGAAGGAGATGGCCTTGCTAGCCTATAATCGGGCGCTTAAGCTCTGTAAACCAGGTAAGTGTGTTTGTTAACGGGAATTGGTCTCTTTTGATAGAAATCCTGAAAAACACATATAGGACTCTTCTGACTTTATATATGTTGTTTCCTAGGATGTCCGGTTCTTGGTGTGGGTTTTACGGGAACATTGGCAACTTCTCGTCCAAAGCGTGGGGATCACAGGTTATACCATTTGTTCCCAATTTGCTTCAAATGTAAGCTATCAATAGGTGGTGTAATCCAAACAACCATATCAGGGGATTTAGATTTTCTACCATGCCCGCTTATGCTTTCTACTACTCAACAGTTTTCTTTTGTTCGCCGAGTAGGTTTTTTTTGTCTATGAGAGCATCCGACCGCATCTGGGAAACTTCAGTCACTCTAACAAAGGTCATTGCAACATTCTTTCTCCCGTCTTTAATATCATCTACTCAGGGGTTTCTTATCTTATTGTCGGAAGTTTCAGAACCTACGAAGCAGAGAGGAAGAAGATAAGGTGGCAAGCCGTGTACTGATCCAGGTGTGTTATTAAGCTAATTACAACCTAGTACCTGCCTAGGGCATTGGCCTCTGATTTGCCTTCCTCTACTTCTTAAGGAATAAAGAAAACTGACAAGTTAGTTCAGTTACTGGTATTACAAACAAGTACTTGCAGACGTTTCTCTATTATAGAACTGAAATACTAAGATGCATAACTCTTCTAAAAGCATTCTACTTTGAGGTACTCCTCACAGACTGACTTCTTAAAACCTTTTCTGGTCATTATCTTAGGCTATGGCCAAGGCATGCCAAGTTTCTGGGACACTTGACTCTGGCTTGACCGAGTCCGAGGTGCCTGATGAGTCTGAAACCCAGTTTAGTGAAGAACAAGAACTAGAGCAGCTTATAAATGGGCAATTGTGCTTTAAGATTTATCCATTTTCTGGGGGTAAGATTTTGGTCATAAAACTTGGAAGTCTTTTTAACTGAATCTTGCATTCGTTGCCATTAATGATTACCTTTATGGCAGAAGCACACGGGTCGAATGAAGATAGAAAGATTATACTGCCTGGTTCTTTTAACCCATTACATGATGGTCATCTCAAGCTGTTGGAAGTTGCTATGAGGTAAGCTAGTATCTCTTTATTATTTGTTTGCTTAGCGAGTGCCTGCTTCTCTTTCAGGTGAACCTGTTTAAAAGAAAAACCTTGGTTAATGCTAATCATCATGTATATCTCGAGTCTCCTGTGAATCTATTAATGTCTTTGACTATTTTGCTGACTCTATGTTTCCTAGTTAAATCTGATATGCCAGTAATTTCTTTGGTTGTCCCCCACATGTTGTGCTATATGAATTGATTCCGTTGTTGGATTTTGGAGAGGCCTCTGGCATGTTGACGTTTTTATTATCTCCAAACAATAATTTAGATAACTGTCTTTTTTTCTGTAATATAAAATGTAAACAATCTCTCAAGCAGATTTGTTGATGCAGTGTTTGTGGGGGCGGGTACCCATGTTTTGAAATATCCGCAATAAATGCTGACAAACCACCGCTTTCAGTTGCACAGATTAAAGATCGTGTCAAGCAATTTGAAGCAGCTGGTAGGCGGAATCTTTATTTCTCACTCACTATTTATTCATGTTTTCTATCTTGTTCACCACTTTTTGGCATCTCTGAGTTACAACAATCTTATGATTCAGATTGTTTTTCAACAAGGGGAAGACCAATCAATTTTGTGATCCAGATTCGAGCTATAATTGTTTTCCAATGCAAGCTAATGTCTATTTACTCGTGCCATCTTTTGATATTGCTTTAATATCTGGTTGGCAGGAAAATCGGTAATAGTTTCAAATCAGCCATACTTCTACAAGAAAGCTGAACTTTTCCCAGGAAGCAGTTTTGTAATTGGCGCTGACACTGCAGCAAGGCTTGTTAATGTATGTAAATACTGAACCTTTTCCTGATCCTCTTTTTGTTTCTTTCCTAAACCTACAATTAGATTTGTATGCTACACTGTTGCGATCAGCGACTTAAAACTCAGTAAGACACAGATGTTTGAAGTGCTCTATTATCTTCCAATTCCACGCTATCAAAGATTAATAAGGATCCTAACTTCTTGCAGCCAAACTACTACGAAGGAAGCTGCAAAAGGATGTTGGAGATACTTGGTGATTGCAAACGGACAGGTTGCACTTTCCTTGTTGGTGGCCGCAATGTTGATGGCGTATTTAAGGTTTGACTTAATAAGCACTGGAATCTCGAGCAATACAGTTTTACTCTCTTAGCGTTGTCTGTGAGATCGTATGCCTTATCCTTGCTCCTCTGCAGGTTCTTGAAGATCTTGATATTCCAGAGGAAATAATGGACATGTTTATCTCAATTCCACCAGAAATATTCCGGATGGATATATCCTCTACAGAGATAAGAAATAAACAAGGAGGTGTTATTTCATAATACATGAATTAATGACTTTTCGACCCACATGAAAGTCCTGGCTTGCAAGACAGTTTCTATAGTGCAGTTGCTTTTTGATACGATCTGTATTTATGTATCCTTTATTAAGGAGTGCTTATGTATTGTACAAACAAGCTGCCATGCTTGTGAAAAATAAGAACCAGCTTTCTTTGCTTGGTTTTATGCTTAATCTATTGCAGTTGCCTCAAACTTTCACCATCTAACCCCAAGCTTGATTTCTCAAAAGCATAAGATGGAAATCAATCAAGAATTTAGTCACGCAGGAACACCCGAGGTTGGTGTAATTACTGCTACTTTTCAAGGAATGGGAAAAAGATGTATTTCTCCGGGAGGTAATGATCTCTATTGCTTTTCCATTTCTGAGTATGTTCCTGGAATAGTAGTAGCAGTCCGTAGAAAGAAGTTTCTCCTTATACTTGTATAGATTTAGCCGAGTCCAAGAACTCCCAAAGTTTTATTATTCTGTTTCTGATAAACTTGACCCTTAGAGGTGCTATATTTGTATGTATATTCCAGACTTTTAACCACAGATTTTTAGTACTAAAAAAGAATACTACAGCCAAGTATCCCTTGTAAATCAAATAAGCTAAACTATGATAAAAACATATCAAGGGTTGGCTTTCATTCTGGTAAACTCGCATGAACTACTCCACCTTGATGGCCCTAGGAATTTTATTTAGAAGCTTGGATTTGAATACTTCAAGTAACTTGTTCTTCTCTTCTGATACCTTCCCGATGAAACCGTCAATGATCTCTTGAAATTGCAGGTACAAAACTGGAATCGTCATCGAGCAGACTAGGCCTGGAAGCGTGTGATTGATACATTTATTATAAACCGATGGAAGAGATCAAAAAGAGAAGGAGATGACGGGTCAGTTAATTGTGGTCTTACATATATACAAAATTGTGAGGAGGTTGATGTAGCTCCCAATGGCGTCGATGATGGCCACATAAAAGATGGTCTGCCACATGAAGTCTATAAAATGAACAAGGGTTCTTGAAATTTGCATGGAAACTAGAATATAGTGGGTAACGAAAGATTCACCCAGAGAAAGGTTTTGATGTCTTTCCCATATGCAATCTCATACAGCGTCAGGAGAAGGCCCACGATCTTTAAAAGCAAGGCTCTCAGTGGGGAATCTGGTAGATTGATCTCTTCAGGAGCGGGAGGTCTCCTGTGTGAGATCACAGCATATACATTTAGTGTTATTTTCTTCTTTCATTCGGTACTAAATGGTATAAAGATGTCAGGTATTTGGTAGGTACCGAGTGAAAAGGAGTTGTCCGAACTTGGCCCAGAGGAAGAGGAGGAGCATGACAAGCAACAAGATTGAACAGAGAAGTGGGACAAATCGAGTCTCCATGATCTCCAACAAGAACCAGAAAAGTGTGGCCATTACAAGTGTTATCCCTGATTTTTTCTCGTCTTCCCACACACATAAATCCGCCACTGCAACAACATTCCCAATGCGTTAACCTTGATGTAAAATGTCAGGTCTTAATCATTTTTAAATATATGTGAAACAGAACCGGTTGATCCATATTCAAAGTCTTGGTAGTAAGCAGAGGAGAAGAAAACAATAAATGATTTAAGGAGATTATTATGATATGTCACCTGCTCCTTGGCCAAGTATTTGATCCACAAGAGACATAGTATTGCTAATTTTTAAGGAGACCTGCAATGTAATCTCCATAAAACAATAGTTAATCAGGATTATATAAGAGAAATTACCATTTAATCTCTCATGTCAGCTTTCTTTGGCATGCTTTTTAGTCTTAATTGAACTATAATCATAATTGTTTAATCATGGCAGCTTTTAATATCCCAAAAGCTATTAAATATTAACATGTTACATAGAAATTTAGGATACATGTTCTCTAATTTATTCATGAAACCATTAATTTGGTTGTTAGAAAATGAATCTTATTATTTTCCACTATTATTTATTTCTTTCTGAAAGATTAGAACGTTGCATTGGCATTTGGCAGGCTTATTTTAAACTTAATTTTTTTCTTTAAAAATTATATACATTTAGATTGAGTGATGGAATTTTTTTATTGGTAAAATTTTTTATCTCACTACTTATATCTTTGATTGAGTGATAGAAATAATGTAAAATTACCATTTAGATTGAGTGATAGAAATAATGTAAAATTTGAACTATTTCCGCCTTGAAATCTTTGAACAAAATATCTCAACACTTCAAATCTGTAAACAAGTGAAAATTTTAGGTTAATAATTAGTCTAAACAAATATGTTACAATCTACACATGAATACAAATATAATTTACACAAACGGTTCTAGAATTATAAGAAATCACAAGCGAAGTGATCAAAGAAGGAAGAAAAAGAAATAGCAAGCATAGACTTGGACGGACACATGTGAATGAACACACTATATACACAACACTTGCATGCAAAAATCTGATAACTTTTGTTATGCAAAGATGTGATAACTTTTGTTGATATTTAGCTACATATCCGGTTTCTCTAATTTTGTTATATTTGGTTTGTAATTTTACCTTTTTCAATTTATTTCTTTCCATCTTAAACTAAAACATGCATCTCTTTATTTCTTATAGTTATATAATATTCCAATGAGTGTATATACATTATATGCATCTATATACAAAGATTGAATGCAAAAGAAAAGTTTCCCAATTTCCTTTTTTTTATATTTAGTTGTGTATCCGTTTCCCTCTTAATTTGCAAACAAATATTTATTTCTCATTTTTCCTTTTGAGTGCTTCATATTTTTTTATGTTAACATCTTATTATATAAAATTAGGCGCGTTTAACATGATCATGACACGAGAAATAATTATAATTCACCAGATAATGACATGTGTTATTAGAATTTAGATTATGACATGTGTCAATGTAATAATATAAATTTTTCTATTGTTAATTATTTACTTATTAAAGAAGAGAAAATAACAACAACAAAAATGTATTTTTTTTTTAAATGGAAGTATAAAATCAAAAAATCTTATTATATAAAGTTAGGCGCGTTTAACATGATCATGACACGGGAGATAATTATAATTCACCAGATAATGACATATGTTATTGTTAATTTAGATTATAACATGTGCCAATGTAATAATATAAATTTTTCTATTGTTAATTATTTACTTATTAAAGAAGAGAAAATAACAACAAGAAAAAGGTATTGTTTTTTTTAAATGGAAGTATAAAATCGAAAAAATAAGTAAAATAAAAGAAAAACAATAAGTAAAATAAGAGAAAAAAAATAGAAACTATAAAAACAAAAAAAATGGAAACTATAAAATCTATATACGATTTATAATATATAAAATTAGAAAAAGTAAAAATATCTATAAAATTTTATATAGGTTCATAATGTATAAAATTAGAAAAGTAATAATATCTATATACACGGTTTTCTCTTTTTGTGACTATGTAGCAACAATATATGTTGATGTTAATTTTTATGATAGTTAATGTAATAATGTGAATGCTATTTATTGTACTAATGTTAGCTATTTTCATAATAGTTTGTTATTGTGTATTAGGAAATTTATATTTTTATGTAAAACTGATTTTTTCAGGTTTAAAGTTTACACGTCTGATTTGATTATTGGATTCATCATAAATTTTTTATTTTTATCAAACATGTAAGAACAATTCAGGAGCCGCTGGTGGAGAGTATGCCACCTTTTCTGGGCATATCACAGTCCTTTTCGTGCAGTCCTTTCAATGGAATTCATTCCCACAAGAGATTAAACTATTTCTTGAAAAAAAACCACTAAACAAAGGGTAGAATTACTTGCAGTGTTCATATCCCAAACTAATAAGATCCAAAGACAATAAAAGAAAAGGCTCAAAATGTCTTTTAACTTGAGAAAGAAGAAGATCAAAATCCAGGAGGAAGCATATAATGAAGAGACAGAGAAGTCTGACATTGCAAAAGAAGACATCTAATTCATCCTCCTGATAAGCTCGTTAATGAAGTTCTCACGGTTTCCGGCATCACCACCTTCCACATAGTGGTTTCTCTTCTTCTTCAAGCCACCGAGCGGTGCTTTGAGCTGGAATGGCCAAAGGAAGTTGTTGGCCTCCTTGAAATGAGGTCCAACGGTTAGAATCTCGTGGATCAAATCCTCAATGCAGATGATCCCATGTTTCCCCAGACCCTGTTAGTTGTGTTCAAGAAGAAATCAGCACCATCACTTGATAATCAGGACAAGAATTAAGTAGGCTAGGGCCAAAGAGACGGGTTTCAAACCTGCTCTATAATAGAGTTGTCAGTTAGCGCCACCCTCTGGTGGTTTAGCTTGCCAAATCCTCTTTTGTAGATCAATTCCTTAACACTCTTCAAATTAGGGAATCTGAACAAGGAAGAAAGAAAGAGGTTAATCTGTGATTAAGAGTCGTTAACAGGACTAAGATTTAAGGGGTTTAGGGTGATGAGATGTATACCCATAAGTCACATAGGGCTCAACTCGGCGAAGCATGTTCATTGTAGCCTTGTTGACTTTAAGGAAAACGCCATTGAAGATCTGCATTAGACATGCAAAATTCAAGGATTATATGATTCTGAAGGCAACACTAATCATACAACGCGCATGCCCTTGACAAGCTACATGACTATAGTGTTCTGTCGTCCATTCAAGTAGTACACACAAACTACCAGAAAAATAATCGTCTAATGTCAGAATATCAAACATATTCAATGACTATCGTGGACATGAAATCTAACTCTTAGGTCCAATCTTTATACCCATAACATGACATGGTATTGACATTAGTGTGAATGCATCCAAAGACTCGTCAGACTGAGGAAAGAAACAGTAGACAACAAACCTGTCTCAAACGCAAGAGCTGGAGAATCTTCTTTGTCTTTGGGTCAATGGCATTAATACTGCGGAAACAAAAGATAAGATAGCAATATCTCTTGGAAATGCTATAACAAAGACAGAAAGAGCACAACATACCCACGGATACGGATGATGAACAAGAGTTTAGCTTCAGGGTCGACGTAGAAACCTCCTTTCAGCTTGGCTTCACGTTTCAACGAGATCAACTCACTCTCCTGCATTTACCCAGAAAGATCTAACATTTACCCAGATTGATCTAAACAAGCATAGATATTCTGATTCGATTTGGATCTAACTAAAAGGTTACCTTGTCGGCGTACTCCTTAGAGTATTGCTGGGCTCTTTTGAAGATAAGCTTCCTGTTCTCAGCGTTCTTCTTCTTGGCAGCTTCAGCATTCTGCTTCTTCTCCAAAGCCCATTCCTCCTCTCTCTTCCTCTTCTTCAGTACTGACTCCGGAACTACAACCTTCGACTCTGCCATTTCCGATTCCTGCACATCAATCAACGATTACCTTCTGAAGACGATAAACGAAACGAAACTCAGATGAGCCAAGAAGAAGAAATCCAACACTAACCTGTGTCGTCGAGCTCGAATCAAACGGAGAGACGAGATAGCAAAGCGGCGAAGAGCGACTATATATATGCCACTCAAAATTAGGGTAAGCAAAGAAATCAATGGGCCTCACAAGCCCATTCTTATTTTAGTACGCTATATGACCCGTTTCGTAAAAAGCCCATGACGGATCGATTATCTTTATGCCTTTTTCTGTTTTCAAGGATACTAAACAAGTAAACATTGATATGATTTCTTGGATTGGAGCCATATTTCTGCCTTGGATCGCTCCAAATAGATTGGTTTGGTGAATGCAAGTTGAGGAAGAGATATAAGCATCTTGTTACTCTTTGTTTCGTTGATGCAAACCTGACTTTGGTCACCGAAGGTCTGATCTCCGCGGCTAACCGGGGTGCCAATTTTCACTTGTATTTACTGAAGCTTAACAGATGAAATAAGACTCGACTAACTTTGTATGCTACAAAAGTTTGTTTCTATTGCATACAACATGGTATTGGTATACAACAAAAGGGGTTAGCCCATGGTTCACATACATAACCTGACAAAACAAAAGCTCGTTTCTCTATAACTTACAGATAAAGCAACTCGTTTCAAACCGTTTCTGAGACCAACCATCAACAGTTTTTGACTTTTACTTTAAAACTCTTGTGTACTACTCAAAGTGCTTCACAATTTCATGTCCCTTATCGAAACTTCTTCTAAAATCGTACTTAAGTCATATCAGCGGCGGCAGAAGAAGAGGAAATCAGGGTGGCTGACGTGACATGAACGCAGCCACTTGTCAGCGGCTTGGAAGAGGGAGTTCACTAGCTGGTGCTCAGAGCCCCCAATGGGTGTCCATACAGAACCTCGGAACTTGTATGAAGCGAGCCCAAATACAGGCAATGACATCTTCTCACACTCCTTTGGCTGCACAAGGCTCATTGGTTGTGCACTGCCTGGACCTACAACACCCCGAACGTTGTGAATAAATAGATATCTACCAAACAATTATCATTCAAACAAATTTTGATTTTGCACCAACTGTCTCTAGCTCTTTTCGTGAACACACACCTAGTTATATTTAAGGTGATCAATGGTAAAATGATCCTACTCTAGACACATCTCACTACAAGATTGGAACATTATGGATTCAGTCAAGTAGATTTGTCAAGGTTCATTAGGATTGACCCTGGCTGATTAGATAGAATCCTAAGAAGTTTTCTTTTGATCATTGCAACAGTGTAAATCTCAGGCTTGGTTGTTTGAATAGAATAAAACAGTTTTGTTTACCTCCAAACGGTGTGTGAAGGGAATGATACGTCAAGAAACAGGCATCCAGGTCCTTAAGTGTCGGTCCTGTGGGTATTCTGTAAATTGGGTACCTGCAAAGTATATAATGGATTCTCAAAGACGTGAAGGGCATATTGACAGCAAGAAACTGCACTCAAAGTACAAACAGCAATACCATGCCACAGAAAACCAGCTTGAAGGAAGTAAGTCACAGCTTCTTAGCGTCTTCAGCTCCGGAAACCGAGCAGCAAGGTCAGACACCTGTAATGGCAATAGTCATGAGAAGTCGGAAATTAACAACAGACTCACCCAAGTTCCCATTTCTTGTGTGCTTAGAATGTGGTCTAGTTTGAATTGATGACCAGACCAGTTCCTGACCGGACTGAACATTTCTTATTAGTTGATAGCTAACAGTTGACCCAATTAAAGGTTTGAAAGCAACTAAGTCATTTCTTTAACATAAAAAAAATGATGGTTTGAGAAAAATCTCAGAGCATTGGTTATATATTTGAAGTTACTTGCAATATATGCTTAAGAAATACATGTTACCTGCTAAGAAAAATGATATAAAAGAGCAGATATGATCAATAATATCTATCAAAATTTCTTAGTTTTTTAGAATCATTTAGAGAGTATCTTTTGTATGCTTTCATAATCTTATATATGAGGTTCTAGTAGAAAAACTAACACACAAACCTTATCAGCCAAAGGTTCGCGGATGTACGGAAGGTCTCTTTCAAGATACTCAAATATCAAACGACCTTGAGAGCTTAAAGGTTCACCGTCATCACTCGATGAATCTTCCTGATGTTGATCTCTCAATGAGATATGGTCCAGTCTAGCAGAAACCCGTTCGGATTCACTATCGGTGCTGACATCGCTACTTGAATCCCGGAAATCGCTATCGCTACCATCACCTGGCAGCCTGCCATAGGAAGTGATATAAGAGCCAACATTATGAAAAACCAATTATAGTTCTGTTGTGAGTCCACAAATTCATAGAACCTACACCATACCTTGTTTTAAGAGATGAAGTTAGCGCATGAGTATCAGCATATATTTGAATGCCTGACAAGGAAGGCACATAGTATTGTATAACACGATCCTTGTTATTCAAAACTAGAGGCACTCCTGTGCCGTAGGCACTCCACTCTGCAAATGACTCCCAAATATCTCCAAGCACAAAGTAAGGCACAAGTTTATCATCATCAGCCCTTCTTTCCCGTAGCGACGTCTGCAGAGATTTTCATATAACAATTATAGTAGAGCACAGACCAGAGATACCCAAAAGGAATGAGATACCCAAAAATCATAAGCTACTGGGTTTTTTCCAGAGAAAGGCAATGGCATCAAAGAAAGGTTTTTTAAAAATACATAAACACAGTTGACATGTTCAAACAAACCTTAGATAAATACTGGGCAGGCACGGATGGTGTGACCGACTCTAAAAAGCGTTCCAGATTACTCGACGACGAAGCGGACGGCTCAGAGGCAAGGCTAGGAACGAGTTTTTGCGAAGCAGACTCGTTCTCGCATTCTCTGTTCACGAGGTTTTCCTTGGGATTAGCTGATCGGCCATTAGAGACGTCGCTCTGAGCTCTCCGCAGCTGATCGATGCGCTGATTGGCTCTGCGAGCTTTGGCCGAACAGTAAAAAGGGTCATCGCCGTGTCGTCCCCTCGTCAACTGAAATCCAGCCCCTAACATCTCCCGATCAACAAAAAACAGAGGAAGGGAACGATAAAACGAAGATAAAACAAGGGATGAACAAAAGCCTCCGACTTGGTCGAACGAATAAACAGCAACACTCCTCCCAGTACTCGTAGTTGATTGACCTATCTATATAGGTCTAATAAGTTGAATATGCACACGATATGGTGTCTCTCCGATGAGACGACGACGAAGAAGCTTGGAAGAAGGGTCGAATCGGAGATTCCAAGAAGGGGGAGATCGATGGAAGCAAAGACGAATCGATTGAACAAAAACCCTAAAATGATTTCTAAGCTCCGATTAAAAGAGGCAAAGATTAGTGGAAGGAAGAGAGAATCCAAAGGCAACAACGAAGATAGAGTCGAGAGATTCGGGTAAAAGGAAATTTGGGAATTTCAGGAGTTTCAAAAATGGGGTCAATGAGGAGAAAGAAGATTGGTTCATATTTGGAGGAGAGAGAGAGAGAGAGAGAAGAAAGTGACTAATAACACATAAACCCCTAATAATTTTAGATTTACACAGTTCGTCCTTACATTTGATGATTACTTACAAGTTCCCCCAAAACTCTCGCTCGTGATCAGCATGAGGTCATATTCAAATATACATCTACTTTCATAGTTAAGCCTAAGGCAAATGCAATGTCATTTGACTGCTTATCGTAGACGGTGTTAAGTGCACGATCGAATGATTTGGGGTTATGAATGTAACTTTATAAAACCTAATGAGAAATCTGGACAATGTAAAAGAAAGGGGGTTAATATGGCATATAACCGAAAAGCCAAAGGCCCATCATATTAGAAGGCTCTTTAATTAATGGTGGATACGGGCTGCTAGCTAGATGCTGACAAGATGCAAAAATGGCAAATTGGCATTTATATATATATATATATTTTTTTTTTTTTTTAAAATCAGCAAAAGGAAAAAGAAAGGCTGTAAGCTTTTGTTCTTTTTTGTTCATAGATAAGCTTGAAAATGTTGATAAATAGATTTAGTATTTTTTCCATTAATGTTGAGTTTTGTTAAACTATATGAGTCGACCTGTAAAACTATACTATTCAATGATGTACATCTACTACATTTATCATTTGTTGGCTTGACATCAAAAAAATTAACATGCCATAAATATTCATCAATTGGGACAAGATTTAAATGGGATTAACAGGGGTTTAGAGACAAGTGAAGTGAATCAATTTCAAATATTGATGTGCACGTGAATCTGCATTATGCAATAACTGGTTAATTTATCACGCAAATATTTTTTATTATTAGGGGATGTGTCATGTGCACATGACACACACATTATAGTGTTCTTTTTGCCGTACCATGATGGCTTTAAAGGTCCACAAAATAATGGATCAAATAAACAAAAACAATTGCTGCAGAATGAAAATATATGAAGCATTCGACTAGACCGGAACCATATTGGAGTAGAAGTGGGAATTATTTAACAAAATTATTATTTTCTTAAAAATATCTAATACTAGATTATGATCCGCGTTGATACGCATGTAAGCACATTAAAAATTATTGATATAAATATGTAAGTTTTAATTAGTAATCCGTTGAATTACTAAAATATTTTGAAATACTATTTAAGCACAGATCATTAGAGATCAATTTATATCTTAATTCTCATGTCCTAATTCATATCATGCGGATCCTAAAATATATATAAGTGGAATTCAATTCATATTTTTAATAACAAAACAAAAAAAATTATATTCTTACCCATTATGAATATATATTAATTATGTGACAAAATCAAATGGAAAAATATATATAAAGATCATAGTCAAGAAATTTTATTTATTTTCCATAATTAGTTTGGACTATTAGAAATTTTTCATTTTTTTCTAATTAGTTTGAACTATAAAATTTTGTTAGTTTTCCACTTTTAATATTATTTTTTGCTTAATTAATTTTAAGTTTTAACACATGTCATCATCTGATCAATATTAGACAAATGTCACGATCTAGTGAGTTATAATCATCCTACGTGTTGCGCTAACGTTGAACAGCTAACAATACTTAGGTTTAATGTGCTATTAGCCTAAAATGTAATTATCCTATCATATTTACATTTTATATCGGCAGAGCTCTTCTGTCGAATAATCGAATAGACAACGTAAGATATAAAAAAAGAAAAAATTAGAAGAATTTGGATTAAAAGCAAGTAGCCTCATTGTTAACACTTTATATTATTATTTTTACATTTAGGTGCATATATCTTTTAATAATATTTTGTACTCTTTTTCATAAATTGTTTTTTCGATTTAATTTTTTTTAATTGTAGGTGATAATATGTTTATTTTCCTATTGTTTTATTTATGTGCAACAATATAGTATTTATATTATTTTTAAAATATATTGTTATATTATTAATACCTTAGAGTTAAGAAACTTTCCTAATCTAATATTAAATTAATTCTATTATTTTTATTAATAGAAAACCATGACATAATTTTCTTATATCATTAACTCTTTACGATTAACAAAATTACTTTAAAATTATGAAACTTTCCTTATCTTTAAATTAATTTTTTATTTTTGTTAGTAGAAAACCATGACATAATGTTTTATCTCATAAACTCTTTCCTATTAATAAAAATACTTTAAAATTAAGAAACTTTACTAATCTAACCGTCTATTTATTTTAGATACTGACGTGGATTGTAATTATTGGTTGTTTTAAATCATACCTTAAAATGAAAAAAAAAAAAATCTATAGTATATAAAAATTAAAAAGGAAAATCAAAATTAAAAGAGTTCACAAAAATGAAAATTACTTGAAGTTATGAGTTTATGTACAGTAATATAGTATCTATATTATTTTTAAAATATATTATTATATTATTAATACCTTAGGATTAAGAAATTTTCCTAATTTAATATTAAATTAATTCTATTATTTTTGTTAATAGAAAACCATGACATAATTTCCTTATTTCATTAACTCTTTACAATTAACAAAACTATCTTAAATTTAAGAAACTTTCCTTATCTAATATTAATCTTTTATTTTTGTTAATAGAAAATCATGACATAATTTTTTATCTCATAAACTTTTTCTATTAACAAAACTACCTTAAAATTATGAAAATTTACTAATCTAACCGTCGATTATTTTAGATACTGACATGAATTGTAATTATTGGTTGTTTTAAATTGTACCTTAAAATGAAGAAAATTTCTTAATCTATAGTATATAAAAATTTAAAAGGAAAATCAAAATTAAAAGAATCCACAAAATAGAAATTACTTGAAGTTATGAGTTTATATACAATAATATAGTATTTATATTATTTAAAAATATATTATTATATTATTAATACCTTAGAATTAAAAAACTTTCTCAATCTAATATTAAATTAAATTTATTATTTTTGTTAATAGAAAATAATGACATAATTTCTTTATCTCATTAATTCTTTACGATTAACAAAACTACCTTAAAATTAAGAAACTTTTCTTATCTAATATTAAATTGATTCTTTTATTGTACTTTGCAACTACTCCTGAGATGCAATATGCAGAGAAAAATAATGTTGATATAGAACTTAATAAAGCCATTCATAAGGATATATTAGCATTGAATGAAATGTGAAAATTCATGTGATTTGAGGTCTAACCCGACTATAAGAATAAAACATGAATTATTTATAAATATAAATGATATATACTACTAGTGAATGAAACTATATAAGAAGAAAAATGAAAAGTTTTATGTTATTAATACTAAATTAAAAATACTGCAAAGGATAAACCATGACATAGGAGAAACTAAAAATAAAAATCATATCCAATTATTTGACTATAAATATTACAAAAAATAAACTAAAAATGATTAAACTTGCAAATTAAAAATCCAATTATTTGACCGTCGATAATCAATTTATTTTCTAGATTTACACTGCTAGAGTTTTCCGAGTTGTATATTTGAAAATTTTAAAGATAAAATTCGTTATGGATTTTTTTATATATATTGGATGTATATTATTATCATTATCGATATAATTTTTTAAAAATAAATATTATTATTTGAATCCACACTATGCACGAATATTTATAGGAATTATACTATAATTTTCTGTAAAATTTCTTAGTGAATAAAAGAATTTAATATATAAATATCGTGAGTTTCAATTGCGATAATATTCTGATTCTAATTAACCACTATGACCTCTCTCGGTGGTGTCCTCCCGAACGGAACCACCAGATTCCTCTCGCCAAGGCCAGATCCGGCGCTGCCGGTTAACCTAGGTCGAACCCTCCGGATTCTCCAGACCTGCCAGAATTTTGTGACCCTTTGTCTTTCTATCGAATCTCGGCCACGATCTCCATCGAAACCACCACAATTTTCCGGACAAAAACATCCTTAGATCTGCTGTCCTCACCGTATACATCTCCTGAGTTAGGATAGGAGAGAGCCTTTGCCATCACTAGATGTGCCGGGCCTCCCGTGGCATCAACCCTATCCGCCGGCTTCCTTTTCGTCGGCTTCCCCTTCGCCGTTCCCATCGCAGCCTATATCTTTACGTCCTGCAGATTCCAGGGCAAAGATATTTTTGGGAAAAATGGGCTTGTCCCATCAATTTTTGATTTACATTTAGGTTGTAAATATATAGTATGGTGTTATTAGCCTATATAATTACACCATATATAACCTAGTAGAACTTTTATATAGTATGTAAAAAATTTTATATAGTATACGTTGGCCATCAAATTTATATAGTATAGATTTATATTTAGGTACAAATCAATTTGATTTAAGAAATAACTAGTTGATGGTCCGCACCGTGTGCGGGCATGAGAATTTTCAGAAGAATAAGTTAACATTAGTATTTAATATTCAATTTTATTATTTATAAAAATTAAATACGTATGATTGCTAGTTTTTAAACTTATATGCATGTAACTGATGATAACATTCTTTAGCAAATTGATCTCTCAAATTGATGTATGTATGTTATCAGTCTTATTTTAATTTAAACCATAATTTTGTTTGATATAATTTTATATTACACAATAAGCATCGTAAATATATAAAGACTAAGCATTGTTGTTGTTCCATATAATAACTCAAAGGGCAGAGGTCGATCCAAATAGTTAGAAGATCCATTTTAAAATCGGAATTTTGAGAACAACACAAGAATGGTGACCATTGATATTTTTAAAAAAATCAATAATCTCTTAGAATAGTTACTTTCATCTATTTATAAAGAAATTAGCAAACATATGAATAAAATTATAAATTGATAGATCTTTGATATGTGAATATTCAATTTTGCTTAAATACGATGGATATTAAACAAAAAAATTTATAAATTGAATCAAATATAATTTAAAATATATAGAATAATTTGTTTACTATGAAATAATATCAAAAGAATAATAAAAAAGACATTGCAAAATAGAAATACTAATAACCCAAAAAAACTAAAACTAAAACTAAAATGGAAATCTAACAAAATAAATCAAGTTATTATCTTATTGATCATCACTATGGTCATTCTGTCAATATAAAAATAAAATAAAACAGTAAAGTTAGATAAAGATCGGTACTACTAACATGTTTTTCAACACTATGTATAAGAATATGAATTACATAAAAAAAATCGGACAGATACATGTAAAATATTTGAATTAATACGTATAATACGATAATTTTTAAATTAGAAATATTAAAGTCATAGAAATCTCACCATTACCACGATGGACAACAAAAAAGAATATTAAACGGAATATCCATTGTACGAACGAAAGGTAGATACGAAATGTATATATCTTGGAAAGACAGTGACATGAGTATATCTAGAAATCCTATAATAAAAAAAATCAAGATAAATTTCGACAAAACATAAGATATAGATATGTGAATATAATTAGTATATAAACTATTAGAAAAAACAAACCACTCGAGTAAGATGACTCTTCCCAACTAAAAATAACCCTCGCATGAATACATAGACTATCCATTAGAAAAGAAGCATAGAAAATATTCAACAGTACAATCGAGCAAGGGGTATGCAGAAATTGAGACATATACACTTAGAATTGTATATACGTGGCTTTTCACCATGAACTCTTGTAGACTGACAAAATCATGCATAGTAAAAGAGCAGCCTTGAAGTATTTGGTCCAGCACTTCACGCTCACTGGTAGCCTGCATAGGTAAACCTTCAGATTCACTGAAACTCTCGATAAATGATCTCTTCCCACGTTTGGGAATCAATAGATTTTATATTGCTTAATCAATGGACTGTTGATATTTTTTCTTTTGAGTGCTAAAAAGGCAATTATCATATGCCGTACGTAAATATTAGACAATAATTACTAGAACTTATGCTTCTATAGGACATAAAAAGAGCGTAAAATCAGGTCACAAATAACTTTTCTCAAACATAATGCTGAAGAATGTTATAAACCACGTTAGCTAAGAATAAACGGAAAGAAAAGCAAAACATTATAAAATATATGTACACAACTAAAAAGAAATCATACCTTGTTAATATGCGAAACCTAGAGAACACAAAACGGAAATCAGAAAAAACGGAAATCAGAGGTATATAAATCATAAGAAGAAAGAAAATTAATATATACGAAATGAAAAAATAGAAATATATATTATACATATATACGAAAAGATCATACCTCGCCGATCGGAGAAACTAATCTGCAAAATATAGAAAACACACGAACAAAAACATATCAATAACGGAACAAAACAGAAACAAATAGACGACGAAAACACTAAAAATATTAAACTATACACATATACGAACAAAGAACGCATAGTTTTTAGCAAAACAGAAATCCTGTAATTATCAACGTGGGGTGAACCTATAGAAATCTGGTGGAACATATGTGTATAGATTGTGTTTACGATCTTATGTTTTTAATTTGGATTAAAAATGAAGTTTGAATTTTTATTTTTTAAATCAAAAATTGCCTCCTTCTGGTTACGATCCTCAAAACCACCGATAAAGTGTAAAATTGGTTTTCAAGAGTATATGTATTAACCTTGAGAGGAATCTATTGATGATAAATTATTAAATTATACCTCGTCGATGGGATTTAAATGGATTGGGGTTAGCATAGTCCAAGCGAACCCACTTAAAATCTTTGAAACAAAGTAACGTAAGAGAAATATAGGTATGGAATTGTGTAGACACTAAGAGAAATATTTATAGAGGAGAAAAATATATGAAAAAGGAGAAACTGATGATTTGTTTGACAATGAAAGAAAGAAGAGGATATATATAAGAATCGAATAAGATATAGATAACCATGAGAATTGTTTTGATATCATCAAATTCGATATATATATATATATATATATATATATATATATATATATATCTATATCCATAATTAATAAAAAAACATAAATCAATTATCGTATATATCCATAAAAATATAAACCACTCAAAGACAAATATATCCGTTAACTAAATAAATTTAGAAAACTATAAATTATCAAATATCGCATTATATATATATATAATTAAAAAAATTATAAAACAAATATTGAATATATCCGTTAAAAATAAAAATTAAAGACAACATAAAAATATAATGTAATAAAAACTTAACTTTCATTCTGGTGCATAGTTACCTCTCTAATAATATAATAGATAGTTACCTCTCTAATAATATAATAGATTAATTTACAGAAGTAAAACTTCTACTTTTACATTATTTAGATTTGAAACTTTTTAATATTCTCGATATGTTATATACCTATTAATGATCACATATTTTTTTGTAATTAATCATCAAATTAAAAATTTATATCTTCGTCAAATTTAGCTTTTATTTTTTAAGAATTTTTTTTTACCTTTAGTTTCATTTTTAAAATGAATAATTTTTTTTAAAATCACGTATAGGAAGAAAACTTCTTAATACTTTTAGAAATTAGAAATAATATGTACTTTTTATGCAACATGAAATAATATGTTTTATTTTTTTATTTAGTATTTTCTTTTAATAATCCATAA
The DNA here is from genome assembly GCA_900406555.1 of Pseudoturritis turrita. NCBI lineage: Eukaryota > Viridiplantae > Streptophyta > Magnoliopsida > Brassicales > Brassicaceae > Pseudoturritis > Pseudoturritis turrita. The sequence continues at coordinate 108,673 of OVBL01000493.1, forward strand.
TATGTCTTATTTTCCTTTTTTGTATTTTATTATTTCCATTTAGGACCCGCGTAAATTGCTACAATGAAATAATATTTATAAATGTAGAACTACATTTTATAACCCATGTATTCCTATGATGTAACGCCGGAAATCTAACTATTTTAGCAACATTATTTAAATGGTGATCACCTAGTTACTTTGTTAAGAAATTCGTATTCTTAATAAGTTAATCTAGATTAGGACTCTCGCGATGCGAGGATTATTTGATTTACAATAAATAGTTAGGTTTAAATAATATTTTGGGAAAAAAGCAAACCATCTTCTTAATTCAAACTTGAATTTAGATGATGTAGTAATTAAGGTTATAGGCTCATATATAATTTGAAATAGTATACTCTCATATTTTATATATAATTTGAAGAATTTGAAAATCAATAAAGTATGTACGTTTGATATATATAAATTTAGTTTAAACATGTAAAATATACCATTAACAAAAAAATTTTTTATCTTTGCTGCTCTTCCTTGATCCAATTCATTCTATTTCTTTCTGTAATCAATTATTTTGTATTCCTCATGCACGTATGCTAAGTCTCTGCCTATATATAACGATAGAAATAATATGGTAATTTCTTCTTCTTTTTTATTTTTTTTATATGTTAAATTTCTCTTCTTTTAAATTGCTTTCAACTAAATATCTTTTATAATTATTCGGAGAGATTTTATGCAATTGTAATTACTTTGTGCTTAATTTTTTTCATTTTATCTTATTTCTATTTTTGGGTAATTACCAATTTTTATATCGAATACAGTAATTTAATATTTAATAATTTTATATAATGAAATATTTAATATATATAAATAGTTGACATATTATAATCTAATCGATTTATTAACACTTGTCAAAATCACGTAAGTTATAATTTACGCTCACGTTAGGTGAAAAAGGAAATCCGTGGGGAGAAAAAGGTGTTTTGTACTAGATGGGCCCAATACGGCCCAATTACTTAAAGCCCAGTTACGAAACCACGTGGCCGTTCATTGAGTAGATAGATTGTACGACGCCGTTCTGGAGCTTCTATATCACACAAAGCTTCATTTCTCCATGGAAGAGGAGGGAAGCTTTCTATAGATCTTCGCTGGTCTTTGCTTCCTCTCTCTCCCTCTCTGTCTGAATCATAGAGAAAAAGGAAATCTCTGAGTATTTTGGTATTCAAACAGGTCGAATTCTTTTCTGTTTCGATTCGATTTGATGTCTTTGCTACATGTGGTTTTGTTCGCCGGTTTACTCAGCCTTGTAATTGCCGCGTCTTCTTCCCCGGGCTCCCGCTCGATTCTCCGGGATATCGGCGGTGGTAACGCCGATCAGAAAGATAAAGCTGTCGAATTGAACACTACCAACTTCGATTCAGTTCTTCACGACACACCCGCCAAGTATGCCGTCGTCGAGTTCTTCGCTCACTGGTCAGTGCTCTCGTTTTTCCAAACCCCAGAGCATTGATTTCGATTGCTTAGATAGAAATTTCCTGTTTTTGGTTGGTGGGTTTTTCTACCTAAAGTTTGGTAATGGATCTAGCGTGGAATTATCTTACAAGTGTTCTTATCGGAAAAGATTTTAACTTTATCTTCCTGTTCCTATGTTTCTTCTACTCATTGCTACTAGATGAATGTTAAGGGTTTATATTTTCCACAGTAGTAATTTGGGTGGATATTGATAAGTGTATCGTTTCATTTGATTATAGGTGTCCTGCCTGTAGAAACTACAAGGTAAACATAACTAGTCAACTCCTGATCTTTGGTTCTTCTACGCGTTCTGTTCTCGGGAGATTTTCATTGCCTAAACTGTTACTCTGCAGCCTCATTATGAGAAGGTCGCAAGGCTTTTCAATGGACCAGACGCAATACATCCCGGAATGGTTTTGATGACGAGAGTTGATTGTGCGATGAAGGTACTTACTCTTATGTTCCTAGTTTATCTACGAATCCTGATGGATTATGTTGGTTCGCTGTTTCTGATGGTAAACCGGTCCATATGATGACTTCCCTGGCAGCGCAGACGAATACCAAGCTCTGTGACAAGTTCTCTGTTTCTCATTATCCAATGCTCTTTTGGGGTCCTCCTACAAAGTTTGTCTCTGGCAGCTGGGAACCTAAAAAAGCGAAAAGCGAGATACTTGTTATCGATGACGGCCGCACAGCTGAGCGTTTGCTCAACTGGATTAACAAGCAGATAGGCAGGTTTGTGCCATAAATGCACCGGACTTTTAGCTTCAGGATTGGCTCGAAGTATATCTAACAAATTCAAACTTTGCTCTATCTTTGAAACGCATCTACATTTTCCCTGAGCTAGTTTGCCAATATCAAATCCATTTATACATCCTACTTACCTCTGTTTTGGTTCTCAATATTTTGTAGTTCGTACGGCTTGGATGATCAGAAATTCGAAAACGAACACGTCCTGTCAAATATAACCGACTACGAACAGGTTTCGAGACTGCTCTCTGCCTAATTTTGCTGATAATTGTAGTGTTTTTTTATAAAGATCAAACAGCTCAAAGATAACCGGGTGTTGATTTTCGACAGATTTCTCAGGCTGTGTATGACATTGAGGAAGCAACCGGAGAAGCTTTCGATATAATTATAGCACATAAGGTAGAGAAACCCGTATGATTTTTTGTGTGTATTTGTATTACCTTCTTTCCATCGCTCAGTTTTTGCTAATCAACAAGTATTTCCGTGACATCTGCAGGCCATTAAATCACCTGAAACCAGTGCTTCCTTTATTAGATTTATCCAGCTTCTAGCAGCACATCATCCTTCCAGGAGGTAAATTAAAGTCTCATCATCCTAGTTTCTTCATTTGCATTTCGATGGTCACTCTTTTTCCACACTAAACTGTAGATTATATATTCCATAGGTGCCGGAAAGGAGCTGCAGAAATTCTAGTGAACTATGATGATGTATGCCCTTCTGGAAAATGCGCTTACGAAAAATCTGGAGGGAAAGATGCCCTGGGAAATTTCCCTATTTGTGGAAAGGATGTTCCGCGTGGATATTACGTGAGTGCTTGCAACCAACTCTCTTACTTTTATCCTGTATAATCTGCATTAGAGATCTGATTATCCTAATCGCTGATTTGGCAGATGTTTTGCCGTGGCAGCAAGAACGATACTCGCGGATTCAGGTACTGTATCAAAATTATCCTTTTGTCAAATTTCATGCTGTGATCCTTCAATTCGAGTTGGCCCACCAGTATTCTGAATTCTTCCTTAACTGTAGCTGCGGATTATGGGTTCTGATGCATTCACTTTCCGTGAGGATTGAGGATGGAGAAAGTCATTTTGCATTTACAACAATATGTGATTTCGTCAACAACTTCTTCATGTGCGATGAATGCCGCCTTCATTTCAACGACATGTGCTTGAGGTAACATTATATTCTGGCCTGGGAAATTAATCGCGGTCTTTCCTCATCTAAACCACGTATCAATGCGTTTCTTGGACAGTGTAAAAACTCCTTTCAAAAAGGTGCGTGATTTCGTTTTGTGGGTGTGGAGCACGCACAACAAGGTAAACGAGAGACTCCTCAAGGACGAAGCTTCTCTCGGTACAGGTGACCCCAAGTTCCCAAAGATGATATGGCCACCAAAGGAGCTTTGCCCATCCTGCTATCTCTCGAGTAGCCAGAAAAACATAGAGTGGGACGAGGACCATGTCTACAAGTTCTTGAAGAACTACTATGGGCCCAAGCTCGTCTCCCTTTACAAGGAAAAGGTTGTAATGGGGAGCAAGGAAGAGACCATCGCAGCCACGGAAGACTTGACAGTAGCCACCAATGCTCTGGTTGTGCCAATTGGAGCTGCATTGGCAATAGCCATAGCCAGCTGTGCATTTGGGGCGCTTGCTTGTTACTGGAGGACGCAGCAGAAGAACCGCAAGTATTACTTTTATCTATCTATTTAGATCTAATGACAGCTACCAACTCTCTTCCAAATGTTTTCTTACCCATTCTAATGTCCATCTTTTTCTTTCTATTCAGGCCGAGGAGAAGCTGGAATTGAACAACTAGAAGCTCTTGATGTTTTCATAACTTACAGACAACAAGCACAAAGGCTCCTGTTTGAAGTTGAGATCCCAAAGTAGCCTGCTTCAGGTCCTTTCTTCTTAACTTTTTTGTCTCTAGTTTGAAAAGATTGTACAGATTCTTGTCTTGAATCTTGGAATACACACACAGACACTTGTCAATGTTGGGGATCTTTTATAGAAATCTTTAATATAATTTTCTATCCGACCACATGGTTAGAGTTGTCGTGGAAGAATTTTTAGATGAGTGTTTGTCTCTCTGCAATGCAGATCTTGGAAAACACTTGGTGGTGCGATAAGAAGAGAGCTTTTGCCAATGAGATACCTCTTTTTTCAATCTGATAAACCCAATCCAACATTTTACATGTATAAGTGAGAGAGTATATATATTTACAGTGACATCGACTTTGTGTGTGTGTGTGTGTGAAAGGAAGGAAAGAAGGAACAGTGCTCATGGCACTCCTATAATGTAAGATTGTCTTTGAGGAAAATGCCATAAATGTGTTTCGTCATCAGATGAATCTTCAGAATCAGAGGTGTCTAAGGTCTGAGAATGGCGGCGACAGGTAGCGACTGCTTTGGTGACGGCATAGATGGGTAGCATGATTCCGATTACTCTCAGAAACAACAACTGAATACCAAAATAATCAAAACTGGGAATTCCCATGAAATCTGTTGTGAGAGAGATAAGAATGAGAGATAACCTCACCGTGAACAAAGGGAAAACATGGAGGTTTGATCCGGTGAGAACTAAGGGGAGGGTGTGTCGGAGAATCAGAAGAGCCATGAACTGATCACAAGAGAAACACGAGTTAAACGAACATGAAGACATGAAATGAGAGTAAAAAATGTAGGAGTCCGTACGACGAGGACAAGAGAACGGCAACAGATGAAACTTGTGGTGGAAGAAAGAGAAGATTGGTCGTGGAGGAAGGTGGGATCAGAAGGAACAAGAGTGATGAAACGATGCTCGCGTTGTGAGATCCCCCAGTTTCCCCTGAAATGAAGAGGAACATGACCCAACTCTAACAATGGAGCCGGCGCTGTATAATCCGGTTTAAACTCCTGAACAAAAACATGTCAGTTCACCAAGAACCAGAAACGAAAGAGAGATAGAGAAAAAGACTTAAGGACCTGATGGCAAATCTCGCAGGTGGTGTCACCTTTCTCGTTACACCATCTCTGTACGCACCTCCGATGTGCATACTGCCAAGAAGATGGATCATCTAATCAAACCAACGACTCTGTTTTCCTCTTCTCTAACTGGGAAAATGTTTGTTTTACCTTCAAGCTGCCGCTGCAAGAACAAGGAGTCTCCATGTTCGAGTCCAAGTCCTCGTCGTGACAAATCCTGCAATCCACCATTGACAAATCTCCGTTACGAAGCTTCTCAAGCGTTTTCTCATCGAGGACTCTACATTCCTCCACGGGTGGTGTATTGGCTTGCAACATCAGGTTCCTGCTCTGAATCGCAGCCTCGATCGTAGATTCTGTTATCAACCGATCTACAAGCAGCACGAAATGATCTCCCATGTCTTCAAGGTTGATAGATAGAAAGAAATCTCCTTTTTCTATATTCTTCTCCCCTTTTTTTTAAGCTGAGAATTGATGATACAATGGGTTTAGTGAGAATCACAGGAGCATTTTGCATTCAATGCTAAGGAGATGCGATGCGCAACATGAACATGTGAACTAGAAGGACCTCATCAATGAAAGACAAAGGAAAAAGAAAAATATCTATAAAATATTAAATAAGCAAAAACAGTTTTCTGGATTTGAGAGAGAGAGGCATGGTGGTTTAGGTGAAGCTCAGAACACAAAAGCTGTCAAAAAGGTTATTCAAAAGAGACATGAATGTCTCTCTATCTTGTTTACTGCCAAACTTAACAGAAAAAATAATCGCCAAGTAGAGAAAAAGGAAATTGAAAAGTTAAATCTCTCAAACTATATAAAAATAAAATAAAGAAAATCAATAGTTATATCTAGGAAGGAATCTGAAATTTACCCAGATGAGGAAAACAAGAAAACAACTTGTGAGCGAATCAAGAATAGGGTCAGACGAAATCATAGAGACAGAGAGGCACATACAAACGAGACATATAACAATAAAAGCAACAAAAAAATTGGGAAGACAGAAAAAACGAAAACAGGGGAAGAATCGAGAGGCAGACCCAAAATTTAGGACAAGAAGAGAAAGAGGTTTGTACCGTTTTCTTCTCTCTCTTTTTGTCGGAAAGAAAAGGAGAAAGAAAGAAAGAAGAAGAAGAAGAAGTGGAAAAGCGAAGAAAAAGGAGACTTTGAAGAAGAGAATCGTATTTTCCTCAAACTAAAAGCTTCGATAATAAAAAAGCTTCCTTTCTTTCTCTCTCAATTCCGAATTATTCGAGATCAAAAAACAAAAGTTATGTCTGTGTTTGCAGACGAAGCAAAGAGATGGAGTATAAGATTCGAGAATCTTATGATTACTAGTTTACTTTATATCAAAATATCAAATATCATCGGTGCCGTATCCGTATATAGTCCAGATGTAGTTTTATACATTACATCCACGTGGCCATTTTATAACTATAATATATGGGTCAAAGACTCAAAGTAGCTAGGCAAAGGAAAAACAAGTTGAACAAAATGTCGATGAAATTGACAAAAAAACCCCACCAATGAATTTTCATGCTAAAAAGACTCATGATTTGTTTCTTTGACAAAAAAATTGGATATTGTTTCTCTCTTTTTTTTCCTCCTGTTGAATTGAGTGACACGTGTTAAAGAGAAACAATATCCAAATTGGAGGGTGCGAGTCTGGGACGCGTGGCAGGTTATGAGGTGTGTATGCCATCCATTTGATAGGTTGATAAGATAACTTTTTTCGCGTATTAATTTTTTTATTTTGTTAAATAATAATGCGTTTTCTAGGCCAACCGTTCTACCGAAACCCAATTAAAGGTGCAATCCCCTCTCATGCATTAACATGAACAACAAAAGCACTTTAAAATTCAAATTAATAAAGATTGTTTTCATTGAAGCTTTTGATTTGAAAACATAAAAACAATGATATCTAACAGAAGCAAAGCCCAACACAAAAGAATGTATAGGCCCAAACCAACACTAATAAGTAACAAGCAAAATCCCAACTTAGAAAGCAAAAATGGGGTTTATATCATCAATTAAAGATGATAATAACAAAGATTGGTGATGAAGAATCCAAAACTCTGTGAAAAGTCACAGTGACATGATCCAAATGTATCTACGTCTACATCAACGAAACAAGAGATTCAACAACAAGTGGTGGTGTGTTTGTTCTTGATCTTGAGACCAAGCTCACCTGCAATGATAACAGTGGAAGCCATATCGAGAAACATTCCATGCTCCACAACTCCAGGTAACCTGAGAATGGCATCACTTGCCGCTCCCAAATCTCCCATGTCCTCCTCGAGATGCATATCCACTATGTAATTCCCATTGTCCGTCACAAACGGCTTCCCTTTCTCTCCCAACCGGAGATTCGCTTCGCACCCGTATCCCTCCAGCAGTTTCCGGAGCTTCTCCGCCGTGAATTTCCAGCAGAAGGGAACGATCTCCACCGGAAGAGCTAACCTGCTCCCGCCGATGTGTTTCACCATCTTCGACTCGTCCACGATCACCACGAACTTCTTCGATGCTCCTTCGATCATCTTCTCTCGCAGAAGAGACCCTCCTCGACCTTTCACGAGGTTGAGATCAGGGTCGACCTCGTCTGCGCCGTCTATTGAGAGATCGATGACGGGATGTGCGTCCAGATCGGAGAGTGGGATCCCCAGGGACAGAGCCTGCTCCTGCGTCTTCTTCGACGTTGGTATTCCTACGATGTTCGCCAGCTTTCTGTGACGGAGAAGCTCGCCGATGCGGTCGACGGCGTGTTTGGCGGTGGAGCCGGTGCCTAGACCGATGACCATGCCGGACTCGACGAACTCGACGGCTTTGTAAGCGGCGATTCGTTTGAGCTCGTCTTGGGTTAAAAACATGGGAGGCGGTGAGGCTATCTCCATGCCGGATTTGTCTGATGTAATGAAGAGAGGATCATACGCGAGCGCCATTGAAACCCCCTTTCTCCACAGATAATCAATTTGGTGACGGAATTGGGACGAACAAATCAACTCAGACAGGAGAAACGATTGGTGAGGAAAAGGAAACCAAATGTATAGTCTCTGTAGCGTTCGTTGAAAAGAATGCAAAATTTGTAAGAGGATGAATAGAAATCGAATTAAGGAACCCAGAGAGATTCCGACAGGGGGAAATGAGGGGAATGGCGAAGAACACAGAAGCAGAATTGGGTGGAATAACAAGAAAGACAAGATTTTTGGATAAATTAGGGATTGAATAGAGGAGGTCGAATGAAGTGTGTATATATATATATATAGATGAAGACTAGCGTAAGAAATATGCAATTACAAAGACGAAGAAGAAGAAGAGAATGTGTTTGTGTGGTGGCGGAGAAAAGAAAGTGGAGACTGAAAGATAGGGTTTCAAACGAATAAAGACACTCCAATCTTTCGGATTTTATTTCTCTCCCTCACAATTGTCCTTATTTACATAAAGTAACCCAAATTTTATTAATAATTGAAAAATCCCTTCAACTATTTCCAAATCGTTAAAAAACCCCCTCAACTATTTTTTTAGTGATAAAACCCTTCAACTAAGTTCCGTTAGTGAAATCAACCCTCCGTCTCAAATAATGACAAAAACAGCAAGTCGTTTGCGGGAAAACAGCACGAAATGCACCATTGTTAAGAAAACAAAAATTCAGAATTTATGTAATGAGTTGACGTGGTTGTTGTTTCATGAATCTGAATAAGCTAAAACAGTTTTAAAACCGAATCATTCTTGATTAAAACCATCCTTACATGTATCCAAAAATCAAACATCATAAATTCTTAAACGTGTTGCAAAATAAATTCAAAACAGCAACATGGTTTTACCGAAAAACAGAGCATCCTAAAAACAAAAATCTGTTCCAATACCAAAAATAAGAGCATCATAAGAAGCATAATATAAGAAACCGATCATCAATTTTCTAAGAAACTATGGAGGATTGTGTTGGCTGAGTTGTTGTGTCTTCTTCAGCCATAGTCTTCTGCTTTTTCCTCGGTCTTCCTTGTGGTTGCGTCGGTGGTTTAAGCACCGCTTCTTCCTTACATGTGCGTATGTTATGTCCAACTTTTTGACAATTGCTGCAAGTCTGCGAAAAAGACAAAGATGATATAGAAATATCACTAACATGTAAAGTCAAGGATAATATTAAAAGGAAAGCCATTATCATTTGAATTTTTGCACGTGCAGAAAAAACTTCACTTAGATCATTAATTCTGTTATTGTTCTTTGGTCTTCCTGGCATAATCCTGCCAGGAGGAGGCATAACAACAACATCTTTGTGGATTTTTCACAATTCCATTCCATTCATAGGAAGAATAGTTAACCAGTTCTGCAACATCGAGATCACAAGACAATTCTTTTCGATTTCGATTTTCTATAGGGTTTAAACATTACTGTAGACAGATGGTTGATTTTAATAACGGAGCTTAGTTGAGAGGTTTTGTCACTAAAAAAATAGTTGAGGAAATTTTTTACGATCTGGAAATAGTTGAGGGAATTTTTCATTAAAAATCCTTAATAATTCTCAAAACTCGTAATTTCTCCCCGTAGTTCCCGAAATGTCTAACTTTCCTCGGGGACAAATGGTGCAAAAATGAGGACTTTTCAATCACCCGATGACATTGAAACACAATCATAACGACACATGATCACAAAAGATTTACCAAGTTTATCATCAGTTTTCTTGGCTTTTAGAGGATGGGAGGATAGTACTTGCACATTTTCATCAAAAAAAAGTCACAATCATTTGGTTTTCTATGTTATTGAAACTGACAATTTCTTTAAGATATGGAATTCTCGTGTGAATATCACCTTCTCCAATCAGGATTAAGGGGTAGGTGATATCGTCACAAACTTTATGCATTTTCTCACGGTATGACCAGATTCACCACAACCATAACAGAGACCCTTCGGTACAGTGCAATCATGAAATATAAGACCTCCATTACCACAATTGTAACAACAATCCACTTTATCTTTTCTCCCACGCCTACAGTCTCTCCTTATGTGTCCACGTTCTCCACATTCGTAGCACCATCTTCTTCTGATGAATAAACTTTTGATTCAAAATAACCTAATACAAGTCTTGGATTCAACATCTTTTCCTAACTTTTGATCTGTGTTTTCCACTTTTGTAATATGGATGTTACAGATGATGCAAAACAGCCAGGGACTCATCAATACCTAGATTCAAAACAGCCTAGTAGAACTTTTGATATGTGTTTCCATGCATTTTTTTGTAGTTCTCCCCAATTTTTACAACCATTGGAGAAAAAAGCACTTATCTTTTCTTTCTTCCGTTGTTTAACACTGTAAAAATATTAGAGAAGGTGGACATTTTACATTCACACCTCTTTTATGGAACATATTCATACTTGTTGATAAAAACATCATTCTATTTTTCAAATAATTAAGAGTGATTCTATGATAAATTAATTTATAGAGTGATTCTATGATAAATTAATTTATATGTACATATGAATAAGAAAGTCAGAGCGTTTGTATGTTTCTGTATGAGCGCTACGATGTTTCATAAGGCATGATCTCTCACTTGTTACCAAGTCGACAGAGAGCTTGTTCAAATGTCGTCGGCCCGAAAGAATGGTCGATTTTTACATCAAAGTTATTCGAGTTTAAGTTTGTAAAAGATCAATTCGCTGAATTTGATCAGTTAATCTTTGAAAATGGAAACAGTAAAGTTAAGACTAGTTTTTTCAGTTCGAAACGTTTGTTACATAATGGACCGTATTGATTTGTTACGAATGTAGAAATAATATTTGTTCCCCTAATCAATTACAACTTTTTTGTCTTGTAAAAAATTATATAATCTCATGAAAGAATAAAACAACGAAACTTTATATAATACACATCTTAAGGTAAAGTAAAAAAAAAAAGAGATAAATAATAAAAGAATATGGTATGCGTAATACAACATATCTATGTATATACACAAGAGTAGAATTGATATATGAAAGAATTTGTAGGCAAAAGTAAAAAAAAAGGATGAAAATGGGCCGAGCAGATAGATGAGATCAGCCAAGGTGGCCTGTTGTTGCGGCGGCGAGAAGCCAGTGAAGGAGGTCAAGAAGTCGAAACGCGATCGCCGTGGAGGAAACGGGAACGCTGATTAGAAGGAGAAGCAGCGTTGCGATTGCAACGGTTGGACGAGAGTTCATGAGGAAACTCTGGAGATGACCAACAGAGTCGCAGATGACGGAGTCGTAGCTGTTGTATAAACGCTTCTCCCAATCCATCCAATGAGAAGGAGGCTCGTAGTTACGCTCAACCATCTTCATCTCGTGAATGCGTTTCCTAAGAACAATCATGTTCTCATCCACCAATCTCCCTCCTCCTCCATAGTAGTAGTAGTAGTAATGGTCTTTATTCCCAGCAGAAGCACATACGACGCTCGTCATCGTCTTCTTCTTCTTCTTCTGCTGCGTTCTCTCGGAGATTGGATGGAATCGGAGTGGTGAAATCGAAGAAATCAGTGTAGCTTCCATTGTTTTGTTTCTGGAGATTGTTTATGAAATTAGTAGAATGTTGTTGTTGGTTATAGAGAAGCTGTTAAATGTATTTATAATCGAATTGTTTGGATTATAAACATAATTAAATAAAGTGGGGGCATATATGATTATTGATTACCGCGTTGCCAATCTCAATTTTTTAATAAAATGGGACCCACTCTCATTGTCTCTCAACATTCGATGATTCTATTTTAATCTTCTTACACGTCTTTTACTATTCACCATCAATCAAATCAACCAACTTGTTATGATATAAATGCAGATATATCTATGGATTTAATTCGGCTAAATCCATCCAAATTATGGATTTTATTGGTAACACAAATCGGTACACAAAATTTTATGATATGAATTAACAATGCAAAATGATAGTATGGTACCACTTCTCCGCTATATTTTTACAATTTAGGTAATTGGTTAAACAAAACGTGATACACGTTATATCACAACAATGCGATGGATTGACAAGGTGTACATTGTGAAAACTCCTACGCTACGTTAACTTGTTGGTTTGGGAGACACGGCAATAGGAAAGTGGAGTGAAATTCACAACCCTCCATTAATAATGCACATGATGTGCCAAATGTATATATCTTATGCCTCTTTTCTATAACCAATTAAACAACTCTCATTGATATTATACACTATCCATTCTTTATAGCAAAATTGACCTCCCATTTGTTTATGTAATTGCACCTGAAAAAGCGTAAAAGTCGGTGACCGTTTTTTAATTATACGCGTACTTCATCATATTTTAATAAAAATCAAAGCTTAAACATATTAATGGGAGAATTAATTAATAGTACATTTCTATGCTTTTATTTGTCTTAGAATCTCCAAAAACTCACCATATCACATGGACTCGCAGATCACATCAAACTATATATCATATTTCTTTTAAGACCCATAAACAAAATTGCACAGAAACAAAAAGCTTGATCTGCAGGCAACGCAAGATAGGAGGTTGTTTGGGCCGGACGCCACGTCCCCTCCCCGATGGGTATTTGACTTTCTCCTAATGGGCGGCTCTTATATTGTATTATCTTACTTATTTGTTTAAATGGGTAGGAAATTAATTCGGTTATTAGTATAATCACATAATCTAATTTGAGTTTGGATCGGAATCTTCAGACGTTGGCATTCTTGAGTTTTGCCATTTTCAGGCAATGTTCAATGTTCTTTCCTCCTTCAGGATTTATTTGAAAGTCACCGCAATAGACTTTTTCTTTGCCTCGTAAATCTTTAATAAATTATGGAAAAATAGTGTCAAAAGCTTGTTTTTTAATTTTTAATTATGGATAAAACAAGAGATGACACAAGTCGTTACGTCAAAGAGTTGAAGAAGCCTAATGAGATTTATTAAGAAATGGGGTCTTTCTTACATTGGGTTTAAGGCAGAGAGGTAAAGAAGAGGAGGAAACACTCTTTTTATTCATATCTGAAAGCCTTTTAGGAGCAACTCAAACTCCCTTTATTCTCACTTGCTACCTGTTGAAGAGTGGAGATCAAATCCATAATCACCACAAAAGCTCGATTTAATGATTTTATTAACTATTCAAAGTTATCATCTACCCACAAATGTGTATCTATAGATCTTTCTTTCACTTTTAGTTAAGCGTGTGTTGTTCTTAGTATAGTAATTACAATTCTACAAACCTTCGAGGACAAAGGGACGGATTTCGTCAAGCTCATCCGATGATGTTTGACTTTGGTCCTCAACTGGTGGCTGCTTGAGATCATCTTCAGGCTCCTCCGTTTGATCAACCTCTGCTTCATCCAGAGGAGGCTCCAGCTGCTGCACTCCTGGATTCTCAGCGTCTCCGTTGTCAAGAAGAAGCTCGAGCTTTTGATACTTTGGCTTGTTTTTCTCCAGGAGAAGATACGTGGTGCAATACCAGAACATCAGAATCCGGCTTTGAGCTGCTATCGTCTCCCTTATTCTGCTTCCTTCAAACGACAGTCGTTCTAGCGCCTGCAATATATGCCAGAAACGTTTAACCTCCGATGACCCCAAAGACGGGGACAATGACGGGGTTTCATATAAACTAGCTGTTACCTGTTCTCCGGTTTGGACATCAAATGAGTTCTGATGATCAAACTTGAGGCCGCTGAATTCGTTGATGCAGAGTCCCTGGAAGGCCCTGGATAAAGACGAGTGGATGTTCAGAGAGATTATTATATATGTATACCCGAGGTCATCAATTGCTGTATACTAATTTGGGGTGAGGTGATTCACCATCTGATCAATGAAGCACGAGGAATCCAACGGAAGATGATTGGGGTGTTGACTGCATTGACATAGTAACCTCCAAACACGATGAAAACTGTCATGAGAGATGGTCCCACAGCCATTGCAGCTTCTGTGCTTGGGACCATAGCCCCAACAGTTAAACCCATCGCAGAAGCAGCAAAAGACTCCACAGTCACTATTCCACAAAACTTTCCAAATCTGGCAAGAAATCTCTTTGTTAGGGACATTCGCTGTCATGTGCATTTCTCACTTGGGTTTAGTGGTTGGTCCAATACAACAGAGAAAGCTCAAAGAATGGCTTATCAGTGCGATGCAGTTAAGGCTTATGCATAACATTTACCTCGGGGCCACAAGAATAGCAAAAGATGAAAAGATAGGAAGCTTAGGAAGTACCTTGACAAAGTGGGATTTAGGCGAGCCATGGGGTATAGTACAGCACCAAACATCAAAGGAAATGCAGCTCCAATGGGAATTTCAGCTATTGTTTTGGAGAGAAGGTAAGGGCCTAAAGAGTAAGACCCTTTGGACCGTTCTCTATCCACAATGGCACGCTCTTTAGGAAAGACACCAACTGTCTTTGTGAGAGCTGCCATTGCCGTGTTAATTGCAGCAACCTGAAGCATACAGACATCATTGCTTAGTATATAAAAGAGCTACTCATAGTAAGTATTACTTTAAACAACGCAAAAAAAAAAGATGTATATAGCAAAGCAAAATGTGTTAGACCTGTAGCAAACCCATTCTGTCCTGAATTGACGTCTGAGACTTCCCCATTCTCCAGAAAACGGATCCAAATATCAGTGCAGATGCAACAGACATTCTTGCACGGACTTTGTTTGTTGGCCCATCTCGCGAAGCCTATGGTGTCAAGTGAAGAAATCAATCAGACAAACTGCTCAAGTTAACCCTGGGTATGATAGCATGTACAATTCAAGGACCCTTCTATGATGCCTACGGAGTCGGGTGAAATTTTCAGGAACACAAAATGCTCAAGAAAATGTAACATGACAGAAGGAGACAATTCAAAGGCTCTCCCATATATCTCTGTTCCTTCATTCGTAAATGTCATGCTACTTCATAAAACCGTTGGTAGAAATTTCAGTAAGTCAGAGGCGTTCAAGCACAGCATGTTATAGAAAGAGTGCTTTAGATCATGCGTAAATAGGAGGATACCTGCATCCATGCACGCTTAAGCAGCAAGAAAAACTGCCTCCACCAACCATCTTTTCTCTCAACAATGGCTTTTCTGCGAGGTCTCACGCTGTTGTTTGTTTCTCCTTTTATGCCGAGGGGAGTGGCATAAAGAACCGATGATGAACGCTGGGAGAACGCATCAACAAGAGCATGTACTCTCTTCTGCGAAGAGTAGACACTCTCCGAAGAGCTATAGTCAACTGATATAAGATCAGCAAGAAACTCAGCAGGGTTTACGTGCTCTGGGCAAAGGAACCTGCTCGAGGATCAGAAGGAACAATTGTCAGTGGTAAATTCTAAAGAAGCACATACGTAATGGAGACATGTGATATATAAGGGGAAATGTTGAGAAAAACAACCCGAAGTTCCCGAAATATGTCAGAGGTTCTTTCCCTGCAGGGCCTGCATAGACTAAAACTCCTTCTGTAAGTAACACAATGTCGTCAAATTTAGAATACACCGAACCTCTAGGCTGGTGTATGGAGCAGATCACAGTGTGTCCATCCTGAGCAAGCTTTCGCAATGTCTCCATCACTTTCTCAGCCTGGAAGGCGTCAAGCCCTGAAGACCACATGAATATTTCATCAGCGTTAAAACCAATCCGTCAAAGTTTAGAATCAGACAGAGTAGGCATCTACCGGTTGTGGGTTCATCAGCAAATATGACAGACGGACTTGCGATCAATTCACACGCAAGAGACAGCCGCTTCTTTTCTCCACCGCTGATCCCACGAACTTTTGCATCACCAACACATGAATCTGCACAGCTGACCTTTTGGAGAGCCACAAAACAGAATCAAGAATTAGATTGCAGGATTTCAATTTGCAACCGCATTACCCAAAACGCAAAATGCAGAGTGAGATGAATGAAACCTCACCAGACCAAGTTTTAACAAGAGATTGTTCACATACTCATCCCTCTCCTCAGCAGAAGAGATCTCCGGAAGCTGAAGCTCAGCTGCGAAAGAAAGTGTTTCCCTCACAGTCAACTGCGAGAAGAAGAGATCCTCCTGTCTCACAAACGCAACCCTGCCGTTGCAAGAAACTCAGTCAAACGATGATCAGATTTCACCCAAAATTTAAACTTTGTATAACTCAAAAGGACATACTTATAAGCTTTGCTCGAGCTCGGTCTGCCATTGACCTCCAAGAGACCAGACAGATGCAAACGTGGTGACGAACTTAGCTGTCCAGCTAGAACATTTAGCAATGTTGTTTTCCCAGATCCAGAAGGACCCATTATCGCTAGTAACCTCCCTGGTTTTGCTTCTCCGGACACATTTTTCAACAAAAACCGCACCTGAGAGTCGCAATTTCAAGCAATTCAGATTCGAAATTCATGTAAATCGCAGGAGAGTAACAACATGCAAGGAAAACAAAATGTCCTCACCGATTTGGAGGACTTATCGGAGAGCGAGCAGGTGATGTTCCTCCATCGGATCGTCACAGGGCGAACTTTCCCCGGAGACGAATCTCCGTCTTCCTCTCCCGCTCCTTCCGTCTCAGAGAAATCATCGTCAGTGTCGTTTTCAGGCAAGAGGGCGATGCCGGGTCCAGAGAAGAGGCGGACCAACATAGCGGCGGCCAACGCGGCCAGAAGCCGACCAACTCCATTCCCTCCGATGCCAGAAACAGCGTCGACTAAAGCTTTCCCGCCAAAAGGCGCCATAACTTGATCCCCTGTGTGTCGTCTTCTCCTTGGAAGCTCCGGTGAAGGTAAAAGCCTCAAAGCCGTACAAACTAACCACCCAAAGGCTCCAAAACATTATCTCTTCCTCTAATTATTAACCATTGTTTTGTTTAGCTTAAACTCGGCTAGTCACTAATCAGCACGACGGAATAGAGTTGGACCATATAAATTCGCTAATTTTTTGACACGTGTTTATTTTATGATAAGGGAGTTTTACTTTTAATACAAAACAAGCGAGGGAAAAAGGTCGATTTATTCCTAACTATTTTCAATTGACACTTTTATTCTCCAATTATGAGAGTTACAATTTTATTCCCGAATTTGTTGTTGACTTTACAAATTAAAACTTACAAATAGTCAACGTTAAATAGAAAACAGAAATCGTTAACTATTTATCTGTCTAATTTTTCTGGTTTCGTTTTAAAACTCCACGTCAATGTTCTTTCCAAATTTAGCAAAAAAAACTCTAAAATTGATTTGCTTCAACATTATAGCTCCTTTCCTCGTCTTCTTCGACTAAATCAATCAAAAATTAAACAATATCAGAAATCATTAAACATAAAATTTCAAACTAATTTATATAACTAAGAAACCTAAAACTCACATCGACAATTGGCACCGAAGATATCCTCACGGATTCAACCTCACCGAATTTGCTAAATTCCTTCAGAATCAGCTTCTTCTTGATCTTCAAAGGCAAATTCCCAACGAAAACAGTTCTAAAAAACTTACTTTCGTCATCAAAACCTTCTTTTGAAACCATTGTATCTGCTACTTCATCAGCTTTCTTCCTCTTCTCACCAACTTTCTTCTCCTTCTTCTCTACGCTTCCATACTTCTTTGTCTCGTATTCATTCTCAATCTCATCTCTCTTCCTTTTCTTCCTCTTTGAATCCAACCCATTTTCCATAACATCCAAATTCGTCTCTTTCTCAACACCATCTGCTTCAGAATCCAAAACCACCGGAGATTTGACATTTTTCCCTTTTTAGATTTCTTCGTCTTCACGAGCGAAACTGTTTCTTCTTCTTCTTCTCCATTGTCATCGACATTCCGTTTAATCCCTTTCTTTGCATCGGGACAAGTCGAATTCGGGTTCTCCTTGTTTTCAGATGGTTTTGGCTCCGATTACTTTCGCCGGAAAGGGTTATCATCGGAGAAGAGACTCGAAACGCCGCCTTCGGCCACATCGTCGGAGAAGAGAGTTGTGAAGATACCTGATTGAGGCTGAGATTCATCGTTTTGAGATTCTTCAACCTTCGTCTCCTTTGATTTCTTCTTCTCCATTCTCGTTCGATTTCGATGAGAAAGAGAAAGAGGAAGAGAGAGAGATTGTGTATATAACCTACCTACACGTGGTCACTGTGTAATACTTTGGACTGGCCTAACACCTTCTTCTATGATTTTTCTAAATGAAATCAGAAAAATTAGACAGATAAATAAAATTAACGGTTTCTGTTTTCTGTTTAACATTGACATTTTGTAAGCCTTAATTTGTAAAGTCAACAACAAGTTCGAAAATAAAATTGTAACTCTCATAATTAGAGAATAAAAGTGTTCAATTGTTTGGAAATAAATCAACTTTTTTTGTTAATTTAATAATTTTAGACTCGACAAGTTTCAAAGAATGGTACTAAAAAAGCTTATAACAAGTCTGGTTTGGGTCATTGAGGTTCGATATGCCACAAACGAACGGAAGCATCTTCGCCGGAGCTTGCTACGGTGCATTCATCCACGAAGGCGACGGCGTTAACTCCACCGAGATGAGCGTTTCTAACCGTTACACGACTCGAAGCTGGCTTGTCCACTTCGTACACAATGACGCAGGTGTCTATGGACCCAGTGGCTACCATCGTGTTGTTAGGCGACCATGCCAAGCTGTTTATACGAGCCGTGTGGAACAACATGTTGTTTAGCTTCACCTGCAAAACATAAAACGTTTTTCCAGATTTTTAGCTTAACCATGATTGAACATAAGACACGCAAGCAAACGCCTCTAATCGTGTTACCTGTTTGGTCTCGCGATCCCAGACAACAGCTTCGCGATTGGCGTCACCAGAAGCAAACATTGTTGAATCAGGAGAGTAACGTATGACTGTCACAGCACCTCTGTGTTTCTCCAGCACAGCTTCTTCTTTGAAAGTGTTGTCCCCTGAGACTGAGTACATGTGTAACTTCCCGTCTTGTCCTCCTACTATTGCTTCTCTCCCGTCAGGTGAGATCACAGAGGCTGCCACCGCAAAATCCAGATCGATCTTGCTCAAAATGTTCAGACCATTGAGCAATACAACTCCAGAATCAAACGAGACTAGTGTCGTGGATTCTGACGAATCAACGGCTATGCTTATGTCCAGAGGTTGATGGCCGATATCAATATGATCTGCAGCTCCGAATTCATTGTCGGTTAGAGGAATTCTCCAGACCTGTCAGTATTTGAAGAAGCCATATGTGATGATGTACACACAATCCAAATCCTAATCCCATTATAAAAGTGTTTTCATACCTTGTTATCAAACCCAGATAAGAGAATGCCAGATTCAGAAGCCGCTAATCGCTTGATCTTGGTGTTATCTTTCATTTGTAACTTGCAATTGTACCCAACCCCTTGTAACCATTTGACTATGAGACCGTCATAGCTACAAGAAAAGATCGTCTTCTGGTTTGTCCCAATAACAGCCAAAGAAGTGACGTTCTTTATATGTCCAGATAACAGCAACGGAGGTTTATCCATATCATCTGCAGAGAACAAGGACATGGTACCGCCAAGAGACACTGTAATGAGATGATCGTTTTGCCAAAGACATCCAACAAGCATGTCTTCTGCTCCACCAGATTCCATAAACGTCAATGTCTTTATCACAGAACCAACAGATCCGTCTTCAGATACCTCCCATACCTTGGCAGACTTATCAGCAGAGACAGTAAGCACCTACATAAACTCATCAATGTCAGTAACATTACAAGAATGCGCAGAGTTTGGCACATGTAGATATCCTAACATTACCCGTTTGCTGTCGGGGCTCCAGCTAACGGCATAGATGCTGCCTTTGTGACCATCTTCTGAGGCCAATTCTCCGATTTTAACTCCAGTTTTGCCATCGTAAACAATACCCTTTTTATCCGAGCTTACGGTGATGAATTTACTACCATCAGGTGAATATCTGATGCAGTTGACAAAGTTGGAATGCTCCCTGTGAAACATGTCAGAGACAGATCTATTAGTCAAGAGTGAAACTGTGTTTTCTCTGTGTATATCTCAGCAAATCCAGAGACATTATATCATTGAGCACAAGTATCAAACTTGCCTGTGAGAAGAGTGAAACTTAAAAGGTGGTCCGTCGTAAAAGTTGACCAAGAAATCTTCACCGCAAGTGGCGATTCGAAAAGGTCTCGTTGGTTTGAAGGCACAACTAAGAACCCTACGAGAATGGCCATCAAAATCTCCCATTGTATTGCCAGAGTCCCATCTATATACCACAATGATCGACACGGATGTTTCAGATCACAAACTAAATGTTAATCAAGCCTAGAGATCATTCTCAGAAACACCCACAAACAAAAATTGGTCATGGAGATGCTATCAAAGCTAAAAGACCTAACTTGCTATCAGAGTATTCAAGGAAACGCAATATCACACACAAAAGAAAGAAGCATTGTTAGGGAAGTGGAGGAGGAGGAGGGCTCACGCGAAGGCTCGAACAAGCGATTTGCCCTTTCCATCGCCGGAAGCGACAATCCGAAGGCAATCGGAGGACCACTGGAGATCATCGATCCGACCAGCAAGGACCCTGAACTCGTTCTTCAGCACGAACCCGTTGTGCGTTCCCCAGACCCGAACCGTACCAGAGACATCAGCGGAAGCGATCCACTCGCCGTTGGGAGAGTAGCGCGCGACGGTAACAGCATAGCCATGTTCGCCGTAAACCTCGACGTCTTGGGGTCGACGGAGGCTCCGAATCAAGACGGAGCGGCCATTGCAGTAGAGAACGGAGTCGGATTTGGGGTCGCCGGAGATCAAAATGCCCCGGCCTCGTTCGGTGGAGGGAACGCAAGGAAAAGTCTCGACGAGTTTGGCCATCGTAGAATTCCAATGCAGAATCGGAAGGTGTGAGTCATTTCTTCTTCGGAGCTGAGTTTAGGAGGAAAATGGCAGAAATTTCAGGATTCTGGATTTTGAACGAGTCTCGTCGACATTGCTAATTTTAACTCTTCTTCAAATACCGGTTTTTTTTGGGGTTCCGGTTTGAGGTTTCGCCGGTTATTACCACTAACATTCAAAAATTAAGCCGGTTATTACACTTTTCCAAACCTTGCTCTTGTTTGGAGGTAAATTGCTACTGGTCAAAAGGGCTTTGATTGCTGATGATAATGGATATGGTTGGGCCATAGCAAAGTCTCTTGCCGAAATATTGCTTCTTGTATGTAAGCCAATTTTAATCCTTTCTATGTTTCTTGGTCTTTTCGCAAGTGTCAAATTCACCCTTAACCATTGAACGGTCTACTAGGCGCTTATACTTGTGAGACAAGCTTGGAAAATTTGAGCAGTCACGTGTGTAAGGAATTTCTTGGTTTCACACTGTAATTTATGTGTAGAGTTTTCCAAACTCATCAACTTCATTCCATTAGTATGATATTGTCCGCTTTAAATTTAGGTGGACAACCCCGCACTGATTTCTTATTGGGCTCATTCCCAAAAGGTCTCATACTAATTGGAGTTAGTTATGACTTAGTATAAATTAGACACTCTATATCTAAACTTTCGATGTGGGATTTTGGGTTGATATTCCAACATCATGCCAGCAATGTTCTTCCAAAATATTTTGATTGAAATGTGTACGATCACGTCTCATCAACTAGGTACCCTTTAAGTTGACATGGGACTGAAATCTATCATCTTTAACTTGCAACTTCAAATTGTTCCTTTGTTTTTTTCCTCATGCATTTTGAAGTTGAGGAAACAAAACATCCGGTTCAACATCATGGTTTCAAATGGTTTGTACGGATGGAATAGATAGAATTATATGAGTGGAAATATTAAGGAATGGAATAAGGAGATTGGATGATTTTTTTTGTTCCACTAGTTTCTCTACTATTTTGTAGAAGAATATTTTTCTTCAACTTTGTTCATGTTTTCAATTTTTTTGGTGGAATGAGTGGAATTACCTAAATAGTAAACATTTAGAAGAATGTTCAATTACACCAATTTTTGTTCCACTCAAACTGTAAAAATCTAGAAAAATACTTAATTCCACCAATTTTTATTCCTCTAAATATACAACCATTTACATCCCATATCTCTCCCTTATTTTGAATGAATTGTGTGAGTTGAAAAATCGAATCAGAATAGGATACTATCAAATTGAAAGCCTAGCAGATTTCTTGGAGGAGGCCTTAAATTTTATTTTTCGGATATTGCTCAAGTATTTGAAAGTTAATGAAATAATAATAATTATTAAATAATATGACTTTATTAATATTGATAAAGCACATGGTCTTCTAGCTGTTTAATTTGAAGCACGGGTGTATATACGTATGATCAAGAATCTATTGTGTCCAATATTTTATTAATAAATAAATTGTAACTACTCTGTTGCATCTCAATTACTCGCATTCTATACGAATATATATTATATATGTTATAGTGATGACCCAAATTGACCAGCAGCATTCAAATAACAGTAAATATTCATGATTAGTGGACGAGGTAGGCAACTTCGCAGGAAATGATGTTTCGAGCTTACAAGTTACGAATATAAAGGCCCCATGCTTTTCACGCAGCTATTTCACTTAAACATGATTACGTTACGTACTTGTTCACTTACCTGCATGGTCTCACGACTCTCACCACGTTCTTTGAACATTTCGTAACTCTTGACTTCTATAATCAACATTTTTGAAACAACCGTACCACGTTTAATGGTCTAACCACTCCGTACACATTATTATATGTAATCACAACAAATTTAGATAGCTAAGCATGTGCACTTCGGAACGGATTTCTATCTTATCTCGTATTCATTCCAAATTTTTTTTTTTTGAAATAATTATCCGTTCGAGACTGTTTAGTTTATTTAGACGAATATGGAAAGAAAAAGGGTATGAGACGGATTATCCAAATTACCCATATAAAAATTGAAGTTTTTAAAAATAATAAAAATTATCTAAAAATATATTTAAAAATTCCATTTTCTTTCAAAATTTTGCGAAATTACTTGAAATTGACCCTACATAGTTTAGTAAAAATTTAAAAAATGATTTTAGCTACTGGGATTTCTCGAACCACTCTTATTTTTCATCTCATTTTTTTAACAGAAACATTTTAGATAATAATTTTCAATTCCCAAATTACATGTTTTCGAGTTTTTTTACTATTTCTCGTCCTGTGAATCGAAATGAGTTCAAGTAATGTTTTTATTTTGCCAAAATGGAGGCTAAACTTAAAAATAAAGATTCAAGCTACATGTTGCCGACTGACTTTTGATATAGTAGGGATTGGCAACTTGATTTATAGGGGACAAAAAAACACTTATGCATTTAATCGTGATTAATGACTTATGGAAATATATGTGGAAATATTGTGTCAGCTGTTATGTCATTAATGAGCTTTCCAAGTTGCAAAGCAGACCATCATTTTGGACTTTTTTTCTCACCTCTGTAACTATTAGTCGACAGTTGCAATTAGGTCCACAACCAAATAGTATGCATTTATCTTTTAAGTTTTGATTATCTCGTTAGTGGACCATAATTAAGAAATCAGACAGGAGTGACTGAAGTATATAGATGTACCTGACAAGTACAATTCCAGATTTCATCAAGAAAAAGGTAGAGCCACAACATAAATCATGGATAATAAAGGGGAGAAATAAGTCATTTCCTTAATCATACACCTTTTTGTTTCCGTGATCAACGTAAAGTAAATAATTAAAAGAAAAAGACAATGATTATTGCTAATTACCAACCCATTAACCTTAGTTATACCCATATGCATGCGTATGTCAATCAAATCAAAGCATCGATGTGGTCCACAAGAGTTGAAGAGTTGGACCGAAATCATGTTGTCAAGCTCAAAATTGCTTACAAAGTCTTGTTTTTTTCAACCTAGAATCCATTTCCCAAAAAGTTAGCACTTTGCTTGCTTTATTTTTCTTTCTTTCAGTAAACCAAAACTTAAAGAAATGCTTGGAAAATTCTACGCAGTGAAGATTTACAAAAATTGTAATTCAAGTTTACAGAAATGCTTGGAAAATTCTACAACTTCAACTTGGGCATAAAAAACATGTGTATAGAATCTATACTTTATATAGTAGTTTACAAACAAGTACAAATCTAAAACTCCATATGTTGCAAAATATATGATATATATTTTAATTAAAAAATAAGCCATCATGATCAAAATGAGTAAGTCTTGCAAAAAATCATATTTCGTCGTAGTCAAAGGTTTGTGTAATTATTTTGATAATAATTAAAAAAAAAAAAGGACCCCCTTTACCACGTATCTATCTACCAATTGATTAGCACATGTCTGCAAACCCCATTATTTATTTAAAACCCCAACAAACACCCTCACACCGTCCTCAACTGAAACATTAAAAATACCCCTCAAAGATCCAAACTTTATCCTTATTTTTTCTTGTCAGAGCAAAACTAATAAAAGATGGGTAACAGTTTAGGCGGCAAGAAAACGACCAAAATCATGAAAATAGACGGCGAGACTTTTAAACTGAAGACTCCGGTCACGGCGGAGGAGGTCTTGAAAGACTTTCCCGGTCACGTTTTGTTAGACTCCGAATCCGTCAAGCACTACGGTGCTCGAGCCAAACCACTCGAGGTAACTTTCTACACATTTGTCAAACTCCATTAATCTTGTTAAGTCATACGAGTTTTGTCGGAAAAATTGAGGAGATTTGATATTGTTGGGCGCAGGCGAAGCAGAGGTTGGAGGCGAAGCGGCTGTATTTCGTGGTGGAGCCGGTGAAAGAGTGTCCGCCGAGAAGGGTAAGATCGGGAATTCAGATGAGTGCGAAGGAGAGGCTTGAGAGCCTCATGCTTGCCCGGAGATCTTCCTCCGATCTCTCCATACTCAAACCCACTGGAGGATGTACGCCGGAGGAGGAAGAAGGAAGAGAAGGAGCGGTGAGGGTGAAGCTGAGGATTCCCAAGGCGGAGCTTGAAAGACTCGTTAGGGAAGGAGCCACCGAAGCCGAGGCCACTCAGAAGATCGCCGCTATCTTTGTTGCCAAACAGAGGCAGGAAGAAGCGCGTCAAAACACGCTACGGCGTGGTGATGGAGGAGATGAGCCCGCCGCCGACACCACCGACACCGCCGCCGCCACGAGAGGAGTCAAATCCCGACTGGTGAGTTATATTTTCTCTTTTCTTGTTCATAGTAAAGATTAATTAAATCTTTGAATTTAAAATATTTTAGCGTTGAAAACATCTCACTTTTTCTATCGGAAAAATCGGAGCAGATAGAGAGATAATCTTTTGTGTGGTCAAATTTTGCATGCTGCTTTTACACTTTTAACACTCTTAATTTGCTGATAAAAAAATGTTTCCTTTTTGGGAGATAAACGAATATTTGGGCTGGCTGAAACACAGATTTATATGCTTTCTTTAAAAGAAGATGGCTTGATTGATTCACGAGATAACAATGTTTGATATGTTGATTTGCAGAAACGAGTGAGTTTCATGCCGGAAAGAGAAGGCGGCAGCGAGATCACAGTCGCTTAAACCAATATAGATATATATATATATGTGTGTATATACGTACTGCTTCCCAGCGGTTTTGCATTTTCTATGTACATAAAAAAGCAGAAAGTTTGAGAGAAAGATATTGAATATTTCATCCATGTCTCTGTACTCTATAGCCAGAGTTTATTATTTTCTAGAAAACAAGAAAACGGTAGTTTATTGACGGATTGATCCATGTCTCTCTTCTCATTTATCTCACTTTATTGGCAGAGCCGTGCCTAGAAATATAAAAAACATAAACGGTATTTCAAAAAAATGTCTTAATTCATATAAACAAAAAAATTTAAAATAATAAACATCATTTCCATAAATAAATAAATAACTAAATTAAAAATCAATAAGCTCATTATTAACCAAATTTCCAAAATCAACATTTTAACTAATTTTTTTTCGAAAGACAAACTAATGTTATACATTCGATCTCTCTTGCAACATACTTGAGTAAATATAAGCTTTGCAATTTTAAATTTGAAAAAAAAATTGTTCCGAAGGTGAAACTAAAACTAAAGTTGTCAATATTTGATAAGTGATTCATTAGTTAAGTTTTTTTTTTTAATCTTTTTAAAATATAATACTTTTAACTTATTAATTTTCTTGGTAAAATTTTTCTTAAAACTTTTGATGATGTGAATGATTAATAAATAATAGAGAAGAAAAGATAAAAAAAACTGTAAGCTTGCATGAAAAAATTAATGTTGGTGACAAATAAAAGAAGATGTAGCAGTAAATAATTTAATCGAAAATAAATATGTTAGTGTTATAACTTATATATAAGTTACCTTATATTTTATTGTTTGGGAGAATTTCAAAAATGCTATTTAATTTTCAAAATGCCACAATGGATTGTCCATTTTCAAAAATACCACTAATTAAGAATTTTTAAATCCTAAACCTTAAAATCCTAAACCTTAAAAAATGTTTTGATCCCTAACAAATCCTAAAACTTAAAAACTAAACCCTAAAATGAAATAATCAACCCAAATATAAATGATATTTTGGGTAAATGATATTCCTCTGTTTGTTTATAATTGATGTTTAAGGTTATTGCACACCAATTAATTTTTTTTGTTTTCTTAAATAAATTATTAATTTTTATCTACCTAACACAATTAAGCCAATAAAAAATTAATAAAAGTGAAAACATACTTAATTTTGAACAAAAAATCTCTTAAAACATTACTTAATAACAAACAGAGGGAGTATAATTTTAACGGCATTTTTGAAATATGTTTTTAGAAATGTGACATTTTTCAAAATTTCTCTATTTTATTTCAATGTGTAATTCTAGTTTCTTTTTATTATTTTATAATTTTATAAGATTTGATAAATTTTACTAAAAAAAATTATATGATCATGTTGTCTTTTAAAAATTTTTTTAGAAAATTGCCCTAGGCGAAGGTTTATTTTTTTCTCACTATGGCACGGCTCTGCTTATTGGTTATCATAAAATTATACGAGGATGCTTAGATTCTCTACATTTTTCTAGGCTCGTTTTGGTCTTTCTTCCGACTTCAAGAGCCAACTCTCTATCGATTTTCAAAGATATGTCCAATGCTTTCACTGAATGCGTCAGGATTCCACCAAGAATCTTGGAGCTCAATATGCTGGGGTTTTTTATTAGGAAAATTGAAATTGAATAACTTCTACTCATATGAGAGTAGAAGTTATTTCACATTTTATAGTCATTTCACATTTCGTACTGAAAATTTGAAATGCTGGTTTGATTGTTTATTGGAAGAAACGTTGTTTGGAATTTTGATTAAAAAAAAAAACTGAAATTAAGTAACTTCCTATCATATGAAAGTTTTTGAAAAATTTATGATCAACTTAATTTCTATTTTTTTGATCAAGAATCCCAAATAGCGTGGTTGTTCTTCGACTCAACAACCAAGCCAGCATTTCGAAACTTTCAATGCACTTTTAGTACGAAGGTACGAAGGTGCATCCTTTAGATGGAACAAGAAAAACTTCTATGTGCACTTTTAGTACAAAGGGATTTCTCTTCTGTCTAGGCTTCTCTTATTTAAACTATAATTACAAACTAGCTCTTTTTCTTAATAATAATTAAACATAGATTGTAATTTCGATTTTCTTGAGATCATTTTGTATTCGAATCTTTTAGTTTTTTTTTTCTTCTTCAGGTTTTCATGTATGAAGTGAAATCTCAATCTTTGTTTATTACAACAATATATTCTCGTGCTTATTTCTCATTAAATCACCCATTTATTACATTTGAGATCTTCTCCATATCTTTATTCTTATTGCATGTTTTGTGTCTTTATATTTTACACACAACAAATCAACATTTCTCCTCCATTGTTTAACCTCTCATTTTCTCTCTGTCACCCATGGTTTTACTTCAACACGTAAGTCTTTTTGTTATTTACTCTTTGATCAATCAAATTTCTTCTTCATCTCTGAATCAATCTTTTTAAGTTTTCTTTTGTTTCTTGTGGTGTGTTTAACACAGTTAGAGCAAGGGATGCGTCTGATTTCGCGGTGTTACAATCCAACTGAGTATTCAACAACAATGGGAAGAAATTTCTTCAGTGGTGCAACAACAAGTAGCAAACTATTCTCCAGAGGTTTTTCAGCCGTCAAGCCAAAATCGAAAACCGAATCTAAAGAAGTCGCTGCAAAAAAACATAGCGACGCAGAGAGAAGAAGACGGCTTCGGATTAATTGCCAATTTGCAACTCTTCGCACCATTCTTCCAAACTTGATCAAAGTAAAGTTTATATCAGCATTCAGTTACACAAGAGACAAATATTAAGATGCTTCTCCATAGAATTAACACTTTTTCTAAGTTTAAACAGCAGGATAAAGCATCTGTGCTAGGAGAAACTGTTAGGTATTTCAATGAATTGAAAAAGATGGTCAAGGACATACCAACCACACCAGCTTTAGAAGACAACTTGAGATTGGGTCATTGTAATAACAGAGACATGGCGAGAGTCGTGTTCAGTTGTAGCGACAGAGAAGGCCTAATGACGGAGGTTGCAGAGTCGATGAAAGCAGCAAATGCAAAGGCGGTGAGAGCTGAGATCATGACAGTAGGTGGAAGAACCAAGTGTGCCTTGTTTGTTCAAGGTGTGAATGGGAATGAAGGATTGATTAGGCTCAAGAAATCGTTGAAACATGTAGTGAATGGTAAATCATCATCAGAGGCGAAAAACAACAACAATGGAGGATCGTTGTTGACTAAGCAGCAATGAGTATTTTGTATACTTTGTACATCTCTGTTTCTCCTAATCCCATTAGAGAAGATAGATGTAAAGGTATAAAAAGCCCATGTGTTATTAAAATTGGGTGGATACTTACAAAGTCTATTTGAAATAAAAATGCTGCAACTTTGTAGCAAGAGTTTATTATTTTCTAGAAAAATAAGAAAACGTTGACAAATTGATCTCTCTTCTCATTTATCTGTGACCTTATTATACGAGGAAGACGATGATGCTCTGCTACTCTACATTCTTCTAGGCTCGTTTTGTCCTTCTTCCGACCTCAAGAGCTAACTCTGTATCGATCTTCAGAGATATGTCCAATGCTTTCACCGAATGCGTCAAAGCTCCACTGCATTAATGCATTTTGTCAGTTTTTCATCTCACTAAAAACCAAAAAACAGATTTGAAGTAATTCTTGAGCTCTCTCTATCTATAACCTGCTAATGAATGTAACTCCACTCTGTCCGATCTTGTGTACCGTCTCAATCGTAACATTGCCCGAAGCCTGCATCATTAGATTTAGAGTCTTCCATTCCATCAGAGAGTTCCACTAAAGAAAGAAAAATGTAATCTTTCTTTCTTTCTATCAAAGAGAAACACACACCTCTGTCTCAAATCTACCGTTGATTAGCTCTACCGCATCTTGAAGCATCGTGACATCAACATCTCCATTCTCTAACGGGACAACCATATTATCCAGCATTATTCTCGTCAACCGAGTCACAGATCCGCTAACATACTCTAACACTTCCTTCACTTCCTCAAGCGTCCGCGTCTCCACCTTCAAGAAGAGATAGATAGTTAGTTATTCGCGGCTAACTTGTAGCCACAAAAAGGGTTTGAAAGCTTTAGGTTTACCTCCACATCCATTTCGAGATTCTTTTGGTTTAGATATTCGTCTACGGATTTGATGGCATTAACTATACCACCTGCAGCTGAGATAT
Source organism: Pseudoturritis turrita (assembly GCA_900406555.1). Taxonomy (NCBI): domain Eukaryota; kingdom Viridiplantae; phylum Streptophyta; class Magnoliopsida; order Brassicales; family Brassicaceae; genus Pseudoturritis; species Pseudoturritis turrita. Next base: position 138,442 of record OVBL01000493.1, read on the forward strand.
GGTTATCTTTTATCATCACCATGTCAAACAATCCCATCCTATGATTCTTTCCTCCACCAATCACCACCTAAGCTAAGTAAGAAGAGGTAATAAATAATCTCAGAATCTAAATGTTCCAAAGAAGAGATTGAAATAGCGACAAATGCGTCCTAATGGCTAGAACAAGCGTGGAACATACCGCCCATTTGTCTACTAACCGCAAACCAGGAGCAGTTTTTCTTGTCTCCAGTATACGTGCAGGGTATGCAGCATCTGCCATTGACTGCATGAAACTATAACTCATTCAGCTAAACACAATTTGAGAACAAGAAACAAAATCATGAACCTCCACAGAATTTACAAAGAAACAAATAGACTACAACCAATTACAGATGAACACTGAGAACTAAACTGCGCTATATGTAGAACCAAAGAATGAGTGGATATCTATGAATTATCAAAGACCCTTTACTAAGTAAGCCAATAAACCATTCTCATTAAGATAAAAGTATTCAATCATCACTGTGTGAATAAGAATGTAACCACACCAATACTTGAGAAACTATAGAGATAATAAATAAATAAAAACAAAACCTTGGTAAGGGTCGCAATTCCACTCATCCTTTGCATAAAGTTGAGCACAACTCTTTCAGCAACAACAATCTTATGTGCATTCCCTGATACTTTTCCAAATTTTAATCCTTTATGAACATAATCTCCGTCCTTTCGCATCCATTCAACCTGAGATTCAACATATTACTTAAAAAATCATTTAACCAAAAGCAAAAGATACATAAAAACAAACAAACCCCCCACACAAGGCTTTGCTCAATGACTTCAAATATACAGATTTACAAAATCAAAATGAAACCTTCAATGAGGGATCAACTTGTTCAAAAATCATCTCAGCAAGAGCAATTCCAGCAACAATACCATCTTCTTTGGCCAAGAAATAAGCTTCCACTTCCATATCAAACGGTATCGTAGCCATACACGTTACATCACCTACGCTCAAATCAATTTCACGAGCTCAATTTCACAAAATACAAATAAAAATCGAAACTTTTGATACTTGGAAAGAAGCGAGGAGAGAGAACCTGTATCACCAGCATCTTCAGCTAGGGCTAGTTTGATAACGGCTTTCAAATCGTAAGTAGGATGTGAAGGAGGCTTTATCGCCATGGAAGACCCGTGAGAAACTCCTCCCGCCGTTTGAGTCGAACAAGCAGACATTTTCACGAAGCTCCTGAAAAAACAAAGATCAACGACAATTGAGAGATTCGCTGGTTTGGCAACAATCAGAGAAGTGAATAAAATCGAAAGTGAAATTGGGTTTTGACGGGAGAGTGAAAGCGATAAACCTTTGAGTTGCGTAGAATTGAGGCGACAGGAATCGAGAGACAGAGATCATTGTAGGTTAGGTAGAGACTGACTCGAGTCTGTTTCTTGGTCCTGGTGGCAATTCTGTGAATATATGTCTCAACGGATGATTTTAAAAGTTAAAACAAAAATTGGTTGAGAAGAAAACTATTGGGGGGTTTTAAATCCGACTCAAGTGAACCCAATTTTAGTTCCCTTTTACCCTTTTTTTCTTCAACTATTTTTTTTTAATTTTGCAAGTGGAATCGAATTTCCGTGAAAAAAAACCGTAAAAACAGGTTTTCTACCAAATGAGTTCTTATGTTTATATATAATTTTTTTTTTTGTCGTCATATCATTAGATTTGACTAGAACTAAACCGTACGCGGATTTGTTAAATTTTTTAAAAATAAATATTTAACATGATAATAAATAAAAATATACAGTGAAAAAGGTAACAATACAAAAATATTAATATCTTAAATATTTTTTTAAATATTTTTACTGTAAAAGTAAAAAAATAATATATATATTGTATACATTGCAAACTATTTTTTAGAATTATGGAAAATTGGTTATAAATGAAAAGGTATTAAAAAATTATGAGAAAATAACGCAATCCTATAATGCATTAATAACCATAAAACGAGATTTTCAAAAAAGACGCAACTATATGATTCATTAATAACTATAAAACCGTTTTTTGAAAAGACGCAATCCTAAGATTCATTAATAACCATAAAACATAATTTTCCGAAAAGACGCAACCCCAAGATGCATTAATAACCATAAAATATTTTTTTACTGAAATGACACAACCCTATGATGCATTATAACTATACAACGTTTTTTTTATAAGACGCAACTCTATGATACATTAATAACCATAAAATAGTTTCTTAGAAAAGATACAACCATATGAAACATAATAACTATAAAACAGTTTTTTGAAAAGATGCATTTTTACATAGACCAATTTTTTGAAAAGACGCAATCTTAAGATGCATTGATAACCATAAAACGAAATTTTTCGAAAAGACGCAATCCTAAAATGGATTAATAACCACAAAACGGGTTTTACTCAGAAATACAACCCTAGAATGCATTAATAACCATAAAATAGTTTTTCGAAAAGACGCAATCTTAGCATTAATAACCATAAAACGTTTTTTTTCCGAAAAGACGCAATCCTAGCATTAATAACCATAAAACAGTTTTTTCGAAAAGACGCAACTCTAGATGCATTAATAACCATAAAACAAAATTTCTCGAAAAGATACAACCCTAAAATGCATTAATAACCACAAAATGGTTTTTACTAAGAAGACGCAACCATATGTTGTATTAATAACCATAAAATAATTTTTGTCAAAAAGACGCAGTTCTAAGAGACATTAATAACCATAAAATAGTTTTTACGAAAAAACGCAACCCTTAGAGACTAATAACATAACACGATTTTTTCGAAAAGAAGCAATCCTAAGAAACATTAATAATCATAAAATAGTTTTTTTTGAAAAGACGCAACCTTAGAGACTAATAATCATAAAACAATTTTTTCGAAAAGGCACAACCCTAAGAGATATTAATAACCATAAAACGATTTTTTCGAAAAGACGCGACTCTAGCATTAATAACCATAAAACGGTTTTTTTTAAAGACGCAACCCTAACCATAAAATATGTATTGTCTAAAGAATTCCAAATTTTTTTACACAAATCAAGAATTTCTGGAACTTCTACAGTAGTAAAATGATCAATTCCAAAATGACGTTTTTATCATTGTTATGCTTTGAGTGAATTTTAAAATTAGTAGCCATAAATAAACAAAATGTTCAACGAAAAAAATGTGTAGAGTTAAAAACACAAATATATAGGTCAAACAATTTTTTTTGAAAAGACCAACACTTGGAAATAACCATAAAGCGATTATATTGAAAATATGCAACTCTTGGAAATAACCATAAAGCGGTTATATCGAAAAGATACAACCTTTGAAAATAACTATAAAGTGGTTTTTTCGAAAGGACACAACCATAAAGCGGTTATATCGAAAAAACGCAACCCTTGGAAATAACCATCAAACAATTATATCGGAAAAACGCAATCCTTTAAAAAGCGATTATATCGAAAAGACACAACATTTGGAAATAACCATAAAACGGTTATTTTCGAAAGGACACAACCCAAAAATATTCATTTTCTAAGATTGCTATTAAAATCTGCATTGTCTAAAGAATTCCAAAATTCTTTACACAAATCAAGAATTTTTGGAACTTCTACAATAGTAAAATGATCAATACTTTTGAATAATTTTAAAATAATAGAATGACTTTTTTTTTATCATTGTTATGCTTTGAGTGAATTTTAAAATTAGTACCATAAATAAACAAATTTTCCATGAATTTTCCATTTCTCACTTAGCGACGGAATCTGGCTTATTTCCTTTTTTCCTTTTAGTCTTCCTCAATGTTGTTTACGAAATCTGGTTCTTGATCGTGATTTTGAACCTGTTCTTTCTATGACTCCTCTTAACTAAAGTAAAAGTAGTAGTTAAAATAGGAAAGTAAAAATTGGTTCATATTAAAAAATCTTCGAACTGTATAGGAACAATAATCAATTTTAGCTTCAATTGTTTGTAAAGGAAATCTGCCTTCTCTGATCCATTCAACACGTGCAATTTCTTTTCCGTCGATACGGCCTGCAATTTGTGCGAAAGCGCCATGGAGAGCAACAAAAGCCCACAGACCACCTAATTGACACCAACGAATAAACACAGAGACAAAGGGCTGATTTTTGAATAGGAAAAAGAGTGGATATGCGGGGTTCCAAATGTTCAACAAAAAAATGTATAGAGTTAAAAACATAAATATATAGGTCAAACGGTTTTTTTCGAAAAGACGCAACCCTTGGAAATAACCATAAAGCGATTATATTGAAAATACGCAACCCTTAGAAATAACCATAAAGCGGTTATATCGAAAAGACACAATCTTTGAAAATAACTATAAAGCGATTTTTTCGAAAGGACACAACCATAAAGCACAACCATAAAGTGGTTATATTGAAAAGACGCAACCCTTGAAAATAACCATAAAGCAATTATATCGGAAAAACGCAATCCTTGAAAAAGCGATTATATCGAAAAGATACAATCTTTGGAATAACAATAAAACGGTTATTTTCGAAAGGACACAATCCAAAAATATTCATTTTCTAGGATTGCTATTAAAACAATTTTTTTTTGAAAAGACGCAACCCTAGCCATAAAATCTGCATTGTCTAAAGAATTCCAAAATTCTTTACACAAAGCAAGAATTTTTGGAACTTCTACAATAGTAAAATGATCAATAATTTTAAAATAATAGAATGACGTTTTCTATCATTGTTATGCTTTGAGTGGATTTTAAAATTAGTAGCCATAAATAAACAAAATGTTCAACGAAAAAATGTGTAGAGTTAAAAACACAAATATATAGGTCAAACAGTTTTTTTTCGAAAAGACGCAACCCTTGGAAATAACCATACATCGATTATATTGAAAATATGTAACCCTTGAAAATAACCATAAAGTGGTTATGTCGAAAAAACACAATCTTTGAAAATAACTATAAAGCGGTTTTTTAGAAAGGACACAACCATAAAGCACAACCATAAAGCGGTTATATCGAAAAGACGCAACTCTTGGAAATATAACCATAAAACAATTATATCGGAAAAACGCAACCCTTAAAAAGCGGTTATATCGAAAAGACACAACATTTGGAAATAACCATAAAATGGTTATTTTCGAAAGGACACATCCCAAAAATATTCATTTTCTAATATTGCTATTAAAACGATTTTTTTTTGAAAAGACACAACACTAGCCATAAAATCTGCATTGTCTAAAGAATTCCAAAATTATTTACACAAATCAAGAATTTTTTATCTAGAGTAGTAAAATGATCAATACTTTTGAATAATTTTAAAATAATATAATGACTTTTTTTTATCATTGTTATGCTTTGAGTGAGTTTTAAAATTAGTAGCCATAAATAAACAAAATGTTCAACGAAAAAATGTATAGAGTTAAAAACACAAATATATAGGTCAAACAGTTTTTTTTCAAAAAGACGCAACCCTTAGAAATAATTATAAATCGATTATATTGAAAATACGCAACCTTTGGGAATAACCATAAAGCGGTTATATCGAAAAGACACAATCTTTGAAAATAACTATAAAATGGTTTTTTCGAAAGGACACAACCATAAAGCACAACCATAAATCGGTTATATCGAAAAGACGCAACCGTTGGAAATAACCATAAAGCAATCATATTGGAAAAACGCAATCTTTGAAAAAGCGGTTATATCGAAAAGACACAACCTTTAAAAATAACCATAAAACAGTTATTTTCGAAAGGACACAACCCAAAAATATTCATTTTCTAGGATTGCTATTATTAATAGATAAACAAAATATTCAACGAACAAAATATACAGAGTTAAAAACACAAATATATAGGTCAAACGGTTTTTTTCGAAAAGACGCAACCCTTGGAAATAATCATAAAGCGATTATATTGAAAATACGCAAGCCTTCGAAATAACGACAAAGCGGTTATATCGAAAAGACACAATCTTTGAAAATAACTATAAAGTAGTTTTTTCGAAAGGACACAACCATAAATCGGTTATATAGAAAAGACGCAACCGTTGGAAATAACCATAAAACAATTATATCGGAAAACCGCAATCCTTGAAAAAGAGGTTATATCGAAAAGACACAACCTTTGGAAATAACCATAAAACGGTTATTTCGAAAGGACACAACCTAAAAATATTCATTTTTTAGGATTGCTATTATGAATAGATAAGAGGCCCATCGGCTATGTTTAATTGTTTATATATAATTTAGGAAAATTTAGCATGGATGACTACTAAAAAAATCTATACTATATAAAAGTTCATGCTATTTGAAACTACAAACGTCCACATAGAATTTAAAACATCCAATAGTAAATGTCCACATAAGCATGTAAAATAAATTGGTTAGATTAAAATTTTTTCTTAATTTAATGATAGGTTTGTTAATAGGAAAGAGTTTAAGAAATAAGGAAATTATGTCATGGTTTTCTATTAATAAAAGCAAAAGAATTAAGTTAATATTAGATTAGGAAAAATTCTTACTTCTAATGTATTAATGCTTAAATAATAATATTTTTTAAATATAATATAAATACTATATTAGTGTACATAAATAAAACTATAGGAAAATAAACACAATATCACTTACAATTAAAAAACCAAATCTAAAATAGTTGATGAAAAATAATACAAAAAATTATTTAAAGACATGCAAACGTATTTAGTTTGCATATCTCTTACCTCAATTATTAGTTCGCAAACATTTTTTTACCTAAAACATAAAATATATATATAAAGTGTTAACCATGTGGTTACTTGCTTCTAATCCAAATTCCTCTAATTTGGAATTTTTATAACTTGTGTTGTTCATTCGGTTATTCGAAAAAGAGTTATGTCGATATAAAATATATTTATGAAGTTGGTTAGTAATTATCTTCTCTTTTAAACTATTTATGTATTTACTGTATAATGAGGATGTTAAATTGATAAAATTTCATACATGTATCCAGATTTAGGTATTTTTAAAATAAACTGAAGAATATTAACATGAACAAGGAACATAGGCTAGCCATCAATGACACATAATATTTTTGAAGTTCTTTGTTGTTCTGTTAGCATATAAAAGTGTTTAAGATTTTTAAATGGTACCGTCTCAATTAATAACCAAAATTTGTCATTGTGGAGAAGGAGGCAATGTAGATCGCTAAGCCAAGACGATGTGGTTTCAAATACCAAGTAAATACCATCTGATGTTTGAGTGCATTTTGATCCGTTTTAGATAATAATTTTTGATGTAAAACTAAATGATTGTCAGATTTATGTAACCCAGTTTGAGTTAATTTCCCATAATAATGTTTAAAATATTTTGGTGTTATGCAGTTCAGTTTTGCTTTTATTGTCGAGAATGAGCGCATGCACATTTTTGGTATGTACTTATGTATTTAGCCAAAGTAATTATTAAGATCTTTGAAGTTCAGCGTCTCCTAACTTGAAAATATAGATTAACATTGAATGAAATATAATAATTCTATCTATCTGAGGTATCTTCAGATCATAATAATAAAATATGAATTGTTTATAAATTTATAAGATGTGAATGATATATACTATTAATGAATGAAACTATATAAACAAAAAATACAAAATTTTATGTTGTTAATACTAAGTTAAGATACTATAAAAGATAAATCATGAACTATCTATAACATTTGAACACATAGAGAATATAACTACAATAATCATCAAGTAACATATATGTCAAACACAAGTATTTATTCATATATAAAGATCTAACTATAAATATTACAAAAATTAACTAAAAATTATTAAACTCGCACATTAAAAAAATCTAATAAATTAACAAAATAATTTTAAAAACACACAAATATATCATATTAAGTATTATTGATAATCAATTTATTTTCTATATTTACACTACGAGAGTTTTCTGAATTGTATATTTTAATCATAGTCTTAATTTCAATAGTAATTTGAAAATTTAAAGGATAAAATTCATTATGAATATTTTTTATATATTTTAATAAATATTATTAATTACATATGATTTTCACCAAAATTTTATATAGAAAATTCGCGCGTAGCGCTAATCAAAAACCTAGTTATATCTAATAATTTAGCGAAAAAGCTCTTGGCCAAATTCTACCCACTAAATCTAGATTTTTTAGTTAAATTATTAGATATAAATTTTTTATAATTTAACCGGCCACACATCGCAAACATATATTTTTAGTTGCTTTTTAAAAAAACATTTTCTTGACATATTACTTACTTACATCGACATAAATGTGACAAAAAATTATGATAATCTCACCGGCTCTCTCCACCTTCCACTAAAACGTGACCTCAAAACGGTAGTGTTTAACGGACAATTCAACTTCATTTCTTTATTATAAAATAACGTTTATTGTTGAAAGTTGAAACATGTATAATTTATAAAAGTCCTGTAATTTTTTTTATAGAAGTCTAAAGTAGACCATTATGTTATAAAATAAAATAAAAATTGTTTGGACCGCTGTGAACTCGAAAATCCATCTCCCTAAGTTTTTTTTTGTTTTAATAGTTATAGCTCTTATTAGTATGCATGTCCGCACCAACCAACGTAATTGTTGTTGCGGTTCCAAGTTTTTGCTTTTTGTACATTTTCTCTGAGAATATTTCCAAATTTATCATTTATTGAAAAATTTATTTTCAAATCTACTATTTTTCACTATTTCTTTTCTAATTTACTATAGACGAAATTAGTGTATATATCTTAAGGGTGTTATTGTAATTAGCTCTTCCCTAATTCTCATTATGTATCGCTATATATACTTGTAAAGATGCTCTCTAATTAAGCAATACAATCTTCTTCTATATGGTATCCAGAGCCTTTGATCAAAATTTTCATTTACCCTAATATTTAAAATTTCCACAGCCGCCAATGACATCCTCTACCAACACGACACCAACCACTCTTGGTGAAACCATTCTCACCAACACTCAAACTCTCTTCAACATCAACACCTCCAATGTCTCCAAGCTCACGTCAACCAATTACCTCATGTGGAGCCTACAAATCCACGCCTTACTCGATGAATATGATCTAGCGGGATACCTCGATGGATCTACCATTGTACCTGTTGCAACCATAACAACAAACAATATTGCCTCTGTCAATCCCGTCTACACAGTCTGGAAAAGACGAGACAAACTCATTTACAGTGCCTTACTTGGTGCCATCTCCTCCTCTGTTCAGCCCCTTGTGTCTCGCACCACCACATCTTGTCAGATCTGGGACACCCTTGCTTTGATCTATGTCAAGCCTAGTAGGGGTCACATCAAACAACTCAAACTCCAACTCAAACAATAGACTAAAGGAAACATGTCTGTCGATGACTATTTCAGAGGAGTCACTACACATTTGGATCAACTTGCCATCCTAGAAAAGCCTATGGATCATGAAGATCAAGTGGAACTTGTTCTTGAAGGATTCCCTGAAGAGTACAAGTCGGTTGTCGATCAAGTCGAAGGCAAGGATACACCACCAACACTTACTGAACTTCATGAGCGATTGATCAATCATGAAGCCAAACTTCTCGCCGCTGCACCTCCTCCGTCTTCCATCATTCCTGTCAGAGCCAACGTTGCTCAGCAACGTAACAACAACGGCTACAATAATCGCTTCAACAACAACAATCGTCAGCGATACAACACCAACTGGTCACAACCTTCGTCCAACAACAGATCTGACTCGCACACTTTTAAACCATACCTTGGTAAATGTCAGTTGTGCAATGTCCAAGGACATAGCGCCAAGAGATGTCCTCAACTCCGATCTGTTCAGTCATCAATCACACCATCTCTCACCAATCCTTTCAAATCGTGGCAACCAAGAGCTAATCTTGCTGTTGCTTCTCCGTACACAGCCAATAACTGGCTTCTCGATAGCGGAGCTACACATCACTTCACTTCAGATCTTAACAATCTAGCGCTACATCAGTAGTATGAAGGTGGTGATGATGTCGTGATTGCTGATGGTTCAGGCCTCCCGATCACTCACACGGGTTCTGTTTTCTTACCCTCTCAATCTCGTGCCTTGGTTCTTAACAAAGTGTTGTGTGTTCCCAACATACACAAAAACTTGATATCCGTTTATCGCCTCTGTAATGCTAATAAAGTCTCTATGGAATTCTTTCCTGCTTTGTTTCATGTGAAGGATTTGAGCACGAGAACCCCATTACTCCAAGGAAAAACTAGATATGAGCTATATGAGTGGCCCGTTTCATTACCTCAACCATCGGTTTTCGCAGCTGCTACCAGTTCCAAAACTACACGCTCATCCTGGCACTCAAGATTAGGACATTCCTCTATGCCAATTCTAAACACTATTCTCTCTAATTTTTCTCTCCCTGTTTCAAACTTATCTTCTAAATCTTTGTCTTGCTCCGATTGTTCGATTAATAAGAGTCACAAGCTACCCTTTGCTACTTCTTCTATTACTTCTACACGCCCACTTGAGTATTTATTCACTAATGTTTGGACCTTTCCAGATAACTACAAATACTACCTTATTTTTGTCGACCATTTTTCTCGCTATACTTGACTTTATCCTCTCAAAAAAATTCCCAAGTCAAAGAAACCTTTATTGCCTTCAAAGCTCCTGTCGAGAATCGGTTGCAAACCAGAATCGGGGCTCTTTACTCGGATAATGGAGGCGAGTTTATTGTCTTTCGAGAATATCTGCCTACCAATGGCATCTCTCATCTTACCACACCACCCCATATGCCTGAACACAATGGCCTATCTGAAAGAAAACACAGACACATCGTCGAGACGGGTCTCACACTTCTCTCACAAGCATCTGTTCCCAAAAATTATTGGTCGTATGCCTTTGCAACAGCGGTGTACATGATAAATCGGATACCTACATCGGTTTTGTCTATGGTCTCCCCTTTCCAGCAGCTATTCAACACCAAACCAAACTACGACAGGCTTAAAGTGTTTGGTTGCCTCTGCTTTCCATGGCTACGCCCATATACGCGTCATAAATTGGACAATCGCTCAGCAAGGTGCATCTTTCTTGGCTACTCCACCACTCAAACGGCATATTTGTGTCTTGACGTTCAATCTGGGCGTATATATATCTCCTGACATGTTCAATTTGATGAAGCACACTTCCCCTTCTCCCATAAACCTCCATCACTGCCATTTCTTGATACGCCTTCAACCTCATTTCCTCTGGTTACGCCAATACCAATTCAGCCGCTGCCGATGGTTCCTAATCAATAGTTCCCGTGCTCAGCCCTTCACCTAGCCTCCTTGTCATCGTCATCAGACCAGTCCGCTTCCTCTCCGCCTACGAAGGTATCGTCTTCTATCTCTAACTCTTCTTCTTCTTCCTTTTCCACACAATCTGAATCCATTGCTCCAAATGAAAATGGGCCATAACCTGTGGCCAAGACAACCACAAACCCACCAAATCCCACCATAAATCCAGCCCAAACATCAAACCCACAAACAGATCCAATTTCTTTACCTACTCATTCTTCCTCAACGAGAAACTCAAACACTCACCCTGTATCACCAACCGATCCACATCACCAATAATTACCACCTCCAACATTCATCGAATGCAAACTCGATCCAAAAACAATATCTTAAAACCAAAAACAAAATTTAACCTCACCGTTACCGACTCTACCTCTCTTCTCAGAGAACCAACAACCGATCATTAAGCCCTTAAAGATCCGAATTGGAGGCATGCTATGTCAGACGAATTTGATGCACAAAAACGCAACTACACCTGGAACTTGGTCCCTTCTCATCCAACCCAGAATGTTATTAGCTGTCGTTGGGTCTTTAAAACGAAACATCTTCCAAGTAGTGATCTAGATCGATACAAAGCAAGACTTGTCGCTAAAATCTTCAATCAATAATATGGTCTTGATTATGCGGAGACGTTCAGTCCGGTGATTAAGTCTACAACAATCAGATTAGTTATTGATCTTGCAGTAACTCGGTCGTGGCCAATCAAGCAACTTGACGTCAACAATGCCTTTCTCCAAGGCACTCTCAACGAAGAAGTATTCATGGCACAACCGCCTGGTTTTATAGACAAAGATCGACCCACTCATGTTTGTCGCCTCAACAAAGCGATACACGGTCTCAAACAAGCTCATCGGGCATGGTACATGGAACTAAAGAAACATCTTCTCAAAATTGGCTTCTACAACTCCCTAGCTGATACGTCTCTTTTCATCTATCACCATGGCTCCATGATTCTCTATCTGCTAGTCTACGTAGACGATATTATTGTCACCAGAAATAACATAGCCGATGTCACTACTGTTCTCTCATCGTTAGCAGATCGCTTCTCCATTAAAGACCCCACTGATCTTCATTACTTATTGGGAATTGAAGCTACAAGAACAAAACGAGGACTTCATCTCATGAAACGCAAGTACATCCTCGATCTCCTTGCCAAGACAAACATGACTGATGCAAAATCAGTCTCCACGCCAATCTAAGTATCACCAAAACTAACTCTGTCCGCAGGAACAGTCCTTGACAATGCCTCTGAATATCGCTTAGTAGTCGGTAGTCTCCAGTATCTCTCTTTTACGCTGCCAGACATCGCATACGCTGTCAATAGACTCTCTCAGTTTATGCATAAGCCGACAACAGAGCACTGGACCGCAGCTAAACGATTTCTCCGCTACCTCGCATGCACTCCCACTCATGGCATCTTCATCGACTCTAACTCTAAATCAATCCTTCATGCCTTCTCCGATGCTGATTGGACAGGAGATTCTGATGACTTTGTTTCGACAAAGGCCTATATTATCTACATGGATAATAATCCAATCTCCTGGTCTGCTAAAAAGCAAAGTGGTGTTGCCCGTTCCTCAACCGAAGCCGAGTATCGAGCTGTCGCCAACACTGCCTCTGAAATTTGTTGGGTATGTTCTCTCCTCACCGACTAGGAATTTCTTTACCTCAAGCACCCGTCATATACTGTGATAATATCGGTGCAATGTATCTATGTGCCAATCCCGTCTTCCATTTTCGGATGAAGTATATCGCGCTTGATTATCACTTTGTTCGAAATCAAATTCAATCTGGTGCACTACGAGTGTCTCATATTTCTACACATGACCAGCTTGCCGATGCCTTGACAAAACCGTTATCAAGGGCGCGCCATCATGCAATATATTCCAAGATTGGAGTGACTCACGCCCCTCCATCTTGAGGGGGCGTATAGACGAGATTAGTGTTTATGTCTTAAGGGTGTTATTGTAATTAGCTCTTCCCTAATTCTCATTATGTATCGCTATATATATTTGTAAAGATGCTCTCTAATTAAGCAATACAATCATCTTCTATATCTACCACAAGTCACACTTTACAGTAATGTTAAGTTACGATTTTATCATTTGCTTTAAATGCAATAAATTATGGTAGATTAGCTAAAACTTAATTGCTGGACGAGAATAACTAATAAAAAATCTGAAACATTGATGGACGAGAATATCGATCGTAACAATTTTGAAGTCTATATTTATCTCTACCTATTATTTATCGAAGGATTTCAAACATGATTCTTTATTTCTTAATTGCCTTAATTAGTTTTAAACGAGAGCAAAATAATTTATGTCAAAAAAATACTAGTCTATCTATCTAACTTTTTTTTTTTTTTTTTTGAAATTTATATCTATCTAACTTTGTGGGCGAAATTCTGATAAATGAACTCATTATTCTAAATAGGCTGCTAAAGTGAATGACGCACAACAACGTTCAACATAAAAACATATCACTCAAGCATGTAACAAGAAGTAAGGAATAAGTCAAATATTAATTAGAGGAAGCAGCCTCTCTACTTCGTTTTATTTGAATTTTTCACAATAATATCAAACTTCATTCAAATCAAACCATTGTCTCTCTCCCTCTCTCTCTCTCTCTCTATATATATATATATATATATATATATATATATATATATATATATATATATTTCCTCCATCAAAGCTTTTCTTCTTTAATTTTCATAGTTTCCCTTCTAACTCAAAACATATATGAGCTAATTCAACGTTTCCTTACAACCTCAACCACTAATCCATTCATTCAATTTATTTTTACTCTCGACGTTGCTATATATCTGACCCAATACAAGACCGAGTTTTTGCACCATCAGGATGACGAGGATCATGTGGAAATTCATTATGGTGATGTATTTGATAGCTTTGGTCGGAATCGGAACAAGAGGAACCTCGGCAACGGCAAGGCTGAGGATGAATAGAGCAGAAATAATAGGAAGAAGGTTTGCATTGCAGAACAAGCTTCAACGAGGACCAGTTCCTCCTTCGCAACCTTCTCCATGCCACCACAGACTAAGCCCTCTTTCTCGTTCAAAGGTTTATTCTTCACAAAGCTATGTTGCTTGCCCTTGATCATCATTGACGACCATATTGGTCGATCAACCACATTTTATTCATCTCTTCTCATACATAATTGTATCCGTAGCAGTTTAATCCGACTCATCCAAAATCGAAAGAGTCGTACGTATGATATGTTTTGGACATAAGATATACAATTTTTGTTTGTGTTACGTTGTAGAACTAATTATAACTTGATGATATTGGATAACTAATTAATAGAGATGCAATATAAATATTAATGTGTTTTTGTCCACAGTACATAATGTGACATTGAAAATTTGATAGAAATTTGACAAACAATATTTAAAAAATAATATATATAGGTCCCAATTTATATAGGTTCCAATTTATATCTATAACTAAAATTTTCTTAATTTTTTTTTTTTGGTATTTGAGTCGGAGTTCTATTCGACTTCTTCACTCGCACGGGATGACTTTCAATGATAAATTGAGGACATATAATATACAATATGTTTATTTCCTTCGCAAGTGAAAAATGGTTGGCTAATATATTACAAAAATACATGCTACAGTTGCGTGCGACAAAATATTCCACCATTGATAGTAGAAAAACGTTGACGTAAAAATTGACTGCGACAAAGTTGCATAAAAAAACCAGTCACAACGTTGTTGCTAATTTGATTATTCTGTCACTAACTATATATATTGTTGTAAATTGAGTCAAATCACAATTTTCACTGATTATATAATAATATACTGGAAATTTGTCATGTTTTCCATGCATCTCTAAAATTAGCGATAGCTAATACTAAAGGAGTGACGATGTTTACAATGTCTACGCGCAAGATTTATATGGAGGATGAGTGGAGCAGTGACTGTGAGTGAGAGGACGTGTTTTTGTTCTTCTTTTAAGACATGTTCCTTCTCTCTTCTGCAACCATTCACTTGGCATAGTAAATGCATGTCCCAAATTTGTTTGGTTTCTCCCATCCTAAGGATTTGATTTTGGTTTTTCTCTTCCCGGTACAAACAAACCGAGAGACCTAAACCAATCCGTTGAGCTTGTCTATATAAACAAAAACACATTTTGATCAATGTGATCGATCATATCCGTTTGTTGAAATGGAAGCACAAACTATCTTTCTCTATCTATCACTTGTCTTTAGCACTTTACGCCTTTTGCTTACAACTCTGAAACGGAGGCTGAGTCCGGCCAACACACGCCGCCTAATCCATCTCCTCCACCTCCCCATCAAATCGCCGTCACCATTTTCCCCAAAAAGATGAGTTTATTCTTGATGAAGAAGAAGAAGAGGAAGAGGAAGAGGAAGAAGGCTATTTCGACTTAAAGATGTACATGAGGAGCAAAGTGGAGTCAGTGAACAGAGCGCTAGACAAAACCATTGATCATCCTGTGGCAGATGAAGAGCCAGTACTCCTCAATATCCACCAAGCCATGCGTTACGCGATCCTAGCCGGGGCAAGCGAGGAAAGCCGTCTTAAATATGGACCTTTAAAATTAGGTTCAAAATGATTGTGGGCTAATTTTTTTTTTTAAATCGATCATGAGCCCCTAATAAAAATAAAAAACGATCATGGACCCTTATTTGGCTAGAAATATGATAAATGAGTTAAAAAAAAAAAAAAATTCAGCTGATAAAACGAAATGGATCCTGGACCCTGAGCTTTCGCCTCTCTTGCCATGGGTTAGAGCCGGGCCTGCAAGCGAGTGAGGCCTATACTCTGTTTCTCCGCTTGCCAGCTCGTTGGCGGAAAAGAGCAAGCGGCCATGCCTGCGGCCATGCCTGCGGCCATGCCTGCGGCTTGCGCGGTGGAGATGATCCACACATTGTCTCTCATCATAGACGACTTACCATGCATTGACAACGACGACCTCCGCCGCGGAAAGCCCACCACATACAAGGCCTTCGGAGAAATGGTCGCTATTTTCTCCGGCGGCGCTCTCTTCTCCTTCGTTTTTGAACATATCACCAACTCTATCCTCGTCTCGCCGGACAGGTTTTGTTATAAAAAAATTAAAAAACCTTAATATTTTTTTAATTTAAATTATATGATCTTATAATATACAGTGGTTCATTAATAAGATAGTTCTAGCCTTGAGAGAGTTGGCTAAGTGTACCGGAACAAAAAGATTAGTGGCGGGACAAGCGATGGATCTAAGTTGCGAAGGGTTGGACCTAAGCGACGTTGGGTTAGAGCATCTTGAGTTTATCCACGTCCATAAGACGATGGCATTGTTGGAGGCATCGGCGGTTTTTGGAGAAATCATCGGCGGCGGATCCGATCAAGAAATCAAGAGAGTAAGAAAATTCGGGAGGTCCATTGGACTGTTGTTTCAGATGGTGGACGATATCTTGAATGAGATGATATCGTCGGATGCGCTAAGCAAGACCGCGGGAAAAGATCAGATGGCCGAAAAGCTGACATATTCGAAGCTGATGGGAGTTGAGAAATCAAGAGAGATTGCCAATGTTAGAAATTAAGAAAAAAAACTTTCTGTTGTATTCAGTAGAAAAAGAAAAAACGAACAACCTTGTTTCAGCAATACAATTTGTGCTTAAATAGACTTCAACGGGTTTGAAAGTCAAGAGATGCAACTCTTCTTTCTTGTAACCCTTAAGACATAACTAATTTTACTTAACAGACACGACACACACCTTTTGACTTAACATACATAATTACTTATATAATTATTAAAAACCTAAACTCAATTATCGATCAACACTCCTCCTTAATTGAGTTTTGGTCTCACTCCAAGTTTCCTCCTTAGTTAGCTTTAGTAAGTAAATCAGCAAGTTGAACTTCGCCTTCGCAATACTTGAGTTTGATGGGACCTTTGTGTTCTGCTGCACGAACGAAATGGTACTTGATCTCTATATGCTTTGTTCTTCGATGTTGAACCGGATTCTTCCCGAGTGACTACGTTCTGTTTTTCTCAATCATCTCGATTTCTTCACTCATGGCATCTCGCCATTCTTTAACTACACACGCGTCATCATAGGATTGAGGTTCTTCAGTGACCGCAAAACATGCTTCTGTTTCGTCGGGATCCACCATTGGAGCAATCTGCACAATCTCAGCCATTGACTTATATTTCTTTGGTGGTGTCGAAGATCTTTCTCCTCCTTGATTGATATCTTGGTCATCAAGTTGAGACAGAACAGGACTTGAGATGATTTGTCTTTGTTCTTCTTGTGATTGAGAAACACTTATGGGTATACTGAAGTTCTTCTTGACTTCGACTCGTCTTACCCAATCCCACTTCTTTCCTTCTTCAAACGCCACATCTCTGGATATCTCAACTTTCTCCTTATCAAGTAGGAGTACTCTGTATCCTTTGGATTTGCTGCTGTAGCCAATGAAAATTCCTCTCTTGGCCTTTTCGTCTAGCTTATTTCTCTTCTCCTTTGGTATATGTATGTAACATATACTCCCAAAAACCTTTAGGTGTTCAACCGTTGGCTTATGACCACTCCACTTTTCGATCGGTGTGACATCATCTTCTATTGCCTTTGTAGGCAAACGATTTTGCAAATAATTTGACGTATATAACGCCTCTGCCCATAGCTTGTGAGGAAGACCTTGATCAGTAAGCAAGGTTCGTACCATCTCCATCAATGATCGATTCATACGTTCCGCAACGCCGTTTTGCTGCGGTGAGTATGGCACAGTTACTTGTCTCTCGATCCCTCCTTTATCACAAAACTCATTGAATTCACTTGAAGTAAATTCACCACCACCATCAGATCGAAGCCTTTTGATCTTTTTACCCGATTGTGTCTCCACCAAGGCTTTGAACTTCTTAAACATTAGAAAAACTTCAGATTTTTGTTTGAGAAAGTATACCCACACCATGTGAGTATAGTCATCTACAAACAACAAGAAGTATCTACTTCCATTAAGAGAAACAGTTTGCATTGGACCACAAATATCGGTGTGAACAATTTCAAGTTTCTCCTTTGTCTTCGTTTGAGACTCCTTTGGAAAAGCTTCTCGTGCTTGCTTTCCAAATTTGCATACTCCACAAATTTATTTGTTTACATGGAACTTTGGTAACCCATCTACCATCTTCTTGTTTTGCATTTGTTCTATTCTTGAATTTCCCACATGGCCTAGTCTTCGATGCCATAACTCCATTACGTCCTCTTCACGAGTCACCAATGCATTTTCTTGTGAAGAATTCCATGTGATTGGATAACTTTTATTCACCATCTGTATTTCCATGATCTTCTTTCCCATAGGATCCAAGATGGTGCAACACTTGTTCTCAAACAAGACGCTATATCCGACGGATATAATTTACGGAATACTAAGTAGATTCTTCTCCAGTCCCGGCACCAAAAATACATTCCTTATCACTTTCTTTCCAAAGCTTGTGCAGACCGTAATGTCTCCTTTACCGGCAGTCATACGACTTCTCCGTTTCCAACTTTGATTGGAACCTTGATACTTTTATCAAGTCTTGTGAAGTATCTCTCTTCTCTTTTCATATGATTTGTGCAACCACTGTCGACTAACCACACATCTTGTTTAATGATTATCGGTGCATCTTCTGTTGCACTAAATAACATATGATCTTCGATATCTTCATCTTCAAGACCCATATGTGCCCGTTCATACTTCTTTGAACGACACTCTCTTGAAAAATGTCCAACCTGGCCACAGTTGTAACATTCCTTCGAATTTTTGCTGTGATCCTTCTTCGGCTTCCTCCAGCAATTCGATTCCGTGTGGTTTTCCTTCTTACAAAATCCACACCATTTTTTGCCTTTGTTGTCACGCCAGTTACTTTTCATATATCCTTGTCGTACAACGACTTTTCCTTCTCGTGGTAAAACATGAAACGCTCCTTCGGTCATGCTTTCATTACGAGACGACACACGCTTTTCATGTGCCTTCAGAGTTCCTATCAACTCTTTTACCGGCAACGAAGTCAGATCCTTCGTTTGCTCCATCACAGCCACTATGCTGTCAAATCTTTCGGGAAGAGAAATTAGGATTTTCTGAACAATTTGATAATCCGTCTTCTCTTCACCATGAACTCTTAATTGATTTCCCAAATCAATTAACTTGTCAGTGAAAACCTTGATGCTGTCTCCTTCATTCATCTTTAAGTTTTCATAATCCTTTCTCAACGATTGCAAGTTGATCAATCGTACTTGTGGAGATCCTTCAAATTCTGACTCCAATGCTTCCCAAGCATCCTTTGATGTGGCTGCTGGTGCTATCCGAGGAAATATCTGATCCGTGACGGCAGTTTGCAAGAGTTGCATTGCCATCAGATCCTTTAATGATGAGTCCTCCCATTTGGTTCTCAATTGCACGGCTTCTGGACTGTGATCTCCTTGCGTCGGCTTAGTTGGAACACCAGTCTCCACCGCTTCCCACAATTTTCGTGTTCTTAAGATGGTCTTCATTTTTATGCGCCAGAAAGCATAATCATCCCCATCGAATATGGGAATAACCTGTTGTGATGTTGCTTCCATGATTTCAGATTTTCGATAGAACTTTTTCTTGTCTTTGTACTCGGATTGGCCCTCGAATCAATAGAGCTCTGATACCATGTTAGAATTTAAGAAAAATAACTTTCTGTTGTATTCAGTAGAAAAAGAAAAAGCGAACAACCTTGTTTCAGCAATACAACTTGTGCTTAAATAGACTTCAACGGGTTTGAAAGTCAAGAGATGCAACTCTTCTTTCTTGTAACCCTTAAGACATAACTAACTTTACTTAACAGACATAACACACACCTTTTGACTTAACATACATAATTATTTATATAATTATTAAAAACCTAAACTCAATTATGGATCAACAGCCAAGGGATTGAGGAGAGACGCTCAGCGACATCTTAAAGGTTTTCATTCGGACCAGGTGGCACCTTTGATAGTTCTTACTAACTTCATTGCCAACCGAAAAAACTGAAATTGTCTGGTTTCTTTAGTTTGTTTGCTATCATTACTAATTAAGGATCCAATTACTTTTTCTGTTTTTTTCATTTTACGTGATCCAAATAACGTTGTACCGCTTTATATGTAATCAGTTGGCACGGCAATTAAAAGATGGTGGTAGGTAAGGTTGTTTTATTCAAAAATTTAAAATTAACATCTAACCATATAGATTTTGATATTAATTATTACAAAAAACTGAGCTAATAAAGCCACCGAATAAGAATAAGCCCACCCAATAGTTCATACCAAGCCCAAGCCCAAGCCGCACTAGTCAATGAACAGAGCCGAATCAGCCGAGGGTGTTGAGAACCAAAGCCGAGAGTCCTTAGATTGAGACCATCGGTTTGCTCGTGACCCTTTGTGAAATTATAAAATTGAAAATTTGGATGATTTTACCCGCAAATTCATGCGATTCTCCACCATCTTCATCCAAATCCGCCATTGCCGGAGCTCCGTCAAGCTACTTCACTCCCTGCCTCGACCAAGTAGACCCAGAAACTCCACCAATCGATTCTTCCAGAAACCAAAACCTTTGAAAACAAAGACCCCAGACCCCACGATCTACACGAGAGACATTGTCTCCAATATCTATAACATCCTCAAATACTCCACTTGGGAATCTGCTCGAGAACAGCTCCCAAATCTCGGGATCAGATGGGATTCTCACATAATCAACCGTGTCTTGAAATCCCACCCTCCGATGCAGAAAGCTTGGCTCTTCTTCAACTGGGCTGCCCAAATCAAGGGCTTCAAACACGACCACTTCACTTACACCACCATGCTCGATATCTTCGGCGAAGCCGGTCGGATCCAATCCATGTTCTCCGTCTTCCAGCTTATGAAGGACAAAGGTGTCGTGATCGATACGGTCACGTATACATCGTTGATTCACTGGGTTTCAAGTTCCGGCGACGTGGACGGAGCAATGAGGTTGTGGGAGGAGATGAGAGATAATGGGTGCGAACCTACGGTCGTGTCTTACACGGCTTACATGAAGATCCTTTTCGACGATGGGAGAGTGGAAGAAGCAACGGAGGTGTATAAGGATATGTTACAGTCGCGGGTTTCTCCGAATTGTCACACTTATACTGTATTGATGGAGTATCTTGTCGGAACAGGTGAGCTTCGCTCTATGCACACCAACTGTTTGTTAAAATGCCTAGCTGAAAGTAGACAACGTTTGCTCTGTCTAGATGATTTAAAAATAAATGTGAGATATCTGTCTAGGAGTAGTTAACGTTAACTAGAGTATGAATGTTGTTAGTATGTGCATTTGTTTTCTGGATTTTGGTTTCTGAATGTTTTGTAGCCATGACGATGATGTCTTAGTATCTTCGTTTGATTTGCAGGAAAATGTGAGGAAGCCTTAGACATTTTCTTTAAAATGCAAGAAATTGGGGTGCAGCCAGATAAAGCAGCTTGCAATATTCTGATTAGGAAAGCCTGTAAATTTGGGGAAGCATCTTTCATGGCTCGAATTCTTCTATACATGAAAGAAAACGGGATTGTCCTTCGTTACCCTGTCTTTCTCGAGGCTTCAGAGACCCTGAAAGCTGCAGGCGAAAGCGATGATCTGTTAAGGGAAGTAAATTCACATATTTCCCCTGAATCTTCGTGCTCCAAAGACATCGATGAGACTCCGACAGCCAAAGTTGATGACATGAAAAGTTCAGATGATAGTAGAATTATCAGCTGCGTTCTCTTGATGAAGCAGAATCTGGTCGCAGTCGATCATCTACTTCACCAGATGAAAGATAGAAACGTAAAGTTGGATTCTTTTGTTGTTTCAACAATCATAAAAACAAACTGTGACCGTCGTAGAACCGAGGGGGCTTCGTTGGCCCTTGAGTACAGCTCGGAAATGAGAATTCATCTCGAGAAGACAACGTATCTTGCGCTAATTGGTAACTTTCTGAGATTAAATGAGCCTCCCAAAGTGATTGAAGTGGTCAAGGAGATGCTGAAAGCCCAACACTCGCTTGGTGTGTACCAAGGAGCAACGTTGATCCACAGGCTCGGGTTTGGCAGAAGACCTCGCTTAGCCGCAGAGGTTTTCCACTTACTTCCCGATGATCAAAAGGGCGTAGCTGCTTACACGGCGCTGATGGATGTTTATATCTCAACAGGGAGTCCAGAGAAAGCAATGAAGATATTGGGAGAGATGAGAGAGCGAGAGATCATGCCTTCGCTGGGGACATACAATGTTCTATTGTCTGGTCTTGAGAAAACCAGTGATTTCCAGAAAGAAGCAGCTTCTTTGAAGAAGGAGAAGACGAGTCTTGTTGCTACTGCACGTTTCCGGGAAAATGTCCATGTTGAAGAGAAAATCTGTGATCTTCTGTTTGCTACAAATTTGAAATGAATCGGAGGCCGTTGAGTTTATAGGTTGAGGTATTAGGGATTGTTTGATCAGGAACGACAAGAAATCCGAGCTGTTATATGCCCTTCCAACAATTTAGAGAGACTCATAGTTCATAAATACTACTAGCCAAAATATGTTGGAACATATCCAAAGTTGATATAAACATATCCCCCCCCACCCCAAACAAGGGTCCATTAACAAAGAGAAGAAACATGACATAGCATGTTTATATCAAACGGGAGGGATGAGGAGGCGAATGACACCGTTCTTGGCAATGGTTTTGATCCGACGGGTCGGAATGTTGACGTGAGAGGAGAGCATAGCAACGTCACCACAGTAGAAGCGACCACTTGAGTCGTGGCTAACAGCAGGGGCAAGACCAGTCACATTCACTCTCCCATTAGTGACAGAGACAATGAAGTCGTCTTTAGGAACGCCAGGCATGTCTACACGCACGTAAAGTTTGCCGTCTCCTAGCTGCTTCGACTCATAGGCCATCCCCGATCCCCCTAGCACATTTGGGTGTGGCTGCAACACCGGACCTGTTAACGCCGGATCTGCTCCACACAAACAACACCCTTTTAGACACCCAATCTCACTAGTAAAAATTTGGTATATAAGTTATAACCAATATATGCCTAAAGCTTGAAGAGGTGAATGAAGAATACCCTGAGGATTTGTGCCATGGGGAAACTTGTGGGGACCTTTGCCACGAAGATCTACGACCACAAACATTTAAGCAAAGTGAACAACTTTCTTTGTAAGTAAATATGGGAAAGTTTGTGAATAAAATATACCTTCTGGGTACTCTGGGTGAAGAAACGCTGTAACAAAAAAAAGAAAAAAAAAACATTATTTTATATCCTAAATAAAAAATTTAAAAGACGGATTAAAAATTACCGATGCAAGAAGATCTGTGTGGGTTGATGCTGGTCTTAGAGAGGAGAAGCCTGAGAACACCGTCGGACATGTGAGAAGTGAAGTTGGAGATTTGGCAACATTTGCAGATGAGCCCGGTCACGGTGAGGTAGCTACGGTGAGAGGAGTCGTGAGTGTGGACCATCGGTGCGTATGCTCTGATAATGACAGCTTTCTTGGAGTCGTGAAGAGAAACCCTAACGCATTCTTCTGGAACACCTGGAAAATCCATCCTCACGAACATGTCTTCGTTCTCAAGCATCTTAAACTCTGCAAACCCTTTTGGTCCATTCAACAGAAACTGGTTGTTGATCGCGTAAAACCCTTCTGCTTGTGGAAAAAAAACCCAGAAAATCAGTGAGAAATTGTTAAGCTTTGTAAAAGGGGAAAATGTGAATGAGATTTGAGGTTGGTTACCGCTAGATGAAGGACGAGCAGTAACAGGGACGGCGGCCATGATTCAACCAAGTTAGGGCTTTTTTTCCAAAATCTCTCTCTCTCTCTCGCTCACTCTCTCTGTGTGGGTTTTTATTTGCAAGCGAGGAAGAGAACATCTAGACTCGTCAGCTGACGTCATATGCTTTACTTTTGACCGTTTGACTAGAGAAAATCCGACGATGCATATTAGCTGATACTAGAACAGGAAATCACAGCCGTCCATTTATGTTTTCCAAGATCATAACATTTTTTTTGTTTTCTTTATGCAGGTGAAGTCGAACATTTTAAACGAAGCCCATTTATGTGCAATACGAGGCCCATATTATTTTAGGCCCACTACTTCCACTATTTTAAGCCCGTTTTTTTTTTTAATATAATTTTCATTTTATTACATTTCTGATTGATTAGCGACCGGCGCTACTGACCGGGTTATTCGACGCCGAGATCGTGCTTTACCGGAGAAGACGGATGGCGAGATCGTGCTCTATCTGGTCGCCTGTTTTGATCTCTATTTCTCCGATAACCGGAGAATCAGCTAAAATTTCCCGGCGGCGGGTGATTCTAGCCACAAGTGTAGGTTCTACTCAGGTTCGTACAAATTAGGGTTTTTTCTGGAGAAAGATGTTGTGCTCTCTATGTGAATGAATCCGAGGCCGTTGAGTTTATGTTCAGATATTAGGGTTTGTTTCATTGTTTAAAGAATCCCTAAATTTCACGAAATCATCAAACATTTCTTGAGTTTTTTTTTTTTTTTTGTTTCGGTAGTTTCTTCTGTTGTCGTTTATGCATATGAATATTGGGCAACAGAAGGATTTCTGCATATATGAATGTCGTCAGGCCATAGACTTGTGCAGACAATCTTTACGCATACATGTTCATTGCTTCTGCTGTTTTCATGGTGACTCAAAAGAAGAAGATTTGGTATTTAGTCTCATTGCAAGTATCAGTTTCCTTAGTTTGTGCAGTGCTCTGAAAGACTCTTTTGCCTTTCTTTGCCAGCCTCCTTTACTTGAAGCAAACATTAAGGAAACCCAGAAGCTTCAAATCCTCGACTCCAAAGATGTCTCGAGAAGAAACACAATGCTTTATCTAACGGCTGGAGTTCTCGGAGGGATCGGCTTTCTTCTCCATGGTGAAGCCGCAGAAGCTCGAGTAGGGAGAAAGGAGAACAGGAGAAAAGCTTTGGAGAGGTTGAGGGGGAGAGCCAAAGAGGCTGAGCCCAAGTCAGGAGACCAAAAGAAAGAGATACAAAGTGAACTATTTCCTCTTATTCCACTCCCTCTACAACAAGAAGCCATTGGACCTGTGGTGGAAGCAAACTTGCTGCAATAACTTTCATTTCCATTTCATCATCCAACCAAATGACACTAAGATGATGATTGGTGTTGTGTGTTTAGGTTCCCTATTACAAAACGTGTATAAAAAAAACACGAAAATTGGAGTCAGAAGGGACTACTAAGTGATCTTTTTGTCCATGTTTGTGATTAGCTTCTTCATCTGAAACCTCCAGAAACAGAAGTAAGCAAAACCAAGTCCGATCAACACATAAACCCAAATCTTATCTTCCCCACTCTCTTTCTCCGACCAAACCTCTTCTATCCCAAACCATTCCCTCGCTTCTCCTTCTTTGTAACTTCTCCTTACACCTTCCATCACTCGCCCATACAACACATAAACCCTGTCCTGCCCGGCCACCGTCACCGCCGTCGCGAAGCCCTCCGCGTCGAGCTCGATTTCGTCGTAAATCACTCCTTCGCTCCAGCTGTCTTGGCTCTTGAGCAACCAAAGCTTCTTCTGCGACACAACCATAACCGTGCCGTCTCTCCTCCTCCTCGCCATTCCGTCCGCCGCAATCAGATCTCCGTTGAGAAGCACCAGCCTCGCCGTTCCGCTCTCTTCGTCGACCTTGAACATCTTCCCTGTGTTGCTCTGCACCACCAGGAGGTATCCTTTGCTGTTGTACACGATCCCGTTGAGGCCGCAATCGCGGAATACTTCGTCCGCGTCTTCCGCCACCGGCTGCGAATTGAATAACGGCGATCTCGAGAAGATCGAGGCTGCTCCGTCGCGATCGACTTTCCAGATGAAGTTTTTGGCTGAGTTGGTGACGTAAGCGTTGCCATTGTAATCAACCGCCACGTCATTGGCGACATCGCGGGCGATGTCTTCGTCGTCTCCGGGGAGAGACGGGAGAGGAGAGAGGAAGATACGACGGCCGCCGCTGCTGAGATCGTAGGCGGCTAGGGCACTGAACGGAAGGAGAGGCGGCGCGCAGTGGATGGCGGCAAGAAGACGGCGATTAGTGGAGTCAAGGGCGAGGCCGAGGATGGTGGCGTTTTCCGGTAGATCGGGATCGGAAACTAGGGATTGGACTACGCCGGCGTCGGAGACGGAATGAATGGTGCGGCTGTGGAGGGAACCGACTATGAAGTGCTGGCCCGATGGATCCCAGGTTAGTCCCTCCGGGTAGAGGCCCGGCGATCGGAAAGTGATGACGTGGCGATTGGAGGCGGAGGAAGGAATCGGAAGTCCCACGAGCACAACGGCGAAGAGGATCGAGAGAAGCAAAGACGATCTGCATCGAGTGGAAGACATGTTCTTCGCTTTCATGCGAATCTCGATTTCACAAATAATAGAAATTTTAAAAATCCAATTAATGTTTTGCCCATTTAGACCTTTTATGTAACAAATGGGCCATATAATAAAATTGAGCCCATAAAGTTCTACGGGTCTCAATTGGTCTGTGCTAAATCAGAGGGTTGACACTTGCAGCAGAATATCAAAGATGAGATTGTTTACTCTCTCTGTCCTTCTTCTCTACCAGCCCATAATTTAAACTATTGGGCCAAATCATGGGTTTTTCTGTTAGCATGATATATACTTAAATATAACTAAAGTGTTGAACCAATCTATCAGCTTTTGAGGTCCAGCGAAAGCCTTTCTATTCCAATTCTTTTTTTTTTTAAAATAAGTTAGCAACTATTGAACCTCTAAATTTCAAGAATTCTTGAAAAATATTTCACCGATGTAATAAACGCATGGAAGTCGAAAATATTTGGGAGAATTGGAAATAAATGAGTTTTTTTAATAATTTTTTTATATATATTTTTATTTTGAAATTTTTATTTATACCTAAACTATCTTTTATAGAATAAATAATCAATTTTTTAAATTTTTTTTTTTTTGTCAAAAACGTGAGAAATAAAGGAATAAATTTTTTTGTCAAATGTGCGATTGTTATTTGGTAATCGATATATTAGATTTTGGATTTATAAAATTTGTTCTGCTTTGTTTAGAATACACCTTCTGCATTTTATACATGTTCTAAAACTTTCAGATTATGTAATCTACGCACTGTACATGTTCTACAAAGTTTAGAATTCATTTACGTTCTACAAAATTTAGAAGACAATTTTAGAACATGTCGTCTTCACTTTGCTCTATGTTCAAAAAAAGTTAGAATAGGCTGTCTAACATTTGTTAACAAAGTTTAGAATAAGTCATCTACAAAAATTAGTTCTATTAAAAGCGGAATACGTATTCTTCTCTTTGTTGTATGTTCTTCAAAGTTCAGAAAAGCAATTCTAAATTAATTCAGAATTCCGAAAATTAAGGAAACTAAATATTCGAAATCTTGAAACTGAATCTAGTAGTTTAGGAGATCGAATATACTGTTAGATTACATTCTACTTTTTCAGAATTCGTATTCTGCTTTTGTCAGAATTCAATAAACTTGTCGACATCTTTCTCTACATACCTAGTTTTCTTGTAACGATTTTTCTTTGTTTTCCTGTGTTTTTAGCCACTTAATATGATGCAGATCTACGTAATTTGTGGTGTATGGAGATCGTTTGAGAAAGAGTGGAGATTTATGGTTGATGAAGAAAAACGTGCGAGATTACTTACTTTGCAATCAACTACAACTCTTGAAGAGCTCAAAATGATGGTTTCAGAAGACTACGAAATTGAACATAGTATGGTGGTGTGGAATTCAGTTATCTACCTACAGATCTAAGTGTTGATTCTCCTCCTGTTGTTATGACTAACCAACGACAACTTCAGAATTTTTTTGGGTATTTTAAAAGGAAGAGTACGATACGATTGTGCGTGACGTTTAAACCTAGAGTTGGAGATCAAAGGAGACAATTCAATATCGATTTGAATGACCATCCACGTGATTCAAGTGATGGAAACGATGATGGTAAGGTGCGTGAAAAATCAGTAATTTTGATGAATGAGGATAAACCGAATGATGAGTTCTTCAAGCATGCTTCTGACGCTGAAGTTGGTGTTGATGTCAGATCAACTTTTGGGCAATCAATAAGAGGCTTCTATAAGGCAATTAGGAAGGTGATTGTAATTGACGGTCGTTTTTGAAGAGCAAATACAAAGGAGTTCTACTAGTTGCAACTGCCGTAGATGGTAACTCTAATTTGTATCCAATCGCTTTTGGGATTGCTGATTCTGAGAATGATCTTTCGTGGAATTGGTTTTTAATGCAGCTTATGGTCGTTATAGCTGACGAAGAAGGTTTAGCTTTTGTGTCAGAAAGACATTTGTCGATTGGTAAAGCGATTGCTAGCATTTACCTATTGCCTAAACATGGCATTTGCATCCATCACTTGCTGAATAATGTCATAACGTCTCACAAGGGAAAGGGTGTGGCGGGTCTGGTTGCGAAAGCCTCAAAAGCATATAGGATTGCTGAATTTGAGAAATTATTCACAACAATTTGTAACATTAGTCACGCGATTGGAAGATATCTAGAGGATGTTGATGTCGAAAAATGGGCTCGCTGTCATTTTCCAGGATACAGGTACGATATCAGAACCACCAATCCTGCTGAATCAATAAATGCAGCGTTGATGTGCCTGAAGATGAATGGAGTATCCCCGAAGATGTTGAAGACGCAGAAGTTCTACCACCTAAGACACGAAGAGGCCCTGGTAGAAAAAAAAAACGAAGACACGAAACAGTCGAAGACAAGATGGATCGATCCAAAATTGGATGGATCGATCTGGAAAATTTTTGCGCGCCAGATTTGTCTGGACGGATCGATCTGGCTTGGTCTGGAAAATTCATGCGCGCCAGATTTGTCTGGATGGATCGATCCAGATTTAGATGGATCGATCTGGCTTGGTCTGGAAAATTCATGCGCGCCAGATTTGTCTGGATGGATCGATCCAGATTTGGATGGATCGATCTTTCTCCTTCTGGTCTCATCTCCTGCACATGCTTCTTCTGCTCGCCGGATTGATATATCTTCGTTAAAAATGGCATAACTTTATAACCATTGATCGGAATGACTTCAAACCACCTCCAAATGAAAGCTAACTCAAGTGGCTATCTAACATAACCTTTATTTCCAATTCTCCCTAATTAGGACTGCTTTGATTTCCTCAAACTCTTTGTTATTTCAAGATTATACAAAATATTTTGTCAAACGTAAATATTGTTTCATATGATTTGATTTCATTCGATTCTTACTTTTCTATAAATATTCAGATTTGTACGAGAATGACGACCGCTACATCTATCTATCGGTGGGGTAGCTTGAGATCCTTTGCTAATGTTAGTGAAATCAACAAGAACGAGAAAGAAACTGAATATTTATAAAACCAAATATTCCAAAGGTTTTTCAGTCAATGTCTACAATATCAGAATCTAACTGCGGAGGTTCATACTTAGACATTCGTTCAATAAATACAGGATCAGACGCTGCTTCCCATAGATCAACTGCAACCCTCTGACGAATATTTTCTTTTCTCTTCAACAATTTACTCCAAAACCCTTTGTCATCTGTCCACTTCTCAAAATCACTTCCATCATCCTTGCAATTAAACCATGTAACTGCATGAAACTCTTGCAGTGAAAATCTGAGTGGCTTCCTTCCAAACACAAACCATAACTCATGCTTCTTCTTTGTAACCAATTGCCTACACAGGATATTGTGTATCGCCCGAGCTGAGTATCCTAGACCATTCTCATGTATTGCAAATACATGAGCAAATACTGGATCTCTTTTCACTTCATCATACTCTAATGGTAGTGCTTCCTTTATTTTGATCAGAAGAGTCATTTTGCAGCTGTTGTTAATTTTATCTGCTTGTGGCTCGTTCCCATCTCTGAAAAGGCGTTTTGGATATTTGCCTTCCATGCCTGCAAAAAACCAGATATTGAAAAGTTAAAAACCCAAAGAAATACTAAAATTCTCACCAATTATTTCACATATTCGCTATTCAGGCCTAGAGATAAACATCAAGCGAAAGAACAGATGCATCAATCAGATCAGAAAACTCGTGGAACCGATTTCAAAGAACATATGCAACATTCGTTCAGGCAAGAGATAAACAAAGCCAAATCAACCACTCAATCTACAACTAAACCCTAATATAGACCATTGAGGAAACATCAAGCGAAGACTTTGGGATGTAAAAATCTATATATATTGATACACATACAATACTTCTGAAATAATCTACAAATAAGCAACAAACAGAAGCTGAAACACATCACAAACTTAGGAATATAAAGCATATATACATCTAAACAGAGACTTAGAGAGGCTTATTTCATGAATTAGCAGGTACCATATCATTTGGATTGCTTCTAATAAGAAAATAAAAAAATTCAATACGGAAATCTACTAACTTGCAAACAAAAACTTCAACAAAAGACGATTATCGTATCTTAACCAATCAATAAGTTTAACTTTAATAACTCAATCAAACACTTTAAGCAACAAAATCTACCAAAACTAGAATCTTTATAAAAACTCACCAGCTTGAGAATGGGGAGGTTCCTCTGCATCATCATGCAAAAGATTGAAATGGTTCACAGTCGGCATTTTTATGAGTTTCTGTTCTGAGGATTGGAAAAAACCTTATTGCCTATACGAATCTATGAAGAGAGAAAAAGTGAGAATCACATAATCGAAGATATGAGTGAGACAGCGTTGTTTAGACGCGATACAAAACTGAGTGAGAGAGAGAGAGAGAAAGAGAGTTACAGAGAGAGAGAAGAAGAACCTGCGATTGAGAAAACAAATACCAAACCCTAGCCGATGTTGTAGAGAGCTAAGACAGAAGAAGAGAGAGAGAATCGACCAGAGACTCGACCTCGGTGATTGGGTTCGAGTCACAGAGGGGATTATGGTGAACGGATCCGCTGAAGAAGGAAGGAGAGAAAGAAGCTCCTCGAAGAAATTTTTCTATAAACCTAATGTGAATCCTCTTTGTCAATAAGAGGGTTTAATTTCGAACCAACAATTTTTTTAATTAAAAAATACAAAAAAAAAATTAAAAAAAACAATTTCCCAATTCTGAAAATTAGGGATATAATAGGAAAAAAATTATTACAAAGGTTTAGATCACCAACCCTTAAAAAAATAGGTATATATGGACAAAGAGCAAAAAAAAGCTCCTTTATTTCCAATTCTCCCAAAATATTTTTCAAAAGAATTTTGAAGCTCAAATAAGTAAAGTAGAGCAGGAGTCTTGGTTTGGAAACAAAAAATCGGAAAACATATAAAAAAGTGGTTCTTTTTATTCAAGTCTAAAAGGAAAGACTTGCGGCATACTTTATCATTTTAATGAATCATTTTTGTCAAAGAGAGAAGAAAGTCGGTATTTTTTACGAAGGAATGATGAAATTCAGAGAAAGAAAGAGTTGAGGTTTCGGAGTAAAAAAAGAAGAAGTTTTTTTTAGATAAATAATAGATAAAATAAGATATTCAGAAGCGAGAATCTGATCTCTTTCTTATTGAGGTAATATTTGTATTTAAAGAATCTATCTGCTCCATACTAATATATCGAATAAAGTATGCACAAAATTCTCGAGTGTTTTTTACCTACTTTATTTTATTTTTTTGCTACAGCTAGCCGATAAGGTAATACTCAAACATGCGAGAGCGAAGACATCCTTTGCACTGTTCGTATATGTTTCAAAGCTTGTAGAGCTCCTTCAACTTTATATTTTTATCTTCCTAATGAACATGGAGCAGATGGCTTAGTCTTATTTATTTATGGCAGGTGTCAAATAGACAAGTTCAATCTCGAATTCGTAAAACTCATACGTGAGTAACTTTGAGATATATTTTAAGTATGAGAACTCTCTTAAGAATATTCCAAAACTCTCAAGTGTAGGGATGGCTTCCCTACATTGGATCTTGATCATGGACCGAACAAGCAGTTGAAAGGATCATGTCAA
Source organism: Pseudoturritis turrita (assembly GCA_900406555.1). NCBI lineage: Eukaryota > Viridiplantae > Streptophyta > Magnoliopsida > Brassicales > Brassicaceae > Pseudoturritis > Pseudoturritis turrita. The sequence goes on from OVBL01000493.1 coordinate 170,704, forward strand.
CTGCTGCTTATTTGACCACCATGCTACGTGAGCATCTTATATCGAGTAGTCCGAACGTACTATACAATGATAAAGACACAATAGCAACTGTGCTTACATGTTTGAGTTACTTGAACCAATTCAAAGTCAAATCCACTTATTTTTAGAGTCTATCCATAAAATAAAGAATTAAATTAAACAATTACGTTAAAAATTCGCCTAATTTGATTACACGTAGACTAGAAAATTTGGTTAAGATAAAATACAAGATTTGACCCAAATATCTACATATTCAAAATTAATGTTATCCTTGGGTTCTAACCTTTAGAATGGTAGTTTAAGATAAATTGAGGCTTTCAAATATTCATCGACACAATATTCATTAGTAACAAATATAGAACTCTTGCTATGTGAAAATAAATTTAAAAATTCACATATTCATTACTGTAATAAAAACAAACAAAACTTATATATAGTATACGATACAGTTGTAAGAACTCAATTACTATAATATAGGCAAACTAATATTTGTAAAGTGAAATACATAAATAAATCGATAATACAATAAGAATGTGGAAGAAGAATGGATTTGCAGAGGCAAGATATGATCTTTATCTTTAATTCTAAAAATGCCCCGTAGTGTGACGGTTGTGTGGCGTTCTGAATCCCATGATACAACTGCAATCAATTCTGTTTTGCACAGCTCAAGAACATAATCTAACAAACGTTTTTTATGTATTGTACTCTCATGGAGAAAAACCAAAAGAAGAGAAGAAGAAAGAGAGGAAGTGTAAGAGATTGTTGTTCTTTTTCATAAATGAGATTGAAGAACACCAATGCTTTATAATAAGCCATGATTTTCCAATATGTAACTCTCTCAAAGAGCATTAGTGGAGATTTTTATCATGGTCATTAAGGACAATATTAATCTCTAAATTAATTGTCCAAAATTAAGAGTGCCAATTATTTTTTTTTATTTTTTGACCAAGTTTAGATAGTTTGTAGTGATCAATTACAAAACCAAAATTTGATGCAAAATATAGGTTATTGGACCGAATGCCCATTTACCTGAAACTGCACCTAAACCCGAACCTAAGCCCGAGTCCAACTTTGTTCAGCTTAGCGCACGCGCATGATTTATTATGGGTTCACTCTTCTTTACAATTGTCCTAAGGTTTTTAACATTGTTAGGACTTCTCCAAAATATATGATATTCTCATTTCGTGCCTTTCAAGTAACAAACTTAGGACAAACATTTCTCATTAAAAAAAACTGCAATTTTGACATATGAGTATACTCTATTACACTATGTCTTAAAATTGAGTTCCAACAATCCCACACATGAATAGAAATGTTTCTAAGCAAATGAAGACTCGATAGAAGGACTTTTGAGAGTACAAGCAAAAAATCCACTGTATATGAGTTGGTAGCATTTTGCAGCCTTGAACCAATCATTGTTAATAGCTATCGGATTTACTTGACCAGGAGGTGAACATGATGTCTTGAACCACCCGGGCTTTTATGTAAACCGAGGCAACATATATAACACAGCTCCATTCTCTCACAGAACTATGTCCTCTATTGTGTTCATTGTGGCCTTGAACATGCATAGTTATCATGAGTGAATTTAGAGAATATAGCTTTTCATTCATTCTCCTAGAAACTGCCTCATTTCACACTCACTATGTGATATTTCATTAGTCTTTGTTTTATGAAGTATCTTGTAATACTCCACAAACATGTCAAAGCTATGGTGAATATCATTAAAATCAACGCTTATCCTTTTAATACAGGAAGCACTGTACATCATCTTAGGAACTGGATAGAGACAAAAGTCTCACAGTGCTCTTAGCAGATTTAGTTTGACTTAGTTTTCCCTTTGAACCTATATCTTGGGATCTCCAGTCATGTAGGTAGGATTTTCATCAAAACTCCTCTTAAGTCATAAGCTTTAACCCATCCCTCTTGATGATTTTACAATTTGATCTCGTGACACACCTTTAATAAATAGATCCTAGGTTTTATAATCTATTGAGATTACTCCATTTGAGATCAACTGTCTAATGGTTGTATGTCATCTTCTTAAAAGATATGACTAACCATTATACACAAAACTCAATGTTGAGCTATAGTCGTAATCCTCACACTAGTTTTCACATCATGATATCTTTTACCAAGTGCTGAAACCACTAAGTTTCCTTCGCTTTATCTCAAGCTATGAACTTAGGTTCCATGATTAATATGTTCCACAGAGTTTATTTTGAAGATTTTCATGATGTTGTTACACCACAATGCGTAAAGACATATCCGCTTGTGGACTATTAGTTTATGGAATCCGATAACCAATTACTATAATTGTATCATTCTAAAACTATTGGTGTTTTACCATAATGCAATCCATAACTTTTAGTATATTGCACGTAGCTCAATATTCTAGTTATTAATTTCCAGTGTTTATAACTTGGATTACGCATTTAGCGACTTAGTATATGGACTGAGTCCACCGATCGGTTAAGTACTTTAGATTTTCGATCAAACTTGAGTAGATCTTGAATCTCTCAAGTATCGTTTTAGCATAATGAGCTTGAATTAGTCAATTTGGAATATCTGGTGATCCTTATCTCTATAATTACATCCAGTCGATGCAAGTTTCACATGTCAAACTTCACACTAAGACAATCTTAGTTTGTTCGACCATGTCTTTATTGCTTCAAACAAGATGATTTACATTTAAACATAGCAAAATGTATCCGTGCGGAGTACTTTTGATGTATATAAACTTATCACATTCATTGATGCAAAAACTATTTGACAATGTCAAATATTTCAGGCTACTATTTCAGAGCTTTTGTAAGCCCAAACAGAGACTTCACAAGTATATAGACTTTGTGTCTTTTCGACTAAGACATAGTTTTTCGACTAAGACATAGTTTTTCGACTAAAATCCATTTACACCTTAGGACTATATGCCCTTGTGACACATCTATTATCTCACATATATGGTTTTTCATAATGGAGTCGATCTCACTAATGAGGTTTTCCTTCCACGAATGATTGTCTAATTTAGACATGACTTTAGTGAAAGTTACGGTGCATTTTCTCTGAGAAAACTTTTAAAAAATTTTACCAAAATATTTTTAGATTCTTCTGCATCATCTCACAATCTGCCATAAGTACTCGCTTTAATTACATAGGTGATATAGTCTTTTTCTTCACGTGTACTATTTGACACGTTCAAAAAAATATACATTCTTTGATTTAATTATTGTATTTACATGGATCTCCGATACATCTGATTATAAATCAGAAGCCGAGAAACACTATTTTATGTGTATACCCAATAAAATACAATCTGTCATTTTTGGTCTGCTTGCAACCTTTTTAAGAGGTGGCACTGCGACTTTTGTGAGGCACCCCACACTTTCAGGTATTTGTACGAATGTACTTTACCTTTTCAAAATTTTATATGGTGGTTTGCCAATGACTTTACGTAGTAAGCAACGCTCCCCCACCCCCACATTTCAAGAGATAACTCAAAATCATGGATATGTGCATTCATCATCTCTTTAAGAGTTCGGAATTTTTGTTCCACAATTCCAATAGTTTCAAGTGAATAAGGAGCAGTTTTTTCGATGAATAATATCATTTTTCTCTAAGAAACGCATTTTATTCTCATCAAACTCGCTTCCTTTATCATGTATAACCATTTTCATAGTTTTCTCAAGTTGGTTTTGAATTTCCATCTTGTATGCTTTGAACTTTTTCAAAGGCATATTCTTGCTTCTTAGCAAGTATACATATCTATTAAAATAGATATTGATGGTGGTAGCAGCGTAATGACACCATTCCATTCGATTGTTTTCAACCTGATTGACTTCTGAAACTACACTACACGTGTTTGTTTTAGTCAGATTGGTATGAAATTTTTCCATTGTCTCTGCATGGTCAATCATGGTACGACATTCATTAGCATTTCTATGACATGCGTAAGCCTTTTGACTACCCATAATGGCATAATTGGGACTTTTTTCCATTGAACTTCTTTTAAGTGTTATGCTTTCTGAAACTAATGGAGGCTTTCATAGAAACTTTAGGTTTCTCTTTGTTCTTTTGTTCACATATGTGAATACCATATGTTTTGCGGTTTGTCGACTTAATCCGCTGCCTGACAATCAAGTCTTCAAGGCTCTCAGCCTTTCGTTTATGCCAGAGATAGTTCTTGAAATATTTCCAAGCTATTGGAAAATTTTCAATTAAACAACAAACCTAATATTTCAAATTAATTGACATCTATGCGGTCATTATCTCATGCATCATCAATCACATCTTTTTGACTTTTTATATGATGAACTTAGAGCCCACCAATTTAATGTTCAGAAATTTCGTCATTGCGAATTTCTTAGAACGTGTGTTCTTAGACTTGTACTTCATCTCACAGAAGCATGAGTTCCTTAGAAGTATTAAACTCACTGTAGATTTATATAGTATTTTTTCAGGCGGCATTTATCCAACCTTGCATAGAACATTCTCAATGGTACAAGATTCAACACCGACTAGAGTTATAATGTTAGTATTCTCAAGAGAAAGCATATCCTATTCTCTTTGAGTTACTTCTCTAGTTTCAGCATGGTCAGGGAAATAAATATCATATCCTGCCACCTAATGAATCAAGTTCCATCGAATTTGTCTAGTATTAGTCATATGTTTACAACATTGGCATTAACATGACAATATGATCAAATCAGAATTTGGCACAGTCATATATGGCAGACCACTATCAAACTAAATTTGGTGCGTCGACTCACTAGACTTGTAGCCATAACACCTCCACCGCTATCTGTGTAAATATCAGAGATGTAGTCCGTATAACACACAAGGTCATAAGTGGTAGACAATTCTCAATGTGAGTTGTCCACTCACCATACCCCGTTGTCATCTTTGTGAGACAACTTTTAGAGATCGGAAACACATGTCCGATTAAGCTGTTAACTCGGTGTTAATTGTACTTAAAATCAAATTTGTTCAAAAGAATCAAGATTAAATTAGTACACTAACACAAAAAAAATTAGAAGTTCAATCTAATTTATATGAAACAATTTAAACAAATATGAATAAATTGCAACTAAAATTAAATTAAAAATTTCCAGAATTAATAAATTCTAAAAATTAACAATTTAATCCACTTAAATGCAAAGACACTACTTATGAAATTTGAATCACATGATTAATTACATAAAAAACAAACTTATTAAGAAATAATTTAGCTTATAATATTAGCAAATATCATATATTAATTTTTTTTAACACAGAAAAATTCTAGAAAAATCTACAAAATAATTAGAATAAATTGCAGAAAGTCAAAGAATTAATCTAGATAATTCAGTAAATAATTGAAAAATTACATAATTATTAAGAAATAACCGAGAATAATCCAATGGAAAAGGACTAATTATCGATCACTCTCTGGTTCCTGTTTTCATGATAAAAATACTTCACAAAAAATCAGTTTTGTTAGTGCAATAATGCATAAACGAAAATCTTCAGAATTAAGATTGTAGGAACTCAATTACTACAATATGGCAAACTGATATTTGTAAAGTGAAATACATAAATAAATCGATAATACAACAATACCGATACAAGAATGTGGAAGAAAAACGGATTTGCAGAGGCAAGATATGATCTTTATCCTTAATTCTGAAAAATTTCCCGTAGTGTGACGGTTGTGCGGCTTTCCGAATCCCAGGACTGCAATCAATTCTGTTTTGCACAACTCAAGAACATGACCTAACGAACGCTTTTTCTGTATTGTACTCTCATGGAAAAATACCAAAAGAAGAGAAGAAGAAAGAGAGAAAGTGTAAGAGATTGTTGTTCTTTTTCATAAATGAGATTGAAGAACACCAATGATTTATAATAAGCCATGAGTTTCCAATATGTATCTCTCTCAAAGAGCATTAGTGGAGATTTTTATTATGGTCATTAAGGACGATATTAATCTCTAAATTAATTGTCCAAAATTAAGAGTGTCATTATTTTATTTTTATTTTGATCAAGTTTAGATATTTTGTAGTGATCAATTACAAAACCAAAACTTGATGCAAAATATAGGTTATTGGACCGAAAGTCCATTTACCCGAAACCGCACCTAAACCCGAATCTAAGCCTGAATCCAACTTGGCTCAACTTGGCGCGCGCATGGTTTAGTATAGATTCACTTTTCTTTACAATTGTCCTAAGGTTTTTAACCTTGTTAGGACCTTTCCATAATATATGTTATTCCCATTTCATGCATTTCAAATAACAAATTTAGGACAAATATTTTTCATTCAAACAAACTACAATTTTGATATATAAATATATTCAGTTACACTTATGTCTTAAATTTGAGTTCCAACAACAGCCACCACACGAGACATATAAGGCTTTTAGTACTTTGGTTTTTTGTAGTTTGTAAACACACGCATGGATTTATATATTATCCTTAAGAAATTAAATTGGAAATTAATGATAGATATGTGAGATATGAAATCTTATGCATGTTATGTGATTTGGACCGTTGCATCTAAATGTAAGGAGAACGACCCTACGATAAGACCACTGTTCGTGGTTCCTCCTACATTGCCCATGACCTTTCCCTCTCACTAACCCCATTACTTAATTGGGTTTCCATTTTATTCATTTTATGTTTATATATAGATGTTTTTTTTGTTTGCATCTTGTTTGCATTATATTCAAGAGTGTATGCACTATATAATCTAATTTTGTCTGCACTTATTTTCAAAAAATGCGGAAAAATCATAAATAAGTAAAAATTGATTGTTCTGTCAATTTTGCAACATGTTTTCAAATGTGTTTTAAACAAATACTATATTGTTTTATCTGATGACATGCTATTTTATATGATAGTGCATAATTTGATTAAAAATACTTAGAAAAAGCATTCACTTAATTACAATTTTATCACCGTATTTTTTTTGGTAAATAAGTATAAAAATTAGACTATTGGATTAATTAACCATTTATTCAAAAGAAATTGCACTCTATATTAGTCTTTACATCTATAATTAACTATATAACATCATATAAAACATAATATATATATGTTAACTATGTTTCTGATAATAGTTAACTATGTATGTTATTTTTCCATTATGCAAATTATAATAGGTAACTACGTTCTAAACGTAATTAATTATATTTGTTTAAATAAAAACTATTACAATAATATTTTCATGTAGTCAACTATGTCATGAAATTAGATAACTATGCTCTGAAAATAGTTAACTATGTTTTTTAATTGGTAATTATTTTATAAAGATAGTTAATTATGTTTTTAGATAGTTACATGGATAATTTTGTCCAGTTTTACTTCTCTCTGCTATTTACCTAATTTCGAAAATAAAACTATTACTTTTCCAATTATCTCTCTCAAAAATAATATTCAGCTAATTAACCATTTATTCAATCCCTTAATTCCGAGCATTTTATTTCATTCCACAAAAATTCATATTTGACACAACAAAGTATACAATACAACCCTCACAAGAATAATATATGTAAGAAAATGTATTTATGATTCATAATTCTTATCCGTTGGACCTTTACTACACGTGTAAACTCAACTCTTATAATAACGTTAAGAGCAAGGGCCAAGCTGTCTTTGCAAAAAGTGCCTTCGATGCTCCACTTTTATGTCCTTTTTTTGTTTTTTTTTATTTTTATTTTTATAAAATTTATGACCTTTTGTTTCATTGAACCGATATTAGCTAGTTAGTGTCCCTTCGTTTTTTTTAAAACTTTTCTGTTAGGAAACAAACTAAATCAAACTAATTATTTACTGATTATCCTAATTAATGAAAAATGTATATTTTAGATTTATTTCAATTTAAATTCGAAAATATATTTTGAGATATTAAAATCAAGAGATCCAAAACCAATCAACAAATTATATGCATTACGATGATGAAAGGATTAATAATATGGTAATTTTATAAATGATGTTATTGAGTTTTGAACTTTCTTAAATTACTCAAATATTCACAGCCCGTATCCTTTTCTAATGTTTATATCCATTATTAAAATACGGATCATATTGATACGTAAAATTGCCCAATCCAATATATATGGCTCTTACTCTTTGTATTTGCACGATAAAGTATAAACACAAATTTACAATTTTGCGTTCTGAATCTAGTAGAATAACATTATAGTAAAATAATTGAGAAATTATTTATAAAAGAGAGAGAGAATAAAAAAAGCAAGAATAAATGTTCACGTTAATTTAAATACTCGATTAGACTGATATGAAGAGAAACTTGATCATAGCATATTACAAAAATGTCGATCCAAAACAAGCAAAAGTACATTTTATCACAACCAAACGACCACTTGGATTTGGAAACAGTCTCTGTGAAAAAAATTATATTTGCGTCGATGAGACTCTAACCTGTAACTTCGAGTGGAACCTACATTGATAAGAATAAGATATTCATACATAGAGGAGAGGAAATAATAGTTTTTTTTTTAAGGATAAAGAAACATAATCTGCTAGTTTCAAAGTGGATGCGTAATCGATGTTGTTTAGTTTATTTAGTTTGGAACGGATTAAAAATCTCTTTCGTGATTATACGGGATAATATGTGGGAATATGATAAACTTAACATTTTGACTGTTGATTAGTTCGACGAAAATATATAACTTAGTTAAGTGATAATATCGAAATGCGAGTAAAAATGTGGTCCACACTTCACATTTTGTTATAAGATTTTGATGCTCGAATTTTGATGTTCGAATACACACGTGGGAAGATTTTATTTTTTTCATGAAATTTTGAAATATACGTATTTAAATGTCCAAACCAAAACGAATAAAAAATTTCCTAAGTCTGGAAGTTTGGTATCCATTCAAGTTAGATTCAGATTTTTCGGATTTTTGAGTTTTCTGATTTAGAGCTATAAATATTATTTAGGTATTTATAATTTTCGGGTCGGGTTCGGTTCGAATCCTTCCGAGTTCGGATCGGTTTCGAGTAAGTACTTGAAACCCGTTTATCCCAGATTTTTTTTTTGGATTCGGATCTTTTCGGGTTTTTTATCCGAAATACTCATAATTATCCGAAATAATTGGTATTACCAAGTCAAAGGAGAATAGAAGTTTAAGTTTTTTCGGGTATTTTCGAGTATTCAATTGGATTTTTTTATCTGAAATACTCATAATTACCCGAAATATCCAGTATTACCAAGTGAAAGAGGTATAAAAACTTAAGTTTTTCGGGTATGTTCGGATACTCAATCGGGTTTCGAGTATTATCCAAATCGAATCCGAATCCGAAATACCAATCATATGAGATCTGTTCGGGTATTAAAGCAGAACCGAATTTGAACTGAACCAATTTTTCGTGTCGGATTCGGATTTTGGATATGGTTTTTATGTCTAGGTCTAATTTCTCAAGAGAAAAAAAAAGAATTCGGAACTTATAGGGGCATATACATAAAAAGGAAGAATATCGGGGTATTTTTGTAAACGATAAAAGCAAAAAGGTTTAGTTGCAAAATAATAATAAAAAGGTCTACTTTTGTCGTTACGTTAAGTGGTTCGTCGCTTTCGGAGGAAGCTTGCATGTTGGTCGATCTTTAGATTTGCATTCATTGAATTTTCTCCATTAGTTTTTGATGTTCATTTCCGAATATTTGCTTTGCTTTCCAGATAATATTTTGATTTTTCTTTTTGATAAATTTTGATTTTTTTTTTTATTAAACCATGAAAATTTTTAATTTTTTGATCTATAATTATTTGATGTCCGGAATCAACCATTAAAATACCTCGTTTAAAACGTACAATTTTTTTAAGTAGAGTTAAACGAGTGATATTAAATAATTATTTTTTAAACTATTAGACCAATAGATTAATTTTAACTAGGTGGATAAATATATTAACTATACTAGTGAGCAATAATCTCAATACGAAAATCAGATAATCAATTCATGACATTAAAATATAATATTTGAGGAGACCCGAGTAATCTCGATTTTTATTAAATACGATGAGATTCTTGAAAACTACAAAACTAACTTTTTCCCTTTTAAATATGTAATTATTTATTTTTATGTAGTCGTTTATTAAAAGATTCTTTGAAATTGAAAAACCACATATTAAGGGTGCTTTTGATAATGTAGTCATCTGGTTTTATAAATCTAAAAGCATTTACAGAGAAAATATAGAATACAATGAAAGGAAAAAAATATCCTTAATTTTAGGTCGCGGCCATTTCAACTTTATTGTAAAAGGGACAGAATTTCTGCCAATATGTCATCTAATTTGCCAAATTCTTGATAGCTTTTTAGCCTTTCAGTGTATCTAAATTCACTTGGTACTTTATATTCCATTCTTTGCCATAAAAGAAACAAGTATAATTTATTGGTTCGTAATCGGCACATGAATACTTGATAGGAGAACATCACTGATCATTTATTTCTAACAACAAAAAAAGGTTTTACATTGATACTCTTTTTGTAAAATGTTTAGTGATTCCCCTGTTTTTCATATTAGTTGATGTGTTATATTTTCAAGGGAAGTTTATGCATTGCAACACTTTTTGAGAAATCGTTAGTGATTATATTAGAATGTGCAGCTGGCTTACTACTGGTTTAAGTTGGTTTATGGTTTAGATCACTGGTTAAGTCTCCTTTAGCTTAATCACGTGTATATATATGTAGATTGTACATCATTTGTTAATTAATGAGAAATATTCAGTCAATCGCACCTCTCTCTTAATATGGTATCAGAGCTTGCGTAATTAACTTCCGCCATTGTTTCTCATTCGAGTTTCTTCGATTTTCTTCTGTTCTTCATGAAATCGGCTTTGATTTCTCAACTATGAGTCTCTCAATCACTCAGCTAACTTTCAATTTCATCTCCCGTGTGTTAATCGCAATTTTTGAGTTTCTTTCGTTTCTCTCTCTTCTTTTCTTGTTTCCGATTTTTGCTCCTTTCTTGACATAACTCATTGTCGATTCTCGTTTTTGTGCTCATCTCGGCGTGTTCTCTCTTCGTAGTTCCCAATTTCATCATCAGAAATGGGATCGATTAATCCCAATACTGCGATACCTGACAACAATCGTCAACCACCTCTCGATCAGTATGAGAATCCTTATTTTCTCCATGCTTACGATCATGCTGGACTGGTTCTTGTTTCCGATCGCCTCACCTCTGGCTCCGACTTCCATTATTGGCGTCGTTCGGTTAGGACGGCTCTCAATGTTCGGAACAAGCTTGGATTTATCGACGGTACTATCTCTAAACCTCCTAATGGTCATCGTGATGCTGGTTCTTGGTCTAGATGCAATGACATGGTAGCCACATGGCTCATGAATTTTGTGTCCAAAAAGATAGGCCATAGTTTGTTGTTTATGTCAACTGTTGAAGCAATTTGGAACAATCTTCTATCTCGTTTTAAGCAAAATGATGCTCCTCATGTCTATGAAATTGAGCAGCGTTTGAGCTTGATTCAGCAAGGATCTATGGACGTTAGCACTTACTATACAGAGCTAGTCACTCTTTGGGAAGAATATAACAACTATGTGGAGTTGCCTGTTTGTTCTTGTGGTAAGTGTGAGTGTAATGCTGCAGCTTTGTGGGAAAAACTTCAGCAACGAAGTCGAGTAACTAAGTTTCTAATGGGGTTGAATGAGGTTTATGAACCTACTCGAAGGCATATACTGGTTTTGAAACCTATTCCTTCTATTGAAGATGTGTTTAACATGGTTACACAAGATGAACGCCAAAAGACTATCAAGCCATCTGCAAGATTGGAGAACGTAATTTTTCAGAGCACTGGACCTGTTTCTCCTGTCAAGACTGGTTATTATGATGCTTCTCCTGAAGGGTTTACTGCTGGATATTACACTTGACCTGTTGAGAATGCAGCTTATGCAGCTACTTATAACAAGTTTAGACCTCAACAAAGACCTGTTTGCACTTATTGTGGTCGTATTGGTCACACTCTTCAGAAATGTTATAAACTCAATGGATATCCTCCTGGTCATAAGCTCTCTCAACGACCTAAGTCTCAGCAGACATTTCCACCTCGTGGTCAAATGCAGTTAGGATCCAGGCCCCAGTTCACTCCTCAGTTTTCCTAATCTCCTTTTTCAAGACCTGGTGCAGTGGCTAATGCCGTTACATGACCTGCTCATTACATGCCACCACCTGTCTTGAGTGCTGTGAATTTTGATTCAAGTCAGTTCAGCACAGACCAAATAAAGTCTTTACTCACTCAACTCAATGATCATGCTAATTTTCCAGAGCAGCCGTCTCCTTCTCCATATGCATCGATCACAAAAATGGTTTCATGGCTGCAACTTCCACATCTGGTTTAATAGATTATAGCATTTTTGGATCCAAATAACACGTTTTAGACATTTTTATCCTTAAAAACGAAGATTGCCCTTTTACCAAATTTCATATTGTACGTACACATCCACATATCACTCGATTTTTATATCGTACGTACAAAACTGCATGTATCTCTAAATCATAATATAATGTATATGTGGACAAACAAATAGAGATTAAAAACGGCAATTTTACAAGTTTCATGTATGCACACAACCAAACCAAATAGAGGTTAAAACATTACTTTTGTCTTCAAAAATGCTATCATCGTTAACGGATCTCAAAAAGTGTAAACAATGCATATAGAACTCCAAAAAGTGTTATATACCAAATTTCTGAGTTTAATTTATTTTCCAAATTTATCCTATAATTTCTTCTTAATTTTTAACATCTTATTATATAAAGGAGAATGCACTCAAAATTATAATTCATTAGATCATGACATGTGTCATTTTAATTGAGATGATGACACGTGTTAATATACTAACGTTAATTTTAATTTAAATAATATTTCTTTTTTATCTAAAAGTTAAAAGAAAAATACATCATCGAAAAAAAAAAATGTCCTAACGTAACAAAAAAAAGTCAATGTCCTTTTGTAAAAGAATTTGTCATTAAAAAAGAAAAAATTTGTAAACAAAATGTCACTAAAAAGGTAAAAAGAAAATTTGTAAAAAATATCATTAAAAAAAGGTAAAAGAGAAAATTTGTAAAAAATATCATTAAAAAAGAGAAAAATTTTGTTTCATGTCAATACGTTTAAAAAAAAAAAATGCCATAACTAATCGAGAAAGAAAGAAAAAAAAATACATCATTGGAAAAATTTATAAAAAAAATGTCATTAAATAAAGGTAAATGGGAAAATTTGTAAAAAATGTTATTAAAATAAAAATAAAAAAGAAAATTTGTAAAAAAAAATATCATTAAAAAGGAAAATTTGTTTCATGTCAATACGTTTAAAAACAAACAAAGGAAAAATGTCATTACTAATCGAGAAAGAAAAAAAAAATATACATCATTCAAGCAAATCATGAATTCGAGAGTTCCACAAATCGATCAAAACTATTTTACTTTAAATTTTTCCCAACGTGAATGTGACACGTAGGCAAAAATCGTAACTCACCAGATCGTGACATGTGTTAATTTTAATTGAGATTGCGACATGTGTCAATATATTAATATAAAAATATAATACATCATCGCCAAAAAAATATTTCCTAACGTAACAAAAAAAAGTCAATGTCCTTCTGTAAAAATAATTGTCATTAAAAAAAGGGAAAATTTGTAAACAAAATGTCACTAAAAAGGTAAAAGAAAAATTTGTAAAAAATATCATTAAAAAAGGTAAAAGAGAAAATTTGGAAAAAATATCATTAAAAAAGAGGAAAAATTTGTTTCATGTCAATACGTTTAAAAACAAAAAAATAAAAATGCCATAACTAATCGAGAAAAAAAGGAAAAAAAATACATCATTGGAAAAATTTGTAAAAAAAAATGTCATTAGATAAAGGTAAATGGAAAAATTTGTAAAAAAAAAATATCATTAAAAAAGAAAATTTGTTTCATGTCAATACGTTTAAAAAAAAGAAGGAAAAATATCATAACTAATCAAGAAAAAAAAGAAAAAAAAACATCATTCAAGCAAATCATGAATTCAAGAGTTCCACAAATCGATCAAAGCCATTTTACTTTAAATTTTGCCTAACGTGAGTGTGACACGTAGGCAAAATCGCAACTCACCAGATCGTGACATGTGTTAATTTTAATTGAGATTGTGACATGTGTCAATATATTAATATAAAAATATAAATTTTCTTTCTCTACATTATTTATTTCTTAAATCAAAGTGTAGTGTAACTAAAAGGAAATAATAGTCTAAAAAAAATAAGACATGTTATTAAAAAAAATTAAAAGGAAATAGTAAATCAAAAAGACTAAAAAAGAAAAATAAGACAAATTATTTATAATTGTAGTGTAACTAAAATGAAATAATAGTCAAAAAGAAAAAGAAAATAAGAGATATTATTAAAAAATTAAAAGGGAATACTAAATAAAAAAACTAAAAAAGGAAAATAAGACACATTATTTCCAATTTCTAAAAGTATTAGTGCGGCATATAAAAAAAATTGATATTCATGAGATTACGACATGTTTGTTAATACTTTTAAATTTATTTACTAATATATTTTGTTAATTTTCTTACTATTTGTTTAATACTAATGATATATATAGACATAAATTTGATAGAAGGTATTATGCATATATTATTTTGATATGAAAATTTTGGGTATTATTGATTGACAAGGAATGCATGGAGTAAAATATAGTTTTAATATTATGGAAGAAATACATGAGTTGTATTGCGAGATGAAATACGTGGAGTTGAAATTCAGTTTGAAATAAAGTTATTAATCAACATCTAAAATAAGTGTGCGAGTAACAATCAAAATCTAAATATTTACATCAATAAGATTTAACATATATTTCTTACATTTTCATAAATTTTATCTTTATTAAATTTAATCGATTACCGACACGTTTTACTTTATTTTTTATCATTTATAAATAAGTTATAATTAAAACTCCGCGTATTACGCAGATCCTAATCTAGTTAACTATAAAATAGGATAATTTAACTATTTTCCAAAATTCTTTAATTTTGGTGTTTCAACAAAAACATAAATATATAAGGAATTCGAGCGAGTATATTACAAATCTTGTTAAAACTAAGCCATGTTTAGGAAAACGAGCAAGATTGTTTAGTCCAACTAATTAAACCATGATCTGAATAATTTTTGGTCGAGTTTCTGTCAAAAACTTACAAGTTGATTGAAATTAAATAAATTATTTAAAAAAATTTTGAATTGGTAGAGATTTTGGGTTATCTAAAAGGTTAATCTTTGGATTTGAGGAATTTAATAGAATTTGAAGTAAATACAACATCTTTTTTGAAAAAAGTGTGGTACAGAAAGTGTGTTGTAATTTGTTTTTATATATCTATTAATTACTGTATTAAAAACAGAAAAGTATTTCTCTTTAAAGTTTTGTCGAGGGGAGCTTTTTTATTATTCACCTTTTCGATTTTTTTCTCAAGTGGCGACATTTTAGAATTACAACCTGCTCTCAAAAATGATAAACTAATAATATAAAATAATTACAGAAATTATTTTACACAAATACAAGACTTAAAAAACTTGTGTGAAGCAAAGGTTGGAGATCAAATTAATGTTAGATGAAGCGAAACCAAGTGTGTATGAAACTTTTTTGTAATGGATGAGACGTGGAAGCCATTGAAAATGTCTGGATAAGCCGAGCGTCACGGTCAAGACCCAACAGCTTACCCCGAATGATCAATTGAATTTCTTTCACCAATATCATGGTTCTTGGAAACAGAATTGTGGAGCCTTGAATTTTTCTCTTTCCAAAGATAATATGCAACCGTTTGGAAGAGCAAGTGACAGATTAACTTGAGTTTCGGGTTTGAAGAGAACGAGCGAACCCAATAAACAATTGCATCAAAGGAATTAGGTACGGTGGTGATAAATCGTCATGACTAAAAAAAAAAACTAAACCTGTTGAGAGAAAAGACATTGAAATAGAATGTGATTTATGTTTTCTGCCTCCTCCGCACATAACAAACATTCACTTGGAACATTTAAACCCCAACTCATTATTGAGTTTTTTTTAGGGTGAAGGTGTATCACCTTTTTAACCTCTCCACTTAAAAAAAAATAAAATCATGCCTTGATATTATTGAGTTTAATTTATATAATACGTTTATTATTAAAATTCAAAACTTAGTTTTTTTTTTTAAAAGAAAAATTCAAAAAATTCAAAACTTAGTTATAAACATTTTAATTAAATTACCAAATTTACAAAACTTTTTAAAACAAATTGTCGCGAGAAAGTGAGTGTGAACTGATATCCGAATTTTGGGAATGAGATCATGATAAGTCACGGGCGAACAAACTAAGGATGCTTTTAAAAATAGGACCGTAAACATGCATCGTATGATGATATGATTAATTAATTAGAGAATAAGATTTATTGGTCGTAAAGCAATGTTTGTTATATCAAATCAAATGCTTAACTAATATTAAAATCACTACCGCTTACGAGGGTGTGCATATATAATGTATAATATTGTGTTTCGGGACTATGACTCCAACCTAACCAAAAATCAGAACCTAGTTTTAGTTTTTCTTTATCATCTACAAATTTATATACGCACATTCTTCGAGTGATGACACTAGCGTTATCACTAATACAAAACACTATAGATTAGAAGATTTAGTCAGCTAGTTTTAGTTAAATTGCACAAAAGTGATATATATGGACTCTTAAGGTACATATACACGCATACGGGTGTAGAATAATAATGTATTACATATGCTTAGGCCAAAATCTACAGATAAAATTAACAAAAACAGAAAACAAACAAAAACATAAAAGATCGATGGAAAAGAGCTTCTTTTTGTTGTTGGCGTCTAATGAAGACAAGATCCTTAATCCCTGCAATCTTGTTCACTAAATCCTAAGTACCTTTGTTGTGTTCCACAAATATTGGAACCAAAACCAAAACCAAAACCAAAGGCATATCTTCTTCACCTTCCCCACTCTTTCCAACGCCTTTGTTTATTTCCTGGTTACCGAGACAAACAAATAACCCAATCTCCGAGGCCTTCTCAAAAGGCACTTGATGAAGTTGAAAAGGCAATTCACAGGCCAAGAAGAATATAGTAGACCAGAGTTATTGGCAAGGCTATCAACATTCCAAATATTACCCTGCATCACCATTTTCACCATCACAAGAAATATTATTTACTTGCACCAACATTAATAAACAATATGTTATAATTACATAAAAAAAGATTGCAACTTACGCAGTGCTGAGAATCGTGGGATGCACATTGTACTCTTTTGCAAACACAAACGGGACTATTCCTTGAGGCAACGCAGCCTATAATTATAACCCTCCACTCAACATCGATCATTGAATATATTATAAAGACTTTAATCATATATGTAGCGATATTTTCATACCTGAACGATGGCTATACGGAGGAGATCGCCGTGTAAACCTATGGCGATCGAAGCAACAGCCATGATGGCGGGACCGGTTATAAATCTGACGGCCATGGCGAACGTGGCTACTGAGTTCCCACAAGCAATGATTTTAGGTTGAAGCGCCATGAACAGACCTTAAAACGACACCAATAAATAAACAAATTAAATTTGAGAAATTGACAGCAAGAGTTAGGTCAGCTACTTTGGTGAGACCCAAATAAGTACACACAGCCACTGGCTCGGTGTAGGGACAGGACCCACCAGCATGTCTGGGTCCGGATTCTCTTTGGGTAAGTGCGTTGTACAGAGAGTCCTTATGACTTTTACCAATTACAAGCTGTACAATTACGACTAACTAAAAAACTCAGACCCACCCTTTGCATTTAATGATGCTTTTAGAGATATGGTGAGAACAAAATTTGGACCAAACATCATGTTTATAATCTTAATTTTCATGATTAGAAGAAATCTTGATTTGCATTATTTTACCTAAGCTGAACATAGCCATTCCAAGACCAGCATCTGAGAGTATGGAGATGGATTGTTGTATTAATTTGGGCATAGCCACATGCCACCTGCTTCCCAAAAACATAAAAAAACCCATACCCAAATTAGTCCATAACAATTATTCCATGCCTAGACATATTATTAATATTTTATCCATAACCAGTAAAAAATAAATGATTGGACTGACTGACTGACCGGTAAGCAACAAGAGCCCAGATTAGACCGATAAGACTTGAGTAAGTGTTTGGGTTTCTTATGAGTTTTCTCCACACCATTATCAGTATCAGTCGCGTCATCACACTCGTCGGCGGCATATGTGTTATTCCCGTGCCTCCGCCGCCGCCGCCATCTCCACCGGCCGCCTCTAGCTCCGCCGTGGAACTGGTCCCCACCTTGTTCAGCCCCGCCGTAGCTTTCTCTATCTCTCTTTCCCCCTCTTCACCGTCGATATCATCACAACCACCTGTCAAAACCAGAATCAAAAACATACAAAATTAGAATTAATTTTAGTTAAATCCAATATTTGATTTTTTTAAGTATTAATTCAACCTCTGGCATCACTCTTTCGAGGTTGATCAGAGACAACCATCCGGATCTCTTTGGCGCCTTGTTCAGATTGCTCCGTCGCGACCTGTTCGCCTCCGCCACCGCCGAACACGTCGGAAACCGGCGAAGCACTGGAGCTCCAGACAAACATGTGAAGCTCCTTGGCGTCATGGCTACCTTTGTTATCCAGCTGTTGGTTTTCTTTAGGGATTTTGTTCGGTTTAGTGGAAGCAGCCGTACCAGAAGAGAACTCCGGGTTCGGAGCCGGGTACGACCCGGCTGCTGCTGCTGCCGGCGGAGCAGTACTGTTAGGGTAAAACCCATATCGCACGGCGTTGTTCTCTTCGAAATTCGACGGCCGTGGAGTCGGACCACGGGAAGATTGAACGGAGTATAGATCCGCCGGACCGAAATTGGAGAGTCTCCCACCTGGAAACCCCATCACCGAGTAGAAATCTGAGTGGTTGAAATTGGAACCTCTCGGAGTCGAGCTTAAGCTATAGATCTCAGCTCCGGTGAGATTGGAAGGACGAGGCGTCATCATGAGTGACCGCCTCGAAGCGTTTGATTTCCTCACGGTGACATGAAGCTTACCGTCGTTGCCGATCTCAGCATCAGTCTCGAGAAAATCATGGCCGTCGAGTGAAACGACGTCGGATTCGACCTTGAAGGAAACAATCGACGCCCCTGTCTCCGGGAACTGCTCCATAATCAGAAGCTTGGCTCCACGATACTCGAAGAGGAAGAGAAGAAGAGTATACCAAATGATACACTGAAGAACAACGACCTGGACCATGAGAGATCCGGCGTAAGGGCCGTACATAGCGATCAACAAAGGGATTCCCATGACCAGAGTGTTGGGGAGAGTGCTTAGAGAGAAGATTGTGATCATCCACTCCAAGCTACCGCTCTTAGTCAGATTCGCCCATAGACCAAGCAAAACGAGCATGATGATCTTCTGAAGCGTGTCGGCGGCGATGAAACGGAGATTCATGGCGTAAGGGTTATTGGTGGAGATGAAGTGGAAAGAGAGGAGAGGGACAGCGAAAATGGCGACGAAACGGTTGATGCCGGAGCACTGGTCTGGTGAGAATATCTTCCACCACCGCACGGATCCGTAAGCGAGAATCATAGCGACGTAAAGCGGCACGACGGCGGTGAGAACGGTGTACAAGTCGTGCCACGTAATCATTTTTTCCGGTTGGATTTAGTGAGAAGAAGAAGACAGTGGCATTAGAGGGGAAATTAAAAGGAAGTGAAAGGGTAAAACGGGAAGAATAAAAAAAACCGTTAGTAGTAATGGTAGAAGAAGAAGGGTATGATTTTGGGAGGGGCTTCATATATAGAGGTTGTGAGGCAGTGACAGTGTCATCACTCATCAGCACACGATTACGTTCCTAACTATAATTAATTAATTATGTGACATAATTAATATTAAAATGGTTGAGTGGGGACACGTGGTAAATCGCATGTGGGGAGACGTGGACAGTTTTATGGGAATAGTCGTGCTGCTATGACTGCTTTCGCTAAACACACACAAAAGTGGTCAAGCTTTTTTTTTAAGTTGCGGATTTTTATTTTTTAAATTGACTTTGACAAATAGCTTTCATGAATAATACGATTACTGTATCTCTAGTGTAATCGTTTTCTTGTAAACGTAATTCAAATTTCGATTCCAAATGAATAATAAAATAGTGTCTTCGTCGTTGGTACAGAGTAGCTAGCAACGAAACATTACAAGAAGAAGAAATGTCATTATTGGTTAGGTCGAAGCACTGGTGAATCGTTGAATTAATAACACTCACCTTTATTGTGTTTTCAAAACATTTTCACTTGCGATGACGACTACTCTACTATCGATTTTTTTTTTTTTTTTTTAAATCTTGGAATTTCAAATTTTTGTTTCATGTATCTCATAGCCATAGGATATGAGACTGCATGTTTCCGAGAAGAATAATATCCTGATGAGCTTAATATATATATATACCCATGCAAGATTTCGCTGACAGAAGCAATAATAATAAGTTTATTGAGTTAATATATGATCAAAAAAAAATTGGATCTCTATAATGAACAAGCGACAAATAGTAACAAAATGAAGTGAATTGTTGTTGCATTGATAAATAGATCGAATGAAACAACGGCGTCCAATATTGGTTCATGGATTAGATATGGCGGAAGTTGTTGAAGTTTCGTGCACAAGCCGTTAAATTCATTCATATAGAGGTTCATAATGGTAAATTCATATATATGTTTTGATGTCTTAAGGACGTTTGATTGATGTGATGGGAGAATCTGGTACTAGGCAACTGGGAGTAAGGCCTTATGCCCATATCTGATGTCGTGGTGGTTGGATCATAGTCTTTTTGTCGTTGGAGACAGTTTGACCTTGCCTAAGTGATAGCCAAGATATTTCAAGACATCCAACAGCAGCTGGAAAAGTGTGTCCTCTCGCGTCACTGGTCTACAGAGTATCAAGATTATTTTTCGATTTTAAAGACTTGGGAGCAGGTTCGCACTCGACAAAATAAGAAAGATTGGAGCCGAATCGTATGGTTCTTGCAGGATGTACCACATTTCGCTTTCATCACGTGGTTGACGACCGGTTATCTACTGGCCTTCGGATGAGAAGTTGATGTGGGGAGTCGGACGAGACACGGGATCATTTGTTCTTTGCATGTCCTTATACCTTTATTGTTTGGATCGATGTAGTTGGTGATTTGCTTGGGACCATGAAAAATCCGGATTGGACTATTTACCTTGAACCGCCTAACTTCTCATGCTTTCGACATAGACACATTCCTTTTTCTCAGGCTGGTGTTCCAAGCGACTATTTACCATGTTTGGCAGGAGAGGAATGAACGAAGGCATCTCAGTGGCAGCCACCAGACCTCACACTTCATCCACTTCATTAATGACATATCAGTCGTAATAAAATCACATCTTTGCGATCTTCGACTTCATCACATTATTATTCTCTCCTCCAAAAATTATTTTATGCAAGAGGCGTCCGTTAGTGATTGGTTTTATCTACCTTGTTTCTTGCTATATGGAACATTTCCGATTTCATTTTTTTTTCTCTAGTTTCCACGTTTGTACAAAACCATTTTTGTTGGCTAACGATTTACTTTTAGATTTAATGATCATTGATCCCCCATCATTTAGTGATCATATTCTAGAAAATATGTCTAGTGTTATTGTAACAATGAGTATTGCTTTGTAACCAAATTAGTCGTATGAATATCCTTCACAATTTTTACTTTTTATCACAATCTACTCATGATAATGCGTTGTAGATAATTAATGACATTGAAACAGTCTTAGTTAGCTCTCTACCAGAACCTGTTATTTAGATAAGCTTGCTCAAATTCAAAGGGATCGCATTTATTAAGTACTTGACAATATCATTTTTTCCGTCAAAGATCAAATTATTATTATTCAGCTCACATAAGACACCTCAATTATGTCCAACCCAATCACATAGATACAGTATCTTATCCTTATTTTTTTTCTAGACGAATAGAGTTTGACCTAATACTACTCGATACGACCCAATCAATAATCATAGGATGCTGCAAATTGTTTAAGAGAGGCATATTTTCTAACACACCTAATCACATGGCGATAGCCGAAGGAACGAGAGCACGAGTCACATCACCATTATAATCAATCATTTTTGTTCTTCACATTAACTACAAATAAACTTACCACTAAAATACTAACCATAATATCACGAATACCATTATATAAATAGACTATAAAGCGTTGGATAGAAACGTATCGAGTTTGGCGTACCTACAAGATCAATGCCGTTTTCGTCTACGAGATTGATCATATGCTTAACTATAATATTTAACAAATACACATACATATATACATGTTCGTTATATAATTATAAGATCTCACAACAATTGATCAAATCTTATGGTAAGACATATGATCTGGATTTTGGACCCATAAAAAAAAGATCACAGCTATAATTTTCACAAAAGAGCTAATGCGTCGTTTATTCCTAAAGCAGACGATGATGGGGTTTTATGAAACCAATGAGAGGGGTCCACGTGTCTTGATCGAAATAAAGATACCATAATAATATCACGAAACACGCACATGGTCCATTCCCATGCATGGCTTTCTACCTCGCGCCGGGTCGTCCCCGTCGCTACCAAACCAAGGGGGCAAGGAGTCAAAAAAGGTCCCAATTTTTATAGAATTTATGATTGTAGATTTCGTGTAAAATCTATACTACTTCATGGGGCCTAGCGTTGCAATGTCGATTACGCAATGGCAAATTTGGTTAAATTTTTGGCGTGAAAGTTTTAATTTTCGATGGGTACGGATATCTGTCGGAAATTTGTCAAAAGAATTTCAAGTTTTTCAAAATTTGTAGTTTCACATTTTGATATTCAAACGAATATATGTCGAAATTTGTCTAAATTTTTTTTTTTTTTAGTTTTTCATTTCATAATTTGTCTGTTATTTTTCTGACAGATAAAAATCCATCAGAAAGTTTAATATATGATTTAGATATTCGCCGACACATTTTTTGACGAAATTCCGATGGATATGGATATTTGTCGGAAAATTGTCTAGAGTTTAAAAATAAAAATCAAACTTTATAAATGAAAATGTATGTAAATAATTACTCACAAACTTCATGTTTTACAATCATGACATATTAAATAGATTATTCAAAGAGTGTCCTCTCCGGATAACAAACAAATGAAACAATTTAGCCGTGAATTGGATTTGGAACCTCTTCATAACAAATTTTGGTTCCAGAACAAACGCACCCAAGTACCCAACCCAAATGAAGGTATACTATATATTATGAACACATATATATACCCTCTGCTTAGTTTTTCAAGTTTTCAAATTCAGACTTCAAGCTTAGTTTTTGGTTCGTCAATATCAAGAATCCCAAGTTTTTTCATATGAATACCCGCTTGATTTCTCAAGAGACTTGGAAACCTTTTTGCTTCCTTAGAAACCTTTCCAAGGCTATATAGGTCGTCAATATTTACAGTCTATATAGGCCTCCAGACAACCAATTTCACTGTTTTTAATATACAATATTGCGGGCCGCTAAATTTACTTAATATTGACGACCCAGAATAGCATGGGCCATAATTTTTCGCGTTTTTGTGATTTAAATCCGAGCATTAATGCATGCAAATATGTAGAGATATTAGAACTGGCGAATTTCATCACGGCCCCCTAAAATCTTAAATGGGCCTCTTTATTTAATTTTTTTTATCAAACCCATTAGTCAGTTTAACGAGGAAGATATATTTAGTTTTATTATTATAGTATTTTTCTTCTTTAAACAACAACATTAACTTATTTAAAGCTTCATAAAATTCAGATTATTGGATATGGAACCACGCAAGAAGTGGAGAATACATTGAGGAATTGGTTTGCAAGTCAAGAAAAGTTCAAAGACTCTTATCCAATAAGAGGCAGCATTGCCTTCTATAAATGGCCTCACCTTCTATAAATGGCCTCAAAGAGGAGATTTGAACAACTCAGACTCCATTTCAATTTAAAACTTTTTGTGGAGAGTTGTTAGTGGAGCTATTCCAATGGTTGACATGATAGCCACAAAAAAGGTGAGAGTGGATAGCAGATGCCATACATGTGGAATGGAAGGAGAGTCCATATAAGCCTAACGAGGGTTCTACAAAGACATTTTGCGCTGAACCTACCATAGTGGAGGTCATTAAATGCTGATTAACTTGACCCGCATAGGTGAACGAGGGGTGTGCAAAACCGAAAAGTAAGGTGCTGAATAGGACTTTGTCAGAGGTCATGATATCTTTTGTGGGTCAAGTGGTGTACGAACAGGCCGAATCGATTTGGAGAAGGCCTCTCCCGATATCCGATTAAGGTATATCTATAAATACCCTCTAAAATGTCAAGTAAAAGGACATAATTTTTGGGGAGTACACTTTCACTCTCGAGAGTTAATCTTTAAACATAAGCTCACGAAATAGCAGATTCCACCAGGATCATTATGGATCGGTTAGAAAACTTCCTTTCCTTTTTATATTCGTCTTACCGATATTTTTGTCTCCATCCAGTCATGTATCTCGTTCTGATTTGAGCGTCAGATAATAATTAGGAAGACAATTTTTTGCCATCCCGATAAACTATCGACTATGTTTTTATTTCAGGTCTCGTTCACTCCCAATGTGTAAACCAGTCATCCAATATGCGGAGCATACTGTTGTTACACGCCATCATTTCGAAAATTACCCCAAACACATACTATACTTTTAGTTTTAATATACTAAATTAATGATAGGAATTTGAAAAACCATTTCTCGTAAACTAAATCATAAAAAATAAAAATAAAAGATAAAGAGACAAAACATATATAGAAAGTTAATATAACATATTTACATACGAGTTCTTAATAAGTCACCAAATGTATATCTTTCTTCTCGCGGGCCAGGCCCAATAAGAATCGCTATGGGTGGATATGAACATTATTTTTTATGTCCATTAAGAAGCAGGTTTCGCAGGTTGACCCGTTGCAGATCAAGGTCTTAGCGGGCCGACCCATTGTGAATTCGCGGGTGGCCGCTAAACACAAACCTAAAAAGGACTTGTGAACCTTTTGTCTTAAATAGAGGATTTCAGAGTACTAAATATTTAATAATAATAATATATGCCTTGTTTTCATATTTTATTTATTAAACTTTAAAATAATTAATACACAAATAAAACTTATGTCTACTTACATTCTTATATATCTTGCACTTTACATTACAAAGAACAATTAAAAATATTCAATACATTAAACAATTACATAAGCCCGCGGATCGAGCCGTTAATCTGCTGGGCTTAACGGGCGTAGACACAAATATATAGATCGCGGTTTTAACGAACCGATCCGTTGCGGTTAAAAACAAAAATTTGTCCGTCGTAGCCCGTTTGACACCTCTACCGATATTAATTCCGTTGATTCGATGACGCGATTTAATCTGGCTTTATAATCATCCTTGGCAGATAGATTCTTTTCAAAAACTTGATTGGACTCGGGAAATAATCTAATATTGTGGCATAATTGTTTCAATTAAAATCAAACATGCCTTTGGTTGCCTTATATATATAGTTAATCTCTAAACGACAAAAGGATGAAAACTATTTCTGGAAACTAACGGAAACACATAAAACTGAAATTATCGGAAAATTCACCATAAGAAAAGTATCTACTAAGGACCTGCTACTTCGTTAGATATAGGAAGAAACAAATCACGAAGAATTCCATTTTTTATCGCTTTCAGAGTCAGTGTTGCTTCCTTAGCTTCTTTGTCAAACAGAGATTTCCACATGTCCAAAGTGTTAGACTCCATCACATCCCTCGCAAACCCATTCGCCTCTGAAACAACCTTTACACGCCCCAACTTCTCCTCTACCTTCTTCACCTCTTCTTCAACAATAGACGTATACTCTCTGCCACATTTTCCTCCTGCTCTAAGAAAGAAGACAACGCAATTCAGAGCTCTAAATCCAGAAGCAAAATTCTCCAGAGTCGCGCTGATCAATTCCCATTGGACCGAATTGTTGCCATCATTCTGATATACTCCATCCTTGGGTTTGATATCTTTTGTGTAGACATGATGCATAACACGAAGCAGCCTATCCATCACATGACGTTCATCAATCACGCCCCTTTTTGCAACTGTCCATAACCTAAAGCAAAACCAGAACATAGTACGAATGTCATCACACAGCAAGAACATCGATTCGGCCACATATAGGGAGAGCTCAACTCCTAGTCGCACAGCCTCCTCTTTCACTTCCTGCATTGCAAAATCCTTCCTGCAAACCCCAAAAAAAGGTCAGTATGAAGACTTTGTAAGCAAAACTCTTAAAGGGGGTTATGTAATATTACTGACCCTAGAATGTAAGAAGAACATACGGCCGGTGCCAGTATCTTGCTATGCAGTGTTTTACCGAAAAGAGGCGTAAACAGGTCGCGAAGAATCCTATTCCTTATCACTTCGGATGTTGCTTCTTCATCAAACAGAGACTTCCACAAGTCAAAAATGATAGACTTTATAGTCTCCCTTGCAAACCCATTTGCCTTTGAAACATCCTTTGCGGGCCTCAGTTTATCCTCTATCTTCTTCAGCACTTGTTGCTTATATTTTTGAATAGCCGAAGATAACAGCCGATCATGAAAAGAGCTAACTTTTCTTCTGAGAACCATATCAAGGCGATGCAAAACTATGATTCCGTCAGCAAAATCCTTCCAAGCGGTGCTAATCAATTCCCATTGGACCGAGTTGCCACCATCCTGATAGACTCCATTCTTGGGTTTGATCTCTTTAGAGTAGACATAATGAATAACAAGAAGCAGCCTTTCTGACACGGGATTACGGTACGGTAATACGCATCTCCATAACTTAAAGCAAAACCATAACGTAGTATGAATGTCATCACAGAGCAAGAACATGGATTCAGCTACAGAGAGTGAGAGCTCAACTCCTAGTCGTACAACCTCTTGTTTAATGTCCTCCTTCCCATAGACCGTCCTAGAAAACAAAACAAACAAAAAGTCATATTCTGAGTGTCGGAGAAAACTGTAAAAGAAGCCAAGGGACTAAGTAACATTCACTGACACTGTGTATGGATAATATCTGTAAGATCCCGCCAATGGACGGATACGACGCAGAACAGCAGAGGTAGATCTTGATTCCATCTAATCAAAACATAAATATAACAATTGAGTATTATAATCAAATGCAAATTTTCACAATTTCGAAAATCATAAAAACGAACTTGATTCTATCAATAAGAAACCCTAAATCTAGATGGGGATAAACTACATGAAACCCTCTGAACTAACGGAGCCGAGAAGAGAACCAAGACAAGCCAATACTCCATATAAACCAGAGCTGCTACAGAGCACCACTACTGAGCTAACGGAGCCGAGAAGAGGAGCCGACGATGACGGGAAGAAGAAGAAGACAGAAAACAAGCAAACCCACTGTCCTTGAGCAGGTGAGCCTGACCTCCACAGAACCGCACCAGAGCATCGCCGAGAACCACCCTTCAGCCACCGGAGAATACCCACCGGCGAGAGATCCACCAAACCAAAATCCACACGGCCAAAACCTAGATCTAAAACTAACCACAGGGAATTACCCATCGAAGAGGGCACCGATAGAAAGAAGAGAAGGAGAGGGAGATCAGAGCCGGCAAA
Organism: Pseudoturritis turrita; assembly: GCA_900406555.1. NCBI lineage: Eukaryota > Viridiplantae > Streptophyta > Magnoliopsida > Brassicales > Brassicaceae > Pseudoturritis > Pseudoturritis turrita. Next base: position 198,413 of record OVBL01000493.1, read on the forward strand.
ACTCGACGCGGATCTCTCGACCTGAATCGATAGCACATTAAAATTCCAGAAAGTAAAAATTGAGAAAAGGAACGAAGCACTCACCAATTCTAGACAGGAATTTTCTGAAAAATAAATAAACTGAAGGCATAATAATTTTACGGGTTCGTTATATATAATATATGTAGGGAATTTCAACTCGGCAAATTTATATATAATAATGATGTTGGGTTTTGTTTCGGTCTATTGAGATGGACATGTTAATCTTTCGGCCCATTTAATTATCTATTGTTTTTTTCAACTTTTGGTCCAAATATTTAGTTCAATTAATCATTTGACCATCTTTATAAACATTATTTTTTCTTGGTTTTTCTTATATTTCTCAGAATCATAAATATATTTACTTTTAGGGTCTCAACTCCTAGTCGTACAACCTCTTGTTTAATGTCCTCCTTCCCAAAGACCGTCCTAAAAAACAAAACAAACAAAAAGTCAATATTCTGAGTGTCTGAGAAAACTGTAAAAGAAGCGTAGGGACTAAGTAACATTCACTGACACTGTGTATGGATAATATCTGTAAGATCCCGCCAATGGACGGATACGACGCAGAACAGCAGAGGTAGATCTTGATTCCATCTAATCAAAACATAAATATAACAATTGAGTATTATAATCAAATGCAAATTTTCACAATTTCGAAAATTCATAAAAACGAACTTGATTCTATCAATAAGAAACCCTAAATCTAGATGGGGATAAACTACATGAAACCCTCTGAACCTGAATCGATAGGACATTAAAATTCCAAAAAGTAAAAATTCAGAAAAGGAACGAAGCACTCACCAATTCTAGACAGGAAATTTCTGAAAAATAAATAAACTTAAGGCATAATAATTATACGGGTTCATTATATATAATATACAGACAAGGGAATTTCAACTCGGCAAATTTATATAGAATAATGATGTTGGGTTTTGTTTCAGTCTATTGAGATGGACATGTTAATCTTTCGGTCCATTTCATTATCTATCGTTTTCTTCAATTAACCATTTGACCATCTTTATAAACATTCTTCTCCCTTCATTTTTCTTATACTTCTCATAATCATAAATATATCTACTTTTAGGGTCTCTCTCTCCTCCATCTTCTCTCCCAAAAAGTCGCCTCCTTCAATAACCGCCTAGTTCTTACCGGACAATTTCTCCCTTGCTTTATTTTCCTTTCATTTTATCCCATTTTCTCTATTTGTTTTGGTTTTGGTGATTAAATTTCTCTTTTAAAGATGATCGGAAGGATGTTTATGTTGCATCTATGGAAAAACATGGAGCATATGATTATCGAAATCTCATGCAATCTTTGGATATCATCTCTCTGTATCGTCTTTGCTCTCTTCTTCTCCATTGTCTTCAATCCAACTTTTCGGTTCATCTATGCAACCATTCCATCTCTCAACTGTAGAGTTATTTTCCGGCGATTGCAATTTCTTTGCGTATGCCGGCGTTCTTCTCACTGCCTTGACCGTCTCATATCGGTGAAATCTCGGCATCCATATACCATAATTTCTCCTACATGCCGTGGTTTTTCATCAATCTTGTGGCACGATTCTGGGCAGTGTGTCCACAAACCCTCTCGAGGATTCTTTTAAATGTTTTCCAAATTCAACTATAATGTTATTTGGTTTTTCGGTTGGACTGTTCTCCATCTCGGGGGGTGAATACATCCAAATCTGTCGAATTTGGGATCTAGGAATATCAATTGTGGTACGACCTGTGTTGGACAGGGGTTGCCGGATACTATCATGGAAATTCCGTTGGAAAATGATTGACGAGTCAAGGATTAATCTAAATTGGGATCGGATCGGGAGAAAATTAAAATCGCACTTTTTTATAATGACTATGATACGAAATATTGGAGGAGAAGAAGGAATTTGAATCATCACCAACATGGATGTTTTTGAAGAATCAATTAGAAGAAAATCTTCAGTCAACAACATACGACAATGTTGGAATAGTTAAGTACGACATTCTCTACCGAGCCTCAAAATACAGGATTCATAAACTTTTCCAACAAAAATTCACTTAACTATTCTAATCAAAGTAATGCGAAGTGCATTTTAGAGTTTCATTAGCAAGATGATAGCCAGCAACAAGTGTATGAACGAGGGACATAACAAATTTCTTCTGTTAGCCTATAAGAATTTAGCAAGGATAGCTTGGTTAATCTCCACTCATTCATCAAAATTGATTTCAATTTCCTCTATTTGCGTTAACAATTGTATTGAAAATATTTTATGTATATTGTAAATTCTTTATGATATAATAAAATATTTGATTTACCGGAAAAAAAAATATATCTACCCTTTCTATTTCTACAATTAGGTGACTTCCCGCGATATACGCGGGAATAATAATTTAAAGAGAAATTACCATAAAAAACCACCAACTTTTCATTTTTTTCCAAGTTAAACATCTAATTTTTTGCGTTTCCAGAACAAATCTCCAACTTTTCAATTTTTTCCAACTTAAACATCCAACTTTTTGCGTTTCCAGAACAAACCTTCAACTCAATTATTTTTCTGAAATAAACCTCTAAGTGACCAAAAATGTATGCGTTCGAAGATTGACCAACGGTCAACGACAACTCCGTTAAACACCAATAACGTTCGTTATAGCTCTTGATTATTTTTTGTAAAGTTTATGATCTTGGTTTATTATATTTATTGCTCTGTTTGTATATTATAATAGAAAATATATTATAATCACAACATCCACAATTTGTAACTCAATTAAAAAGCGACTGTCGTTAATTTTCTTTTAACGGATGTTAAGAATGTTTAATGGAGTTGTTGTTGACAGTTGGTCAATTTTTGATCGCACACACTTTTGGTCACTTAGAGGTTTATTTCAGAAAATGATTGAGTTGGAGGTTTGTTCTGGAAACGCAAAAAGTTGGATGTTTAAGTTGGAAAAAAATGAAAAGTTGAAGGTTTTTTATGGTAATTTCCCTAATTTAAAAACAAATTTAAAGAAGGATATTTTGTTTAAGATAGTATAAATTATTTTTTAACAAATATCATTAGATACATGTTTACTATCTCATAATAAAATATTTTATCCACATCATACATATTGTAAACAAATTTTAAAATACAAAATAACATACTTTGTGTCTTAGAGTTTGAAGAAAATATTTTGGTATATATTCATACTTTTTTTCTTGGGTTTTCTGCAAAAAAACCCTCCAAGTGGTTAGGGTTTGCAACTCTACCCTCCAAATCAATTAAATGTAGGTCAATATGCAATATACGAGTCAACCCGCAATATAACCCTCGGCTATATCGATGACATGGCAAAGTTTGACGACGTTGAGAAAGTTGACGTGAGGTGAAACGCAGCGTTTGTGATGCCCTAAAAACAATAAGCAGTTTAAAAATGTATGTCGTTTTAGTTGTTAAAAACGACATAAAGTGGTTGGTGTTAAAACATAACTAAAATAGAATTGGGGAAAAATTCGAGTTTAGGGTTTGTCGATTGTTTCGTGAAATCGATTTGGGGGAAAATTTTATCGATGGTTTCGTGAAATCAATTTGGGGGTTTCGTGAAATCGATTTGGGGAAAAATCGATTCTGATGGTTTTTTGAAGTTTGGCTTTTCTGGGTTTAACTTTTCTGGGTTTGGGTTTGTTCTTGAAAACGAATTGAGAATTCGTGGGTTTACTAGAAAATAAACATCTTTGTTGGAGCTATGGAGAAACCGTTGAGGTTTGTTTCGCTTTGTTCTCATGCACTGACGTTTTGATTTGTTTCTTGTAATTTCGTATTAATTTGTGATTCATCTGCAGTTTCGATTTGTACGCGTATGTTGGTGGATACTGGTCAAAGGATGATATGTATAATGGTGGAGAGGTACGTGAAGTAGGAAGGATGGTTGTTGATAACTTTTGCTTGAAAGTTGTGCGTATGCTATTAAAGGAAGCACTCGGGTATACTGAAAACATGAGAAAAGTGTCATGGTTTCCACCAGATAATGACAAGAAAGAGGATATGGATGATGATAGTATTATGAGTAAGGCCGTGGTTCATGCTGTTGGATCTAGGGCAATGACTTTATATGTTGTCAGGGAAGATGATCCATATATTGGTAGGCGTAAAGCTGCTGAGCTAGGTATAGAAAAAAACTTTTCAGATGATGAGAGTCTCAGTTCAAAATCAGATAATGCTGATGGGGAGCAAGATAATGATGATGATGATGAGGAGTAGGATAATGATGCAACTGTTGGTGAGTTTGTGGAGCCGAATGATAGTAATAGTGAAGATGAGAATGATGCCATTGCTGTGATAGATGAGAGCAATTATCGAAAATTCATGTTGGGACAAGAATACAGGTCCATACAGTCTTTCAAAACTGCTATTACTCGATATGCAGTTAGGAAGAGGAGAGACGTCAAGCTTGAGAAGTCAGATAGTACTAGAGTGGTTGCTATTTGCTCAGATAAAAAATGCCCTTGGAGGATTTCTGCATCTATCAACAGCAGCAGCAGTAGAGTGGTTGTAAGAGCTTTCAAGGATGAACATGATTGTACTTGGCAAGGCAAGGTGCCACTTCTCACCAATGCTCGCCTTGCTGAGCTCTACATTGAAGAATTCAGGCTCAATCCAGATATATCTGCAAAGCAGTTGCAGAAAAAGCTGTTGAAATGCAACATCAATGTTCCAGAAACAGTATGTGAGAGGACACGGCTTAGGTGTCTACAAACATTTGATGAGGAGCAAGCAGAGTCATTTGCAAGATTGTTTGACTATGTTGCCATTTTGAAGAAAACAAATCCAGGATCCACAGTTGAATGTGAGGTAAGGGAAACAAAATTCTACATATTCTATGTTGCTTTTCATGCTCTCAAAGATGGATGGAAGGCAGCTTGTAGGAAAATAATTCACATTGATGGCACATTCCTGAAATGGAGGATGAGTGGGATGCTTTTAGTGGCTTGTGGCAGAGACCCTAATAATCAAATGTTTCTAATAGCATGGGCCATAGTTGATGTTGAGAATAAACCCAATTGGGAGTGGTTTATTGAACATTTGGCTGATGATTTGGATCTTGGAACTGGGAATGGTTTAACTTTGGCTAGTGACCAATGTAAAGGTTTGGTCGCAGCAGTGAAAGATGTTCTGCCATATGCAGAACATAGGTTATGTGCCAGACATGTTCATGCCAATTGGAAGAAGAGATATTCTGGAGCAGATTTTGAGGACTTATTTTGGGGTGCTGCAGATGCTTACTACCCTGCTGCCTTTGAGAAAAAGATGGAAGAGTTGAAGAAGCTATCTCCGGCTGCATATGATGATCTGAAGCTGAACATTTTCTGTCCTTGGTCAAGGTATACATTCTACTCTATTTAATTTACCCGTCATAATTGAATTATGTTCTCATAATGGATATATAAAACCTATATGCAGGGCATATTTTAGTGAGTTTGCTAAGTGTGATGCTGTTGAAAACAACCTTGGAGAGTCATTCAATGCAGATATTCGGATTGCTAGACCAAACCTGTAGTGGAGATGCTTGAAGAGATTAGGATATGCGTAATAGCAGGGAATGAAAAGAAACGGTCTGAGGCAGAGAAAGCAAAACGGGGACTACACTCCTAGATCAAGAGCTCTGTTAGATGAGCAGATCGAAAAAACTAAGAATTGTAGTCCACTAAGTTGTGGTAGGGGTGACTATGAGGTTGGCTATTTCAATGACAGGTTTGTTCTTTTCTCTCTTTCTTATATGTTTACCATACATTCATATAACTTTCTAACTTCTATGATAGGTATGTAGTGCAAATGAGAGGGGTAGTCAACTGCAGTTGTAGGATGTACCTCATCAGTGGGATACCTTGTTGCCACATCATTTCTGCACTCAGACAAGAGACGCAGGCAAATCAAGATCCAAAAAATTTGATATGTGAGATGTTCACGGTAAATAGGCTGAAGAGATGTTATGCTAGTGGTCTAAGACCTGTACCTGGCATTAACCAGTGGGAGAAAACTACTTCGGTAAGGGTCAATCCACCTCCATATAAGAGGCCTCCTGGTAGACCTCCAGGAAAGAAAAGAAAGAGAGAAAAAGGTGAACGAAAACCAGAAAAAATATCCAAGAGAGGGACCAAAATAGTAAGTTTGGAACACTTAAATTATTTTTTATTTTATAATTGGCTTTCTATCTTACTTTCTAATTGGCTTGTCAAACAGCATTGCGGCTTATGTGGACAAGAAGGTCATAACAAGCTTCATTGCAAGAATGGACCAGTTCCCAAACCTCCTAAGAAACCACCTGGAAGGCCAAGGAAAACACCTGTTATATGTGCTTTAGCCTCTGATGATGTTGCACAAATCCAACATCAGATTGCTCAAAGTCAACCAAATCCATTAGAAGATATTCCAAGCATATCATCTGCACTGCCAAGAAGAGGCCGAGGAAGACCTCGTAAAACTCAATCTAATGTTGGTGGTTCATCCTCTCAACCACCTCCTCGTATGGAACCAATCTGATGTTGGCAAATCAGTGAGAGATACAAGTGATAACACAGGAAAGACCAAATGATGTTACTTTGTGGTGTTTAAGTGTGACAAACTTTTTGTTGTTTTAAGTGTGTAAAACATTGTGGTGTTTATGTGTGTAAAACTTTGATGTTACTTTGTGGTGTTTAAGTGTGACAAACTTTTTGTTGTTTTAAGTGTGTAAAACATTGTGGTGTTTAAGTGTGTAAAACTTTGAGTATATTTTATGAATTTAGACAACCTGATGTAAAACATAACTTAATATCCATACATAATACAAACACATAACTAGAAGTCCCTTATTTTGCAGAAAATTAAGGATCTTCATCCGCATTAATCTACTACCATACTAAACCATCTAATTGAATAAGTACCAAATAGTTGCTACAAACACAATCCCAACAAGAACCGCATACTTAACCATTGCAATCTCTCTTTCATTCTTATTTTCCAGCTCCTTAACCTTATTAATTTCATGGGAAAATGGTTTTCAGCTACCCGAAGAATCGGATAATATGTAGATAACCATCCCAAATATAGAAATGTGCTTTAAACTACACCAACTAATATACGAAACATACCGACATACACGAAGTATATGCAGTCATGTTGCAAACTACAATTTGGATTTTATAGAGCTTCAAAAGAAAATTTGGGGTCAAACTGTAATTATTTTCTTAAAAAAATTATAATTTTAAAAAAAAAATCAAAAATCAAAAAAAAAAAATATCCAAAAAATTCAAAAATTTAAGAAAAATAATAAATAAATTTTAGATAAAAATTAAATTATAGTTTCAGTTTTATATTTGAAATTTTTTTTTGTAAAATTCCAAAATTTCGAAAATTGAAACTTCAAAAAAATATTATATTAAATATAAAAAAAAACAATTTAAAAATCCAAAAAAAAATCCAAAAAAATAAAAAAAATAAAAATTAAATTTTAGATAGAAATTAAACTATAGTTTCAGTTTTACATTTTTTTAAAAATGTAAATTTGTAAAATCCCAAAAATTTTAAAACTACGAAAATTCAAAATTATATATTTTGAAACCAATTTAATTTGTTAGAAAAACAATAAAACAAAAAGTTAAAAAAATGTTTACTATTATATGTTTTGCGAAGGCGTTAGAGAACATATAAATCGCAGTATGTCATAATTTCCGATGTTTTCGAAGTCCAACAATTTTAATCCAAAAATCCGCTTCTAGCCTATAGCTACAATCGGATTGAAATATGCTTATGATCTTAAAACGTTTTCAAAAAATGAATTTTTCTCTATTTTAAACATTTTTACGAACGTTCTCTAACACCTTCGCAAAATAGTGTTTTGAAAATAACGTTTTTTAAAACCCATGTTCTAAACTATATTTGTGGACCAACATTTTTAAAAAATTTTGTTTTATTTTTTTTCTAACAAATTAAATTAGTATCAAGATATCTAATTTTGGAAGCCTATATACCTTAAATTTTCAAAAAAAAAATTATAATTCTAGATTTTTTTGAAGTTTTGAATTTTCGTAATTTTAGAAATTTTGGCATTTTACAAATTTTTAACTTCTTTTAACATTTTATTTTATATTTTAACTATTTATATGTTCTCTAACGCCTTCGCAAAACATATGATAAAAAATATTTTTAACTTTTTGTTTTATTTTTTTCTAACAAGTTAAATTGGTTTCAAAATATATAATTTTGGAACCTTATATACCTTACATTTTCAATTACTTTTTAGAATGTAATATTTTTTTAAAGTTTCAATTTTCAAAATTTTGGAATTTTACAAAAACATTTTCAAATATAAAACTGAAACTATAATTTAATTTTCATATAAAATTTAGTTATTATTTTTTCTTAAATTTTTGAATTTTTTGGATATTTTTGATTTTTGATTTTTTTTTAAATTATTATTTTTTAAGAAAATAATTACAGTTTGACCCCAGATTTTTGTTTGAAGCTCTATAAAACCCAAGTTGTAGTTTGCAACATGACTGCATATACTTCGTGTATGTCGGTATGTTTCGTATATTAGTTGGTATAGTTTAAAGCACATTTCTATATTTGGGATGGTTATCTACATATTACCCCATCCTTCGGGGAGCTGAAAACCATTTTCCCTAATTTCATCACTGAAGTTCATCTCTTCCGTTGGAGGACCTCCACCTCCATAACTCATCAGACGTGTGATCCTCTCTGTCTGCCCTTGGATTATGTCTGCTTGCTCTTTGATTTCCAGCCTCATTATGGTTAGTTCCTCCATCATACATTCATCCCACCATTTCCAACTGTGATGGCCTCCATCCTACATCCAAAAACTCGTTAAATGACAAGATAAATTGAAAAGGATATTCCAAGTTACTAACATTACTCATTCGGCATGTGTAGTATCTCCTTCCGGGGTTCTCATGGGTTCGAGATGTCTCCATTATAGTTAATTCGCCGCAAACACAACGCTTTGGAATCCCAAAATCACCATCAGCTCGACAGCAACCACTACTCATACTTGCTCTTGATGAAGAGCTCCAACTGTAACTGAAACTCATTATCCCTGTAACCACATCAAACGAATCAATTAAAACCTAGATACTCAAACTCGAACACTCAATTTCGCACCAAACGCAACACACAAACTATCAGACACAAACACAACTTCAAACCTAAATCTATCGAAACGAAAACCATATTCAACCCGACCCACACTTACACACCAAATGAGATTTCGTCGGGAGAAATAGCTCGGAGTAGATCTAAAACATAAACCCTAAAAAACATTTTCTCCAAATTTATCGTCACAGACCCGACCCGATCCAACAACTAATGGTCGGACACCGACACCCAACCCGACCCAGATTTATAAAAATGGCATGATTTTCAAATGTCGAAGATGATCCAAAACGGTGCATTTTGAATACCGTTACTGATATAACGTCTGTTAACAACGAGGGTTATATTGCGGGTTGACTCGTATATTGCAGATTGACCTGCATTTAATTGATTTGAAGGGTAGAGTTGCAAACCCTAACCACTTGGAGGATTTTTTTGCAGAAAATCTTTTTTTCTTCATCCCTTATATTTTCACTGCTTCATCATCTTTTTTTTGTGTTTACTATCTCATATTAAAATACTTTATCCGCGTCATACATATTGTAAATAACTTTTTTAAATAAAAAATAACATACTTTGTGTTTTAGAGTTCGAAAAAAACTATATGGTATAGATTTATAACTTTTTTTGTTTCATCTCTTACATTTTTCACTTCTTCACCATCTTTTTTTTTTGTAATCTGACTTTTTTTCGTAATCCGAAGAAAATGCCAATCTATGTAGTTAATGGTATTTCGATACCTAATTTGTAGTCTGAAATGTTACGTGGTATTTATTTTTTGCTGAAAATAATTATGGAGCCGACATGTAAGTAACTTTTAAATACTCGCTTTTATTTTTAAAAAGTCATTCCAAAAGTAGAATATTGCGTATGGAAATATTCTAGTATCTAATATAAAGATTTCTGATTTTTTAAAAAGATATATAATATAAGAATTTATATTGTATAACAAAACCGAATATTATGCAATGAATGGAATTTTTCTTGTATAGCATGAATAATAGTTTATTCTAATGATCAATCGAATTAATGACGTTTGCATATTTAATATGATCATTTATATTTAATATATATTTGTTTATAATTACCGAATATTATTTTGCTAAGATTTATAGTTTTTAGAGTATAAGTTTGTTTGTTTAAAAGAGGGCTGGCGAACTATTTTCCCACGAAAACTATCGTATAGCTATATATGCTACCCAAACTAAGACATCATCATATATCTCCCCGAAAACAAAGTTCGAAACTTATATCTCTCCGAACAGAAAGTACGAAACTTCAAAACACACAAACTCAATTTTATCGGTTATTGTTTACAAACCAAATACAAACCGACCAAACCTGATCCTAAACCAAATTAAAATTCGAGTCTAACCAAATCCGACCCAAACTGTATTCCGATTGCTAAAAACGCGACCTTCAAGAAGCAGGAAAATCCGGTATAATCTCTCACTCGCCTTTCCATGTTTAAGGAACGGGACCGAGACCTGAATCAGAGAAACTCGGATGCTACGACCAGATTCTAATATCTAAAACGCCAAAAATAACGTTTTCTCCATAATCGGAGTTGCTCAAGAGACCAAAATTATTGGAGAAACCGAGGAAGGCAGTGGTATGTGGGTCTCATGCGCCTGATCTGGGATGACGGAGATAACGGCGAGGTTACAGCAGAGAGTTGCGGTCTAAATAAGGGAGAGACGAGCGGAGAAGCCATGAACGACGCGTGAGTAATAGTAGAGGAGCGTTGCTCCATCTCTCTTGCAACGGGTAAATCCCACAAGCTCCCTTCCTTGCATAGATCCGAGCCAGATTGGAATTCCGAAGAGAAAAATCCGGTGAGGACGAAGTCGGAGTCGAGTAAGCCGTCGATGAAGAGTAAGAAAAAGAAAGTGGTGAAGAAGATAAAGAAACCGATAAGGATATTTTTGAAGGATTTGCTTTTTTTTTTTAATTGTGGTTTGGTTATTGCTCTAATCGGTTTACTATTGTTTTTAGTGGTTAAAATATAATTCTAAAATAGTAAACCAACTAAAAACGATGTTTATGGGTTTTTAGGTGTCAAATTATATTTTTGGGGTGATATAAGTTTTTAACTTTCAAATCAGAGAGATATAGATTTCGAACTTTGTTTTCGGAGAGATATAAAGAGGTTTTAATTTGGGCAGTATATATAGTTATACGATAGTTCTCGTGAAAAAATAGATCGTCAGCCCTTTAAAAGATTATTGAATTTTGCGGATTAAAAAATAAATTTCGTAAAAGCAAAACTTATAATTTTTTTATTATGTATATCTTGTATTCATAATTTTTGAAATTATATCCAAAATAACACGTTATTAATATATCTTGTATAAAGATATTCGATTTTGAAAAAAAAATATAGAATATCGAATAATACATAATTAAATACGTAATTTTTAATGTATTTTTAAATAGAATTCAAGTTGTATAACATAGTAATTTCATGGAACTGTATGACCGATTTAAGCAAAATGACACGTTACAATAAAATCTGTGAAAAAATAAAAAGCACGAAAAAATAGAAAACAAAATCATATCATCCGTAAAAAAGATTGAAAACTCTAATACAAAACCACTGATTTGAGAAATTTAACAGTTATTTATTTATTTTAATTCATTTATTACCGGATTTTCAATTAAATTCTATAACATATTTCAGATAATTAGTTTTCCTATTTCCATTTGAATTAGATTTAATTTTTTACTATTTTGCTATATCTATTTTTCAAAATTTTGATGAATTGATTATCATATTTCTATTTAAACTATTGTTACTATTAATATTCTATAAACATGTAAAAAAAAACTAAACACGAAAAAATGGAAAACAAAATCAGATCACCCGTAAAAATAAATAAAATAAGATTGGAAAAATCGATGCGAAATCACTAATAGAGAAACCTAACAATTAGTTATTTATTTTGATTCTCCTATTTTTCTTATATTATATTATTTTCAATTAAATTTTGTCACATTTTTCAAATAATTAGTTTTTCATATTCCTATTTGAACTGGGTTTACTTTTTATTGTGTAGTTACTCATATTTATGTATATTTTCAAAATCTTGACGAATTGATTCTCATATTTCTATTTGAATTAAATTTACTTATTTTTTAATCATATTTGACTTTTAATTTTTCTTTTTTGAATCGACATATTATCTTTCTTATAATGAGAGGATTATATGTCTTTTATTATCGGATTTTCAATTAAATTCTATAACATATGTCAAATAATTAGTTTTTCTATTCCCATTTGAATTAGATTTAGTTTTTTACTATTTTGCTACTCATATATCTATTTTTAAAATTTTGATGAATGGATTATCATATTTCTATTTGAACTATTGTTACTCTTTTAATATTCTATAAACCGGAGAAAAATTAAACACGAAAAATGGAAAACAAAATCAGATCACCCGTAAAAATAAATAAAATAAGATTGAAAAAATCAATGCGAAATCACTAATAGAGAAACCTAATAATTAGTTATTTATTTTGATTCTCCTATTTTTTATATATTATATTATTTTCAATTAAATTTTGTCACATTTTTTCATATTCCTATTTGAATTAGGTTTACCTTTTATTATGTAATTACTCATATTTATATATATATTTTCAAAATCTTGACGAATTTATTCTCATATTTCTATTTGAATTAAATTTACTTATTTTTAATCATATTTGATTTTTATTTTTATTTTTTGAATTGACATATTATCTTTCTTCTGATGAGAAACGAATTATATGTCTTTTATTATCGGATTTCAATTAAATTCTATGATATATTTCAAATAATTAGTTTTTATATTGCCATTTGAATTAGATTTAGTTTTTTACTATTTTCCTACTCATATATCTATTTTTTAAATTTTGATGAATTGATTATCATATTTCTATTTGAACTATTGTTATTCTTTTAATATTCTATAAACCGATGAAAAAACTAAACACGAAAAAATAGAAAACAAAATCAGATCACCCATAAAAATAAATAAAATAATATTGAAAAAATCGATGTAAAATCACTAATAGAGAAACCTAACAATTAGTTATTTATTTTGATTTTCCTATTTTTCTTATATTATATTATTTTCAATTAAATTTTCTCACATTTTTTCAAATAATTATTTTTTTATATTCCTATTTGAATTAGGTTTACATTTTATTATGTAATTACTCATATTTATATATATTAAAATAATATTTGTTTTTTATTTGAGTTAGAATAAGATTTGTTTTATAATCTGATAAATACAAATATCTAAGGTTTTTTTTTTTGAAATAAGATTTGTTTGACATATGGCAAAATATAATTGGAAATAAAAATTTACACTTGTCAAAATCTGATCGATCGGATGCCACATATCACGATCGTGTTAATTACAACGTTTGACGCATCAAGCTTTATATAATAAGATAATGATGTTGGGTTTTGTTTCAGTCTATTGAGATGGACATGTTAATCTTTCGGCCCATTTAATTATCTATCGCTTTTTTCAACTTTCGGCCCAAATATTTAGTTCAATTAACCATTTGACCATCTTTATAAACATTCTTCTCCCTTGGTTTTAATTATACTTCCGAGAATCATAAATATATCTACTTTTAGGATCTCTTTCTCCTCCATCTTCTCTCCCAAAAATAGCCTCCTTCAATAACCGCCTACTTCTCATCGGATAATTTGGATCTCTCCCTTGCTTTATTTTCCCTTCATTTTATTCCGTTTCCTCTATTTATTTTGGTGATTAAATTTCTCTTTTAAAGACGATCGGGAGGATGTTTATGTTGCATCTATGGAGAAACAGGAAGCATGTGATTATCAAAATCTCATGCAATCTCTGGATATCATCTCTGTATCATCTTTGCTCTCTTCTTCTCCATTGTCTTCAATCCAACTTGTCGGTTCATCTATGCAACCATTCCATCTCTCAACTGTAGAGTTACTTTGAACCTTTGTCTTAAATAGAGGATTTCAGAGTACTAAATATTTAATAATAATCATATATGCCTTGTTTTCATATTTTATTTATTAAACTTTAAAATAATTAATACACAAATAAAACTTAAACAAAATTTTGACAACAGTAAATCAACCGATGTATAATTTGGTTATCCAAATGAAGAGAGTGGAGTATTTCTAGTTATAATTGGAGAAGATTATAGGTATATTTGAATTTCGATCAAAAGAAAGAATAATATATAAACTGATCAAAAAATTGATTTATAAAACTTTGTATAACTTTAATTAATTGAAAAATAAAGAATAAAATATACTTATAAATTGCATCATATCTAAATATCAGACAACATCATATCATATTTTAGAATTTTGCATGAGAAATGAAATTATGTCGAATTACCAAAAATATATTTAATTTGAAACAACAAACTAGGGGTGGGCATTTTGGTTTATTTTCGGGTTCGGTTTGTTTGGTTTTAATAAAACTCTAGCCGAACTCAACAATAGTTAGTTTAGTTCGGGTTGTGTTCGGTTCGGTTGAGTTTGGTTTGGTTTAAATCGGTTCGGTTTTTACTTCGGTTTAAAAAACAATAAACTTAAAATATTTATATTAAACTTCAAAAATAAAACTCAAAAAAAACTTAAAGAAACATTCAATTAACAAATCGTAAAAAAGAATCGATCAAGTAAAAAAGCTAAAAGCAAAGGGAAGTGCATATAAAGATACGAATCTTCTTTTATATTATAGAAAGTGGAAATATGAATTTATATAAGATCTTTTAAGATTAGAGAAATAAAATAATAATTATTTTACATGAATGACTTATATTAAAACAAAATTAAATGTGAGTTTTTCTTTGTAAAATTATTTTAATAAGATGTGAGTTTAGATTTGAGGGTAACAATATTATTTAATATATAAAATTAACTATTTAAATAAATATATTGGTTTATCGGTTCAGTTTGGTTTTAAACCGAACCGAACCGTTCGGGTTGAAAAAAGTGTCAACCAAACTGTTTGTACATAGGTTTGGGTTCGGTTTGGATCGATTTGGGTTCGATTGGTTCGGTTCGGATTGGTTCGGTTCGGTTAAAATGCCCACCCCTACAACAAACCATGTATAAAATTTAAACCAAAATTATGTCTACTTACATTCTTATATATCCTACACTTTACATTACAAGGAACAATTAAAAATATCCAATACATTAAACAATTACATAAGCCCGCGGGTCGACTCTGCTGGGTTTAGCGGGCGTAGACATAAATATATAGATCGCGGTTTTAACGAACCGGTCTGTTGCGATTAAAAACAAAAATTTGTCCGTCGTAGCCCGTTTGACACCTCTACCGATATTAGTTCCGGTGATTCGATGACGCGATTTAGTCTAGCTTTATAATCATCCTTGTCAGATAGATTCTTTTCAAAAACTTGATTGGACTCGGGAAATAATCTAATATTGTGGCATAATTGTTTCAATTAAAATCAAACATGCCTTTGGTTGCCTTATATATATAGTTAATCTCTAAACGACAAAAGGATGAAAACTATTTCTGGAAACTAACGGAAACACATAAAACTGAAATTATCGGAAAATTCACCATAAGAAAAGTATCTACTAAGGACCTGCTACTTCGTTAGATATAGGAAGAAACAAATCACGAAGAATTCCATTTTTTATCGCTTTCAGAGTCAGTGTTGCTTCCTTAGCTTCTTTGTCAAACAGAGATTTCCACATGTCCAAAGTGTTAGACTCCATCACATCCCTCGCAAACCCATTCGCCTCTGAAACAACCTTTACACGCCCCAACTTCTCCTCTACCTTCTTCACCTCTTCTTCAACAATAGACGTATACTCTCTGCCACATTTTCCTCCTGCTCTAAGAAAGAAGACAACGCAATTCAGAGCTCTAAATCCAGAAGCAAAATTCTCCAGAGTCGCGCTGATCAATTCCCATTGGACCGAATTGTTGCCATCATTCTGATATACTCCATCCTTGGGTTTGATATCTTTTGTGTAGACATGATGCATAACACGAAGCAGCCTATCCATCACATGACGTTCATCAATCACGCCCCTTTTTGCAACTGTCCATAACCTAAAGCAAAACCAGAACATAGTACGAATGTCATCACACAGCAAGAACATCGATTCGGCCACATATAGGGAGAGCTCAACTCCTAGTCGCACAGCCTCCTCTTTCACTTCCTGCATTGCAAAATCCTTCCTGCAAACCCCAAAAAAAGGTCAGTATGAAGACTTTGTAAGCAAAACTCTTAAAGGGGGTTATGTAATATTACTGACCCTAGAATGTAAGAAGAACATACGGCCGGTGCCAGTATCTTGCTATGCAGTGTTTTACCGAAAAGAGGCGTAAACAGGTCGCGAAGAATCCTATTCCTTATCACTTCGGATGTTGCTTCTTCATCAAACAGAGACTTCCACAAGTAAAAAATGATAGACTTTATAGTCTCCCTTGCAAACCCATTTGCCTTTGAAACATCCTTTGCGGGCCTCAGTTTATCCTCTATCTTCTTCAGCACTTGTTGCTTATATTTTTGAATAGCCGAAGATAACAGCCGATCATGAAAAGAGCTAACTTTTCTTCTGAGAACCATATCAAGGCGATGCAAAACTATGATTCCGTCAGCAAAATCCTTCCAAGCGGTGCTAATCAATTCCCATTGGACCGAGTTGCCACCATCCTGATAGACTCCATTCTTGGGTTTGATCTCTTTAGAGTAGACATAATGAATAACAAGAAGCAGCCTTTCTGACACGGGATTACGGTACGGTAATACGCATCTCCATAACTTAAAGCAAAACCATAACGTAGTATGAATGTCATCACAGAGCAAGAACATGGATTCAGCTACAGAGAGTGAGAGCTCAACTCCTAGTCGTACAACCTCTTGTTTAATGTCCTCCTTCCCATAGACCGTCCTAGAAAACAAAACAAACAAAAAGTCATATTCTGAGTGTCGGAGAAAACTGTAAAAGAAGCCAAGGGACTAAGTAACATTCACTGACACTGTGTATGGATAATATCTGTAAGATCCCGCCAATGGACGGATACGACGCAGAACAGCAGAGGTAGATCTTGATTCCATCTAATCAAAACATAAATATAACAATTGAGTATTATAATCAAATGCAAATTTTCACAATTTCGAAAATCATAAAAACGAACTTGATTCTATCAATAAGAAACCCTAAATCTAGATGGGGATAAACTACATGAAACCCTCTGAACCTGAATCGATAGGACATTAAAATTCCAAAAAGTAAAAATTCAGAAAAGGAACGAAGCACTCACCAATTCTAGACAGGAAATTTCTGAAAAATAAATAAACTTAAGGCATAATAATTATACGGGTTCATTATATATAATATACAGACAAGGGAATTTCAACTCGGCAAATTTATATAGAATAATGATGTTGGGTTTTGTTTCAGTCTATTGAGATGGACATGTTAATCTTTCGGTCCATTTCATTATCTATCGTTTTCTTCAATTAACCATTTGACCATCTTTATAAACATTCTTCTCCCTTCATTTTTCTTATACTTCTCATAATCATAAATATATCTACTTTTAGGGTCTCTCTCTCCTCCATCTTCTCTCCCAAAAAGTCGCCTCCTTCAATAACCGCCTAGTTCTTACCGGACAATTTCTCCCTTGCTTTATTTTCCTTTCATTTTATCCCATTTTCTCTATTTGTTTTGGTTTTGGTGATTAAATTTCTCTTTTAAAGACGATCGGAAGGATGTTTATGTTGCATCTATGGAAAAACATGGAGCATATGATTATCGAAATCTCATGCAATCTTTGGATATCATCTCTCTGTATCGTCTTTGCTCTCTTCTTCTCCATTGTCTTCAATCCAACTTTTCGGTTCATCTATGCAACCATTCCATCTCTCAACTGTAGAGTTATTTTCCGGCGATTGCAATTTCTTTGCGTATGCCGGCGTTCTTCTCACTGCCTTGACCGTCTCATATCGGTGAAATCTCGGCATCCATATACCATAATTTCTCCTACATGCCGTGGTTTTTCATCAATCTTGTGGCACGATTCTGGGCAGTGTGTCCACAAACCCTCTCGAGGATTCTTTTAAATGTTTTCCAAATTCAACTATAATGTTATTTGGTTTTTCGGTTGGACTGTTCTCCATCTCGGGGGGTGAATACATCCAAATCTGTCGAATTTGGGATCTAGGAATATCAATTGTGGTACGACCTGTGTTGGACAGGGGTTGCCGGATACTATCATGGAAATTCCGTTGGAAAATGATTGACGAGTCAAGGATTAATCTAAATTGGGATCGGATCGGGAGAAAATTAAAATCGCACTTTTTTATAATGACTATGATACGAAATATTGGAGGAGAAGAAGGAATTTGAATCATCACCAACATGGATGTTTTTGAAGAATCAATTAGAAGAAAATCTTCAGTCAACAACATACGACAATGTTGGAATAGTTAAGTACGACATTCTCTACCGAGCCTCAAAATACAGGATTCATAAACTTTTCCAACAAAAATTCACTTAACTATTCTAATCAAAGTAATGCGAAGTGCATTTTAGAGTTTCATTAGCAAGATGATAGCCAGCAACAAGTGTATGAACGAGGGACATAACAAATTTCTTCTGTTAGCCTATAAGAATTTAGCAAGGATAGCTTGGTTAATCTCCACTCATTCATCAAAATTGATTTCAATTTCCTCTATTTGCGTTAACAATTGTATTGAAAATATTTTATGTATATTGTAAATTCTTTATGATATAATAAAATATTTGATTTACCGGAAAAAAAAATATATCTACCCTTTCTATTTCTACAATTAGGTGACTTCCCGCGATATACGCGGGAATAATAATTTAAAGAGAAATTACCATAAAAAACCACCAACTTTTCATTTTTTTCCAAGTTAAACATCTAATTTTTTGCGTTTCCAGAACAAATCTCCAACTTTTCAATTTTTTCCAACTTAAACATCCAACTTTTTGCGTTTCCAGAACAAACCTTCAACTCAATTATTTTTCTGAAATAAACCTCTAAGTGACCAAAAATGTATGCGTTCGAAGATTGACCAACGGTCAACGACAACTCCGTTAAACACCAATAACGTTCGTTATAGCTCTTGATTATTTTTTGTAAAGTTTATGATCTTGGTTTATTATATTTATTGCTCTGTTTGTATATTATAATAGAAAATATATTATAATCACAACATCCACAATTTGTAACTCAATTAAAAAGCGACTGTCGTTAATTTTCTTTTAACGGATGTTAAGAATGTTTAATGGAGTTGTTGTTGACAGTTGGTCAATTTTTGATCGCACACACTTTTGGTCACTTAGAGGTTTATTTCAGAAAATGATTGAGTTGGAGGTTTGTTCTGGAAACGCAAAAAGTTGGATGTTTAAGTTGGAAAAAAATGAAAAGTTGAAGGTTTTTTATGGTAATTTCCCTAATTTAAAAACAAATTTAAAGAAGGATATTTTGTTTAAGATAGTATAAATTATTTTTTAACAAATATCATTAGATACATGTTTACTATCTCATAATAAAATATTTTATCCACATCATACATATTGTAAACAAATTTTAAAATACAAAATAACATACTTTGTGTCTTAGAGTTTGAAGAAAATATTTTGGTATATATTCATACTTTTTTTCTTGGGTTTTCTGCAAAAAAACCCTCCAAGTGGTTAGGGTTTGCAACTCTACCCTCCAAATCAATTAAATGTAGGTCAATATGCAATATACGAGTCAACCCGCAATATAACCCTCGGCTATATCGATGACATGGCAAAGTTTGACGACGTTGAGAAAGTTGACGTGAGGTGAAACGCAGCGTTTGTGATGCCCTAAAAACAATAAGCAGTTTAAAAATGTATGTCGTTTTAGTTGTTAAAAACGACATAAAGTGGTTGGTGTTAAAACATAACTAAAATAGAATTGGGGAAAAATTCGAGTTTAGGGTTTGTCGATTGTTTCGTGAAATCGATTTGGGGGAAAATTTTATCGATGGTTTCGTGAAATCAATTTGGGGGTTTCGTGAAATCGATTTGGGGAAAAATCGATTCTGATGGTTTTTTGAAGTTTGGCTTTTCTGGGTTTAACTTTTCTGGGTTTGGGTTTGTTCTTGAAAACGAATTGAGAATTCGTGGGTTTACTAGAAAATAAACATCTTTGTTGGAGCTATGGAGAAACCGTTGAGGTTTGTTTCGCTTTGTTCTCATGCACTGACGTTTTGATTTGTTTCTTGTAATTTCGTATTAATTTGTGATTCATCTGCAGTTTCGATTTGTACGCGTATGTTGGTGGATACTGGTCAAAGGATGATATGTATAATGGTGGAGAGGTACGTGAAGTAGGAAGGATGGTTGTTGATAACTTTTGCTTGAAAGTTGTGCGTATGCTATTAAAGGAAGCACTCGGGTATACTGAAAACATGAGAAAAGTGTCATGGTTTCCACCAGATAATGACAAGAAAGAGGATATGGATGATGATAGTATTATGAGTAAGGCCGTGGTTCATGCTGTTGGATCTAGGGCAATGACTTTATATGTTGTCAGGGAAGATGATCCATATATTGGTAGGCGTAAAGCTGCTGAGCTAGGTATAGAAAAAAACTTTTCAGATGATGAGAGTCTCAGTTCAAAATCAGATAATGCTGATGGGGAGCAAGATAATGATGATGATGATGAGGAGTAGGATAATGATGCAACTGTTGGTGAGTTTGTGGAGCCGAATGATAGTAATAGTGAAGATGAGAATGATGCCATTGCTGTGATAGATGAGAGCAATTATCGAAAATTCATGTTGGGACAAGAATACAGGTCCATACAGTCTTTCAAAACTGCTATTACTCGATATGCAGTTAGGAAGAGGAGAGACGTCAAGCTTGAGAAGTCAGATAGTACTAGAGTGGTTGCTATTTGCTCAGATAAAAAATGCCCTTGGAGGATTTCTGCATCTATCAACAGCAGCAGCAGTAGAGTGGTTGTAAGAGCTTTCAAGGATGAACATGATTGTACTTGGCAAGGCAAGGTGCCACTTCTCACCAATGCTCGCCTTGCTGAGCTCTACATTGAAGAATTCAGGCTCAATCCAGATATATCTGCAAAGCAGTTGCAGAAAAAGCTGTTGAAATGCAACATCAATGTTCCAGAAACAGTATGTGAGAGGACACGGCTTAGGTGTCTACAAACATTTGATGAGGAGCAAGCAGAGTCATTTGCAAGATTGTTTGACTATGTTGCCATTTTGAAGAAAACAAATCCAGGATCCACAGTTGAATGTGAGGTAAGGGAAACAAAATTCTACATATTCTATGTTGCTTTTCATGCTCTCAAAGATGGATGGAAGGCAGCTTGTAGGAAAATAATTCACATTGATGGCACATTCCTGAAATGGAGGATGAGTGGGATGCTTTTAGTGGCTTGTGGCAGAGACCCTAATAATCAAATGTTTCTAATAGCATGGGCCATAGTTGATGTTGAGAATAAACCCAATTGGGAGTGGTTTATTGAACATTTGGCTGATGATTTGGATCTTGGAACTGGGAATGGTTTAACTTTGGCTAGTGACCAATGTAAAGGTTTGGTCGCAGCAGTGAAAGATGTTCTGCCATATGCAGAACATAGGTTATGTGCCAGACATGTTCATGCCAATTGGAAGAAGAGATATTCTGGAGCAGATTTTGAGGACTTATTTTGGGGTGCTGCAGATGCTTACTACCCTGCTGCCTTTGAGAAAAAGATGGAAGAGTTGAAGAAGCTATCTCCGGCTGCATATGATGATCTGAAGCTGAACATTTTCTGTCCTTGGTCAAGGTATACATTCTACTCTATTTAATTTACCCGTCATAATTGAATTATGTTCTCATAATGGATATATAAAACCTATATGCAGGGCATATTTTAGTGAGTTTGCTAAGTGTGATGCTGTTGAAAACAACCTTGGAGAGTCATTCAATGCAGATATTCGGATTGCTAGACCAAACCTGTAGTGGAGATGCTTGAAGAGATTAGGATATGCGTAATAGCAGGGAATGAAAAGAAACGGTCTGAGGCAGAGAAAGCAAAACGGGGACTACACTCCTAGATCAAGAGCTCTGTTAGATGAGCAGATCGAAAAAACTAAGAATTGTAGTCCACTAAGTTGTGGTAGGGGTGACTATGAGGTTGGCTATTTCAATGACAGGTTTGTTCTTTTCTCTCTTTCTTATATGTTTACCATACATTCATATAACTTTCTAACTTCTATGATAGGTATGTAGTGCAAATGAGAGGGGTAGTCAACTGCAGTTGTAGGATGTACCTCATCAGTGGGATACCTTGTTGCCACATCATTTCTGCACTCAGACAAGAGACGCAGGCAAATCAAGATCCAAAAAATTTGATATGTGAGATGTTCACGGTAAATAGGCTGAAGAGATGTTATGCTAGTGGTCTAAGACCTGTACCTGGCATTAACCAGTGGGAGAAAACTACTTCGGTAAGGGTCAATCCACCTCCATATAAGAGGCCTCCTGGTAGACCTCCAGGAAAGAAAAGAAAGAGAGAAAAAGGTGAACGAAAACCAGAAAAAATATCCAAGAGAGGGACCAAAATAGTAAGTTTGGAACACTTAAATTATTTTTTATTTTATAATTGGCTTTCTATCTTACTTTCTAATTGGCTTGTCAAACAGCATTGCGGCTTATGTGGACAAGAAGGTCATAACAAGCTTCATTGCAAGAATGGACCAGTTCCCAAACCTCCTAAGAAACCACCTGGAAGGCCAAGGAAAACACCTGTTATATGTGCTTTAGCCTCTGATGATGTTGCACAAATCCAACATCAGATTGCTCAAAGTCAACCAAATCCATTAGAAGATATTCCAAGCATATCATCTGCACTGCCAAGAAGAGGCCGAGGAAGACCTCGTAAAACTCAATCTAATGTTGGTGGTTCATCCTCTCAACCACCTCCTCGTATGGAACCAATCTGATGTTGGCAAATCAGTGAGAGATACAAGTGATAACACAGGAAAGACCAAATGATGTTACTTTGTGGTGTTTAAGTGTGACAAACTTTTTGTTGTTTTAAGTGTGTAAAACATTGTGGTGTTTATGTGTGTAAAACTTTGATGTTACTTTGTGGTGTTTAAGTGTGACAAACTTTTTGTTGTTTTAAGTGTGTAAAACATTGTGGTGTTTAAGTGTGTAAAACTTTGAGTATATTTTATGAATTTAGACAACCTGATGTAAAACATAACTTAATATCCATACATAATACAAACACATAACTAGAAGTCCCTTATTTTGCAGAAAATTAAGGATCTTCATCCGCATTAATCTACTACCATACTAAACCATCTAATTGAATAAGTACCAAATAGTTGCTACAAACACAATCCCAACAAGAACCGCATACTTAACCATTGCAATCTCTCTTTCATTCTTATTTTCCAGCTCCTTAACCTTATTAATTTCATGGGAAAATGGTTTTCAGCTACCCGAAGAATCGGATAATATGTAGATAACCATCCCAAATATAGAAATGTGCTTTAAACTACACCAACTAATATACGAAACATACCGACATACACGAAGTATATGCAGTCATGTTGCAAACTACAATTTGGATTTTATAGAGCTTCAAAAGAAAATTTGGGGTCAAACTGTAATTATTTTCTTAAAAAAATTATAATTTTAAAAAAAAAATCAAAAATCAAAAAAAAAAATATCCAAAAAATTCAAAAATTTAAGAAAAATAATAAATAAATTTTAGATAAAAATTAAATTATAGTTTCAGTTTTATATTTGAAATTTTTTTTTGTAAAATTCCAAAATTTCGAAAATTGAAACTTCAAAAAAATATTATATTAAATATAAAAAAAAACAATTTAAAAATCCAAAAAAAAATCCAAAAAAATAAAAAAAATAAAAATTAAATTTTAGATAGAAATTAAACTATAGTTTCAGTTTTACATTTTTTTAAAAATGTAAATTTGTAAAATCCCAAAAATTTTAAAACTACGAAAATTCAAAATTATATATTTTGAAACCAATTTAATTTGTTAGAAAAACAATAAAACAAAAAGTTAAAAAAATGTTTACTATTATATGTTTTGCGAAGGCGTTAGAGAACATATAAATCGCAGTATGTCATAATTTCCGATGTTTTCGAAGTCCAACAATTTTAATCCAAAAATCCGCTTCTAGCCTATAGCTACAATCGGATTGAAATATGCTTATGATCTTAAAACGTTTTCAAAAAATGAATTTTTCTCTATTTTAAACATTTTTACGAACGTTCTCTAACACCTTCGCAAAATAGTGTTTTGAAAATAACGTTTTTTAAAACCCATGTTCTAAACTATATTTGTGGACCAACATTTTTAAAAAATTTTGTTTTATTTTTTTTCTAACAAATTAAATTAGTATCAAGATATCTAATTTTGGAAGCCTATATACCTTAAATTTTCAAAAAAAAAATTATAATTCTAGATTTTTTTGAAGTTTTGAATTTTCGTAATTTTAGAAATTTTGGCATTTTACAAATTTTTAACTTCTTTTAACATTTTATTTTATATTTTAACTATTTATATGTTCTCTAACGCCTTCGCAAAACATATGATAAAAAATATTTTTAACTTTTTGTTTTATTTTTTTCTAACAAGTTAAATTGGTTTCAAAATATATAATTTTGGAACCTTATATACCTTACATTTTCAATTACTTTTTAGAATGTAATATTTTTTTAAAGTTTCAATTTTCAAAATTTTGGAATTTTACAAAAACATTTTCAAATATAAAACTGAAACTATAATTTAATTTTCATATAAAATTTAGTTATTATTTTTTCTTAAATTTTGAATTTTTTGGATATTTTTGATTTTTGATTTTTTTTTAAATTATTATTTTTTAAGAAAATAATTACAGTTTGACCCCAGATTTTTGTTTGAAGCTCTATAAAACCCAAGTTGTAGTTTGCAACATGACTGCATATACTTCGTGTATGTCGGTATGTTTCGTATATTAGTTGGTATAGTTTAAAGCACATTTCTATATTTGGGATGGTTATCTACATATTACCCCATCCTTCGGGGAGCTGAAAACCATTTTCCCTAATTTCATCACTGAAGTTCATCTCTTCCGTTGGAGGACCTCCACCTCCATAACTCATCAGACGTGTGATCCTCTCTGTCTGCCCTTGGATTATGTCTGCTTGCTCTTTGATTTCCAGCCTCATTATGGTTAGTTCCTCCATCATACATTCATCCCACCATTTCCAACTGTGATGGCCTCCATCCTACATCCAAAAACTCGTTAAATGACAAGATAAATTGAAAAGGATATTCCAAGTTACTAACATTACTCATTCGGCATGTGTAGTATCTCCTTCCGGGGTTCTCATGGGTTCGAGATGTCTCCATTATAGTTAATTCGCCGCAAACACAACGCTTTGGAATCCCAAAATCACCATCAGCTCGACAGCAACCACTACTCATACTTGCTCTTGATGAAGAGCTCCAACTGTAACTGAAACTCATTATCCCTGTAACCACATCAAACGAATCAATTAAAACCTAGATACTCAAACTCGAACACTCAATTTCGCACCAAACGCAACACACAAACTATCAGACACAAACACAACTTCAAACCTAAATCTATCGAAACGAAAACCATATTCAACCCGACCCACACTTACACACCAAATGAGATTTCGTCGGGAGAAATAGCTCGGAGTAGATCTAAAACATAAACCCTAAAAAACATTTTCTCCAAATTTATCGTCACAGACCCGACCCGATCCAACAACTAATGGTCGGACACCGACACCCAACCCGACCCAGATTTATAAAAATGGCATGATTTTCAAATGTCGAAGATGATCCAAAACGGTGCATTTTGAATACCGTTACTGATATAACGTCTGTTAACAACGAGGGTTATATTGCGGGTTGACTCGTATATTGCAGATTGACCTGCATTTAATTGATTTGAAGGGTAGAGTTGCAAACCCTAACCACTTGGAGGATTTTTTTGCAGAAAATCTTTTTTTCTTCATCCCTTATATTTTCACTGCTTCATCATCTTTTTTTTGTGTTTACTATCTCATATTAAAATACTTTATCCGCGTCATACATATTGTAAATAACTTTTTTAAATAAAAAATAACATACTTTGTGTTTTAGAGTTCGAAAAAAACTATATGGTATAGATTTATAACTTTTTTTGTTTCATCTCTTACATTTTTCACTTCTTCACCATCTTTTTTTTTTGTAATCTGACTTTTTTTCGTAATCCGAAGAAAATGCCAATCTATGTAGTTAATGGTATTTCGATACCTAATTTGTAGTCTGAAATGTTACGTGGTATTTATTTTTTGCTGAAAATAATTATGGAGCCGACATGTAAGTAACTTTTAAATACTCGCTTTTATTTTTAAAAAGTCATTCCAAAAGTAGAATATTGCGTATGGAAATATTCTAGTATCTAATATAAAGATTTCTGATTTTTTAAAAAGATATATAATATAAGAATTTATATTGTATAACAAAACCGAATATTATGCAATGAATGGAATTTTTCTTGTATAGCATGAATAATAGTTTATTCTAATGATCAATCGAATTAATGACGTTTGCATATTTAATATGATCATTTATATTTAATATATATTTGTTTATAATTACCGAATATTATTTTGCTAAGATTTATAGTTTTTAGAGTATAAGTTTGTTTGTTTAAAAGAGGGCTGGCGAACTATTTTCCCACGAAAACTATCGTATAGCTATATATGCTACCCAAACTAAGACATCATCATATATCTCCCCGAAAACAAAGTTCGAAACTTATATCTCTCCGAACAGAAAGTACGAAACTTCAAAACACACAAACTCAATTTTATCGGTTATTGTTTACAAACCAAATACAAACCGACCAAACCTGATCCTAAACCAAATTAAAATTCGAGTCTAACCAAATCCGACCCAAACTGTATTCCGATTGCTAAAAACGCGACCTTCAAGAAGCAGGAAAATCCGGTATAATCTCTCACTCGCCTTTCCATGTTTAAGGAACGGGACCGAGACCTGAATCAGAGAAACTCGGATGCTACGACCAGATTCTAATATCTAAAACGCCAAAAATAACGTTTTCTCCATAATCGGAGTTGCTCAAGAGACCAAAATTATTGGAGAAACCGAGGAAGGCAGTGGTATGTGGGTCTCATGCGCCTGATCTGGGATGACGGAGATAACGGCGAGGTTACAGCAGAGAGTTGCGGTCTAAATAAGGGAGAGACGAGCGGAGAAGCCATGAACGACGCGTGAGTAATAGTAGAGGAGCGTTGCTCCATCTCTCTTGCAACGGGTAAATCCCACAAGCTCCCTTCCTTGCATAGATCCGAGCCAGATTGGAATTCCGAAGAGAAAAATCCGGTGAGGACGAAGTCGGAGTCGAGTAAGCCGTCGATGAAGAGTAAGAAAAAGAAAGTGGTGAAGAAGATAAAGAAACCGATAAGGATATTTTTGAAGGATTTGCTTTTTTTTTTTAATTGTGGTTTGGTTATTGCTCTAATCGGTTTACTATTGTTTTTAGTGGTTAAAATATAATTCTAAAATAGTAAACCAACTAAAAACGATGTTTATGGGTTTTTAGGTGTCAAATTATATTTTTGGGGTGATATAAGTTTTTAACTTTCAAATCAGAGAGATATAGATTTCGAACTTTGTTTTCGGAGAGATATAAAGAGGTTTTAATTTGGGCAGTATATATAGTTATACGATAGTTCTCGTGAAAAAATAGATCGTCAGCCCTTTAAAAGATTATTGAATTTTGCGGATTAAAAAATAAATTTCGTAAAAGCAAAACTTATAATTTTTTTATTATGTATATCTTGTATTCATAATTTTTGAAATTATATCCAAAATAACACGTTATTAATATATCTTGTATAAAGATATTCGATTTTGAAAAAAAAATATAGAATATCGAATAATACATAATTAAATACGTAATTTTTAATGTATTTTTAAATAGAATTCAAGTTGTATAACATAGTAATTTCATGGAACTGTATGACCGATTTAAGCAAAATGACACGTTACAATAAAATCTGTGAAAAAATAAAAAGCACGAAAAAATAGAAAACAAAATCATATCATCCGTAAAAAAGATTGAAAACTCTAATACAAAACCACTGATTTGAGAAATTTAACAGTTATTTATTTATTTTAATTCATTTATTACCGGATTTTCAATTAAATTCTATAACATATTTCAGATAATTAGTTTTCCTATTTCCATTTGAATTAGATTTAATTTTTTACTATTTTGCTATATCTATTTTTCAAAATTTTGATGAATTGATTATCATATTTCTATTTAAACTATTGTTACTATTAATATTCTATAAACATGTAAAAAAAAACTAAACACGAAAAAATGGAAAACAAAATCAGATCACCCGTAAAAATAAATAAAATAAGATTGGAAAAATCGATGCGAAATCACTAATAGAGAAACCTAACAATTAGTTATTTATTTTGATTCTCCTATTTTTCTTATATTATATTATTTTCAATTAAATTTTGTCACATTTTTCAAATAATTAGTTTTTCATATTCCTATTTGAACTGGGTTTACTTTTATTGTGTAGTTACTCATATTTATGTATATTTTCAAAATCTTGACGAATTGATTCTCATATTTCTATTTGAATTAAATTTACTTATTTTTTAATCATATTTGACTTTTAATTTTTCTTTTTTGAATCGACATATTATCTTTCTTATAATGAGAGGATTATATGTCTTTTATTATCGGATTTTCAATTAAATTCTATAACATATGTCAAATAATTAGTTTTTCTATTCCCATTTGAATTAGATTTAGTTTTTTACTATTTTGCTACTCATATATCTATTTTTAAAATTTTGATGAATGGATTATCATATTTCTATTTGAACTATTGTTACTCTTTTAATATTCTATAAACCGGAGAAAAATTAAACACGAAAAATGGAAAACAAAATCAGATCACCCGTAAAAATAAATAAAATAAGATTGAAAAAATCAATGCGAAATCACTAATAGAGAAACCTAATAATTAGTTATTTATTTTGATTCTCCTATTTTTATATATTATATTATTTTCAATTAAATTTTGTCACATTTTTTCATATTCCTATTTGAATTAGGTTTACCTTTTATTATGTAATTACTCATATTTATATATATATTTTCAAAATCTTGACGAATTTATTCTCATATTTCTATTTGAATTAAATTTACTTATTTTAATCATATTTGATTTTATTTTTATTTTTTGAATTGACATATTATCTTTCTTCTGATGAGAAACGAATTATATGTCTTTATTATCGGATTTCAATTAAATTCTATGACATATTTCAAATAATTAGTTTTATATTGCCATTTGAATTAGATTTAGTTTTTTACTATTTTCCTACTCATATATCTATTTTTTAAATTTTGATGAATTGATTATCATATTTCTATTTGAACTATTGTTATTCTTTTAATATTCTATAAACCGATGAAAAAACTAAACACGAAAAAATAGAAAACAAAATCAGATCACCCATAAAAATAAATAAAATAATATTGAAAAAATCGATGTAAAATCACTAATAGAGAAACCTAACAATTAGTTATTTATTTTGATTTTCCTATTTTTCTTATATTATATTATTTTCAATTAAATTTTCTCACATTTTTTCAAATAATTATTTTTTTATATTCCTATTTGAATTAGGTTTACATTTTATTATGTAATTACTCATATTTATATATATTAAAAATATTTGTTTTTTATTTGAGTTAGAATAAGATTTGTTTTATAATCTGATAAATACAAATATCTAAGGTTTTTTTTTTGAAATAAGATTTGTTTGACATATGGCAAAATATAATTGGAAATAAAAATTTACACTTGTCAAAATCTGATCGATCGGATGCCACATATCACGATCGTGTTAATTACAACGTTTGACGCATCAAGCTTTATATAATAAGATAATGATGTTGGGTTTTGTTTCAGTCTATTGAGATGGACATGTTAATCTTTCGGCCCATTTAATTATCTATCGCTTTTTTCAACTTTCGGCCCAAATATTTAGTTCAATTAACCATTTGACCATCTTTATAAACATTCTTCTCCCTTGGTTTTAATTATACTTCCGAGAATCATAAATATATCTACTTTTAGGATCTCTTTCTCCTCCATCTTCTCTCCCAAAAATAGCCTCCTTCAATAACCGCCTACTTCTCATCGGATAATTTTCTCTCCCTTGCTTTATTTTCCCTTCATTTTATTCCGTTTCCTCTATTTATTTTGGTGATTAAATTTCTCTTTTTAAAGACGATCGGAGGATGTTTATGTTGCATCTATGAGAAACAGGAGCATGTGATATCAAAATCTCATGCAATCTCTGGATATCATCTCTGTATCATCTTTGCTCTCTTTCTCATTGTCTTCAATCCAACTTGTCGGTTCATCTATGCAACCATTCCATCTCTCAACTGTAGAGTTACTTTGAACCTTTGTCTTAAATAGAGGATTTCAGAGTACTAAATATTTAATAATAATCATATATGCCTTGTTTTCATATTTTATTTATTAAACTTTAAAATAATTAATACACAAATAAAACTTAAACAAAATTTTGACAACAGTAAATCAACCGATGTATAATTTGGTTATCCAAATGAAGAGAGTGGAGTATTTCTAGTTATAATTGGAGAAGATTATAGGTATATTTGAATTTCGATCAAAAGAAAGAATAATATATAAACTGATCAAAAAATTGATTTATAAAACTTTGTATAACTTTAATTAATTGAA
This sequence comes from Pseudoturritis turrita, assembly GCA_900406555.1. Lineage (NCBI taxonomy): Eukaryota > Viridiplantae > Streptophyta > Magnoliopsida > Brassicales > Brassicaceae > Pseudoturritis > Pseudoturritis turrita. Next base: position 229,412 of record OVBL01000493.1, read on the forward strand.
AAATAAAGAATAAAATATACTTATAAATTGCATCATATCTAAATATCAGACAACATCATATCATATTTTAGAATTTTGCATGAGAAATGAAATTATGTCGAATTACCAAAAATATATTTAATTTGAAACAACAAACTAGGGGTGGGCATTTTGGTTTATTTTCGGGTTCGGTTTGTTTGGTTTTAATAAAACTCTAGCCGAACTCAACAATAGTTAGTTTAGTTCGGGTTGTGTTCGGTTCGGTTGATTTGGTTTAAATCGGTTCGGTTTTTACTTCGGTTTAAAAAACAATAAACTTAAAATATTTATATTAAACTTCAAAAATAAAACTCAAAAAAAACTTAAAGAAACATTCAATTAACAAATCGTAAAAAAGAATCGATCAAGTAAAAAGCTAAAAGCAAAGGGAAGTGCATATTAAGATA
>OVBL01000494.1:0-184898 GCA_900406555.1 Pseudoturritis turrita
AAGATATATACATATCTTGCTCCCATATCTACACCAAATCTTTCTTGTCTAACATATTTTGGCATAATTATCCGAAAGAATGCAATTTAAATAGGAGTAGGAGTTTGTAATATATTATGCTTTTTCGACTTAATATGAATGAAATTTGTAGAAGTTCGCAATATAAAAATAGACTCTTTACAAAATAGAAAAAATCGAGATAAAGTAGAGTTTGTGCAAAACAATCAAAGTTCAACTATTCTTTTAAAAAATCGAGCCAAACCATCAAGGTCTCGATAAGAACTAAAAAACCGAGTCAAACCATCAAAGGCTTAAAAAGAACGAAAAAACTATTTTGTGTGGTTTTACTATTTTATTTAAGGAATAAAGCTAAGCAAATCAGAATTAAGAGATTTGATTGCAAATAAATAAAAACAGTAAATTAAAAATATCTTTAGGTAATAAGATTAAAAAATGTTAGGTTTTTAGAAATTTTTTAGGGATTCATAATTCGAATTATTCAGGGTTAATTCGTAGAGGTAATTGACATAATTTTTCTTTCGTCCTAAAATTTAAATCACTGTGATAAGATTAACCCACTCTCGTGGCTGATAATCAACAATGTCTAAATGATCCTATTAATCAACTCTCGTAGTCAATAACATAGATAAACATGCATTTATAACCAAATTCAATCGTTTATCTAACTCAGTAACTCAACTCTCGCATGTTAAAACGTTAGACCTATCAAACATCATATCAGAACAATAATTCAAGTAGTGTGTAAGCTGATATCATTCTAAAATCAATTCATAGATGATCAGTAAAAGAATATGCATAAAATCAGATCTAGATGAAGAGCTACTCTAACTTATCAAGAGTACCACTCTATATATTAAACCTATCTATCGAACCATGAAAAACCCTTTGAAAATCCCCTAATCCCAATAATAGAACTACTCACGCATGATTATAAAACCTAGAGCAAATGCATAAGAAAACATATTCATAAAGAGAATAGGGGTTCAAAAACTTCCCCGTATAAGTACCACTACAAGAATACATGGCCATTTACGACTGCCAAATTCGTAACAAAATCGTAGCAAAATGATAATTGCGAGAAAGTTGCGACGAAAATCGATTCATCGTAACTAGCTCGTCGCAAATCAATTTTCGTCGCAGTTTGGTCGCAAATTTTGCGACAAAATAAAAATGGTCGCAAACTCGTCGCAAATCTGTTGCGACTATGTTGCGACAATTCTCTATTGTCGCAAAGGATCGTAGGAAAATAATAGCCAATATTTACATATTTGTGACTGAACTGCGACCAACTAATTTTTTTTAAAAAAAGTAATTCGTCGCAAAATAGTCGCAAATGTTTCTATATTTGCGACGGAATTGTGACCAAATGTAATTTAAAATAAAAAAATTGGTCACAATTTAGTCGCAAATATTTACAAATGTGCGATTAAATTGTGACGAATTTATATTTTATAAAATTTCGTAGGCGTCGCAAATTAGTCGCAACGTTTTTGAAATTTTTTAAAAATTCGGTTAATAAAAAATAATTTATATAAAATATTATAACAAACTAAAATTATAATAAAAAGAAATTTTATAATTTTATAGAATGTATTAAAATTAAGAACCGAATATTTTAGATAAAATGTATGATAGAAAAAAAACCAACAAATAAAGCCAATAAAAATAAAAATAAAGGAATCTACGGCATATCAAACTGAGATTCGGATCCCGATGCGTCTCCTGCTGTCCAACGTTGCTGCATCATCGCCGCAAAAGCTGGGTTAGTCTCCGCCAAAAAATCAAACAACATATCGTAGTTGTTATTCTTCTCTTGCAGCTCCTTGATGCACTTATGGGATTCATCTAACTTCTCGGCCATCACTGAAGGATCAGTTGCAGATATCGGAAGGGGACAAGTCTTGAGTCCATCTAAATCAATGCGTAGTGATCATGTACCGACGATCTTCTCTTTTTTACGGGGAGCAACATGTAAAATAATTTATAATTACATAATGTTATTTTAGATTTATAATAAAAAATTATTTTACGAAATCGAAATTTTACCTTAAAACTATGCGGTTAACAGCCGTAGGGGTCAACTCTATGGGCTGGCCATCTGGAGTGGGTTGAGACTCCATTTTCTTGACCCGGGAAGTGACGTCATGGTGAAGCTTCTCGACGCGTCTGTCAACCCACGTCCCATCCCACTTCTTGTGCGTCCTTTCCCAAACCTCCAGCATAGTCTCTAGAGCGACTTTCTCATTTGCCTGAAAAATGAGAAACAAAATTAAGTTAGGTAACATTAAAATTAAACTTAAAAAAAATTAAGTAATTATAAATTATACTTACAATAATCTGGGCACGTTCCCGAAAAGAATGTTGGCAAGACACATGCTTAGCGATCTCGACCCCATCGACCTTTGAGAGATGAGCCGCGGAGCATTAGCCGCTACGAACCTCCGAAGTCGGACTCTCCCAAAAAGCGATCAACGCATCCCAGACCTTGGACTCAATCAACCTCGGCTTTGCCTTTTCCAATTTTGTCTTCCACTTCTTCTTCCACCGACCGACCTGATCGTTGAGACGTTGCATCCCGATGTCCCAGTTATACTTTTGCTATTCACAAATAAAATTTAAAATTAGTCTAATAAATAATTAATTAATTAATTAAGAAATATATAAATTTAAATAACATTTATTGCAAATGTGTGAAACCATTTGTCGACGACTGAAATTGGAACAGATATCCAGTTCGGATGCACCATCTGAAAATTCCTTTCGATCAGCGTCCGTACGGCCTTGTTCACTGTTTTATCGTCGTTAAACCTACAAAAAAATATTAATTATATTAAGTAAATAAACATATAAATAATTATGAAATCGCTAAAATATATAACTTACCATTGGGTACCCTCTGGACGTAGAGGATCTAGTTTCGTTAATCCTTCACTCCCCGGACTAAGAAGAAGCTGCTCCAGTGTCATCTGATTGTACTTCACCGCCTCCTTCTTCTGCTCCTCAGGACCTGGTGGTGCCGGCATCATCGCAAGGATCACCTCGGGAATCCCAGGAGACAGCGTCGGCGTAGATGTCCGCTGAGAAAACCCATAACCACGTCTTCGAGGCATCGGTGTAGACGAACTACCGAGATATTTGGTATAATCGTTAGGGTGGCCAGCCATTTACAATATTTAAAATTAAAAAAAAAATCTAATAAAAAGCATTTACTAATTTTCAAAAACATTTATAATGTAAACATTATAAAACATTTAAAACTTAAGCATTCCAGATAGTTAATTCCAAGCCTAAACTAAACCTAACCATTCTAATACATGGAAATAATTAAAGTAAAATAAAAAATGAAATAATAAAAACATTTATAATATTAAGAAGAAAAATTACCTTTCAAAGGTTTTAGAGAGAGAGATAAGCTAGAGAGATGGAGATGGGATAAGCAAATGAAGCTCAAATCTCGTTTCGTATATATATAATTTGGTTCGTAGCAAATGCATAGCAAATTCTCCCCCAAAAATTTACCCAATCATATTTGCCGCCACATTTGGGACGAATTTACGACTAATAGTCGCAAAAATCCCAAAAAATTAATTATGCGGTCAATAAGTTTTTAATTAAGGGACAGTTGCTGATATGGTGTATTTTCTAACTTTAATGTCCAGCGGGGTACCTTCGTAGGGAAAATTGTAGAACTAGTACACTTTTTTTGAAAATCTCTAAAATACCCTTACGCTTGGCAGAGTCTGCGTGAATTGTGTAGCCTTAAGGCTAAGGCTGGACAAACTCTGCTAATTATGTAGCCTTAAGGCAGATATAGTGTGTGAATTGTGTAGCCTTAAGGCTAAAGCTGGACAGACGCTGCTTAAACTCTGCTAATTCTGTAGTCTTAAGGCAGATATAGTGTGTCGATTGTGTAGCCTTAAGGCTAAGGCTGGACAGACTCTTCTTAACCTCTGCTAACTGTGTAGCCTTAAGGCAGATATAGTGTGTCAGTTGTGGTAGCCTTAAGGCAGATATTGTGTGTGCTTTTTTTGTAGACTTAAAGCAGATGTTGTGTGTGCTTTTTTGTAGACATAAGGCAGATATTGCTCGACCCACTGTAGCATACTGTTCGCAGGGCATGGCTTGACATTTGCAACATAACTAAATTGTATAAACGGTCGTATTTTGAAGTACTCCTCTCTTTTCACAATAATAACAAGAATGCCATTACTTCTTACTTTTTTTGAGTTTGCTATAAACCTTTTCAACCTCTCCACCTTTAACCTAGATTTACTATTTCGATTTCACCCTCAAAGGGAGATTTCATATTTTCAAAGAGACGGAAGCGAAATCCGAGTATAAGATTGTTTACAGACTTCGATTTTGAACGAAAGTACGTACATTCTTCGGAAAGACGATCTTCGTTTACATCTAAAGATATTCTAGGGGTTGAAGGCGAGCATATTTTCGGGAAGAACGAACACAGGTAACACTTTAAAACATTACACTAGTTATCTAAACCACCATCTTCTAAACTGCGTCTAGAGCTCTACTACGTCTTTGGCAGAGCTATTTCTAAAAGACCCTGCCAAAGTGTAGAGCTCTGCGAAAAATCTTCTAAGATAGTGTGTTGCAGATCTTTTGAACATTCTCTTTTTTGCAGATAATGTTACATTTGTTGACTGTTTTTGGACAATGGAAGGTAAAAATGGGTTGGGATTTCGACGTTGATTCAAGCAAAGGAAGCAAGTTGTTTGCGGTTGAAGACCAAATCAAGTATGAGGAATTTCTCCGCATTGTTTATGAAGATTACAACTTGGAAACGCAGATGAATGCAGTCGAGATTTCTTATAAGTTGCCTACACATATCATGGAGAAAATGCCTAGCGACACACCTCCTATCTTTTTGAATAACGATAGGCAACTTGCAAACTTGATCACAATGGCGGAAAAAGAGGTTATCCGGCTTTGCGTGTCATGGAAAAGAAACGATGGAATTAAAGCAGAAGCTGCGGGTAAAGATGAAGCTTGTGATGTCAAAGAGGATGGTGGTGTGGATTTTGATGATGTTAGTAATGTTAAAGACGAGCATATGATGCCACCACCGAACAACAGCAGAGACTGCCGACAGTATGCGAAGAAACAGCAGATGCCGCCTTTATTCTGCGATATATTCGATGAGACGCCTACGAAGCCATTACCAATGAAGAAATATGGATCCATTAAGGTTGGCGAAATATTTGATGACAAGGAAGCATTAATTATGCAATTACGCAAGATTGCAGTCATCGAGAAGTTTGATTTCAAAATCGCCACGTCGAGGAAGAAACTATTTATCGCGAAATGTTTTGTTCCTAATTGTTCTTGGAGGATTCGTGCGTCGACTCTGTCAGTTTCATCTGAATCTCCAGAATTTCTCGTTCGGATATATAAAGAAGCTCATACATGCTCTGCTGTCTGTAGGTATTCTCGTCAACGACAGGCTAATGCAAAATTTATTGGAAAGATGTATGTTGATAGGTTTAGTGGTGGTAATGATCTTAAAGGAATCACGCCTAAGCATGTAATGAACTGTATTAAGTCACTACATTGTCTTGACATAGACTATACGAAGGCGCATAAAGCGTTGGCATATGCACGAGAACTGGTCAGAGGCACTTTTGAGAGGGGTTACCAGGACTTACCTTCCTATCTATACGAAATAGAGCAGGCCAATCCAGGTACGATTACAAAGCTTGAACGTGATGCTCAACAAAGGTTTAACTATTTGTTCATTGCTTTTGGTGCTTCCATCAAAGGATTTGAGTTCTTGAGGAGGGTTGTTGTGGTAGATGGAGCACATCTAACTGGAAAGTACAGAGGTGTTATGCTGGTAGCTGCAGGTCAAGATGCAGATTCGAGTATATTTTCTATAGCTTTTGGGATTGTAGACTCAGAGAATGATGCTTCATGGGAATGGTTTTTTACACATTTGCGTGGTATGATACTTGATGATAAAAATTTGGCCACTATTTCTGACCGTCATCCATCAATCGTAAAGGCCATTGAGAAGGTTTTCTCCGCAGCTGATAGGGGAGTATGTTACTATCACCTCAAAAATAACCTCATCTTAAAGTTCAAAAAGAACGCAATGCTCAGTTTGGTGTGTCGTGCTGCATATGCATATCGACTGGTAGATTTTGAAAAATTGTTTGGTGTGATTCGTCGTCAGAATAGTGAATTAGCAGTTTACTTGGAAGAGGCGGAATTTCTATTCTGGGCTTGTGCACATTTTCCAGGAGATAGATTTGGTATAATGACGAGCAACATTGCAGAATCCATTAATGCCGCGCTTAAGGAAGACAGATCATTTCCTGTTAAACATTTCGTGGAGGCTATTAGAAAGTTGTTGTCAAGGTGGTTTGTGGAAAGACGAGACAAAGCTGCCTCATTAAAAACAAATTTCCCCCCAAACGTTGAAAAGTTACTGCATGAAAGACACGGTAGCTTGGAAATTTTAAATGTTCATCATACTAATTCAAATTGTAGCCATGTTACAGGTGGAGATTATGATTGTGTGGTTGATCTATAGAAGGTATGTAAGTTTTTTTTTGCTATTTATCACTGCCAGTTTCAGGAAACGTATCCTAAGCAAGTCTGCCAGTCTCAGGAAACGTTTGCCTTGTTTATCTGCTCTGAGTTCGATTCCTTTTTAAAATTTATGATTGCAGAGACTTTGTACTTGTAAACAATATGATGTCGAGAAGATTCCCTGCGAGCACGCGATTAAAGCAGCATTAAGTCGGAAAACTGATGAAGCTACCCTGGTGGATGATCATTTCACAAAGGGCTACTTGTATTCAACGTACTCAGAACCTATAAAACCTGTAGACGAAGATTTGATTCTACCACCACACGTAATTAGTGAACAATGTCTGCCACCAGTCATAAGAGTACCTTCCGGTAGACCGAAGGTAAAGAGATACCTTTCTGCTATTGAAAAGGCTAAGTGGTTCAAGCGTAATCAATGGAAAAAGAAAAAAAACAGAACCTTCGCAGAGTACTCCATCCACAAAGCAAAAAACGAAGCAGAGGACTCAATCCACAACGAATCAAACAAATCAGAGGACTCCATCCGTTACGAAGAAAACGATGCAGAGTACTCCATTTAGCGATAATATTTCACCCACTACTCCATCCCCAAAGGTGAGAAGGAAACGATCTCATAATTCTCCGACTACTCAAACACCAAATAAGAAAGCTAAACTTTGGCAGAGTACTCCACCCCCACAGATGAAAAAGAGTCTTTTCCAGAATAGCCCAAAAAGAGTCTTTTCCTCAAAATGCCATAATGCAGGACACAATCGAAAAACATGCCCATTTTCTTGACTCTAGCTTGACTCTGGCTTTACTCTGGCTTCACTCTGGCTTCAAGTTTATTTAAACAAGGAAACAAATCTTGGTTTATAACTTTATTTATTTATTTGTCCTTATTTATGGTGCTCCGTTGTTTTATGTTAGTCTTTTAGTTTGATGTGGGTATCATAAAATAGTCGGTATCGCAGAGTGTGCATCTGGTATCGCATAGTCTGCATCTGGTATCGCAGAGTCTGCATCTGGTATCGCAGAGTCTGCTCTGTTATCGCAGAGTCTGCATCTGTTATCGCAGAGTCTGCATCTGCATCAAGTATCGCAAAGTCTGCGTCTGATATCTGCATGAATCATCCAGTAACCTGCTATTAATCTTCCTGTGCTCTACTATAGATTTTACTTTTAGTTTCATTCAAAAAATATATATGCTCAACAAATCCGAGGGTAAAACATGTTATTCAATTAAAATCCACATCTTGAATTACGGAATCATAACTTTTCAAGGATTTATAAATACAGAAACAAATAAAATTAGAAGAAATAGTTCAAATCTCCTATATAATGCGGCAAAGCTGTCTTGCGAACCAATACAGGTAGCAGTTTTCGCATCTAGGTTGATATTCGTGCTCAGTGGCACAATTTGGAAAAGGCAAATCTGGACAGTCAGGGTATTGCCACGTTGATGCAAAAGAATGGTTCATGGGTGGATAGAAAGCTACAACCGCATCCAGAACCTCCTCCCCAAGCCTGGTGAGTTTATCAAAATCACCTTCAGCGTGTACGTCGACACATAATTTGAGAAGTTGTGCAGCCTTTTTCGTACGTCCAGCACATACACACAGCATTCCACAGAGATAAGTTGCGTTAGCACTGAAAGGGACAAGCCGGTCCAAAAGCTCCATGGCTGCGCTGATGTCTTATTATGCGGTCACGAGTCTTGCAGCCTCATAATAAATAGCAGTTGGGTTTCCGGCGTTTAAGCATCGTACAAAAAAGCTGCGATTCGCCCCGTCTAGGAGAATTTTATCTGTGTCTTCACATAGATCGTGGATATTAAGTTCCTTGAGGACTTCATCACTGTACACTACATCTCTACCGATCCGCCCTATTCGGAGGATGTGTCCGACTCTCCACAAGGTGAGGCGGCCAAGTTTTCGTACAATGACAGAGATAATGTCCGAAGGGAGCTCTGGTATTTGCATGTTAACCTACGATGTGATGCGGTATTTGGATTTTGAAAATAATTAACAGGCACTCTGTTCGTAAACAATCTACTATTTTTATAGATAAGAAAAGATATGAAAGGGGTCGATCTTCCTTTAAATTGTCTTGGAAAATAAAACTCAATTTACAGGGATGATTACTGTGCAACCGGTCAACTATCATAACATAAGATACTCTGCCTTGGAAAAGACAACTCAATTTAATAAGAAATGGCAGAGAAAGCGCGTAAATTTGCCGCGCAATAAATGGCGCGAACACCCATAATAATAAAGGACAAGTCATTTTTTTACACATGAGGAGATGAATGACAACTCATTTAAAAAGTATACATCAATGAACATGTGTTTATTGCAGTAGTTGAAAACACATTCCCTAGTCTGCCAAAACCCTAGAGTAACGCTTCGTGTTCATATAGGAAAAAGTCGTGTCTGTTTGTCTCTACATCTATTTGTTTACCAAAGACGCAACATTCATCATCTTCGTCTCTCTTACCAAGTTTGTGACCATGGGTTATAGTGTAAGGCGAATTAAAATGGAACTTAATCGGATCCAGAAGGATGTTCCTACACAGTTCATCAGGGCATGTATAAAATCTAGAACTCCCAAGTCTTTTATGCAGTTTGAGATAGTATTATTTACGGATGATAATAGGAACTTTACGGATGTAGTATTATTTAGATTAAATGTCTGAGTTGAGTCTTATATGTTTTAGGTCCCGTTGGTGATTGTGTTTACGAATGGGAAGCAGCTATCAATGGACCCTTCGACAGTCCCTATGCCGGAGGGATTTTCTTGCTTACCATCCATTTTCCTTCGGATTATCCGATAAAGGCGCCAATGGTTTGCTTTTTGCTTTTTCAGTTAATTGTTATTTGTTGCAGGATGAAACTTCACTCTTGATCATCTTGCTTTTTATCTTGCTTTTAATTGATATTCTCTTTGTCTTTGCATGCAGGTGGCTTTCAAAACAAAGATTTACCACCCAAACATCAACGCAAAAGGAGCGATTGACTATGATATCTTGAGGGAAAAATGGTCTCCTGCTTTAACCATGTCCCAGGTTTGGAATTTTTTTCAGATTTAACAAAGTTTTGTCGAAAAAAATACTTCAGCCAAACATGTGTGTTAATGGGATGGATTTTTGTTATGGAATTAGGTTTTGATGTCAATTTGCGCGCTGATGACTGACCCAATCCTAGATGATCCTTTTCTGCCGGAGGTAGCCCATATTTACAAGACTGACAAATCCAGGTTCGAGTCAATTGCGCGAAGCTGGACGGAGAAGTATGCCATGGGATCAGAGTGAGGTGGTGGAGGCAAAGAAAGGAGCTGTCTCACCTGTGTGTTCTTTAGTATCTTTTCTATGTTTTCTTTATTATCTTCAGAAGACTGGTTTGCTATAAGTGTTTCATTTTGAACTCGCGGATCAATTCGGTTATTGGTTATTTTGAGCGAATGCGCAGTATCTGCTTGTACTCTGCATCTGAGAGCAGATGATGGGCGGACTCTGCATTTAGGCTGCATCTACATCGCTAACACTGCGCATAAACTGCATCTTCTCAACTTTGATACTACATGCTACCAGTCGGACCCATCATTTATTAGTTTCTTCTTCCTCTGCTGATAGAGCGTCCAGCAAAATGAGCCCCATAAAAGAATACGCAGAATAAAAATAGAGGTCTATTCTTCTTCTTCTGTCGTAGGCAGAGTAAGAGCAAAGTAAATATTAACATTATTTAATAAGCATATTATAAATAGAGAAAGCGCAGAGAAAGCGCAGTATATTAGTTTGCTCGTACTCTGCTGTGTTGAAGTTTGAAATATTATACTATAACTTTGCATCTGCATCTGCTTGTACTCTGCATCTAAAAGCAGATGATGGGCGGACTCTGCATTTAGGCTGCATCTACATCGCTTACACTGCGCATAAACTGCATATTCTCAACTTGTTTTCATCCACAAAGGTCTAACAAAACAAAATAAAGTATACATAAATTACTGAACTATTATAACGAGACATACAAAAGTGTTACTCCGAGTCTCAAAAGATCGAGTGCAATAACATTAAACAACACAGTTGACGAGGTTTATTCTAGGTGGTTTTGGTACGACGAATAGGGTCATCAATGTATGCATCTTCAACCATTGAGAAACCACCGGTCTTAACAACCCTTAGTTGCTGGATTGCTTCTTCAACGGCAGGAATTGCTGGATTTATGAGAAGTTCAGAGAATGGTTAGAGAGCCGAGACACGTATCTCACCTGCAATGCTAAAGAGTCACCTACTCATATATGTTGCAATAGTTCTCTATGGTTGAATGAAGTAGTAACACTACCTCCAAAATAGTCCATATTCCAATTTCGTAGCACGCAGAATATGACCTTCCCAATTGGCTGAAGTCACCAGAAGTACTCAAATTCATCAGCAAATGTTCCCTTCGCAATACAGTTGATATTTTCGCCGCTATAGCTCACAAAGACGAATTTATAGTACTTCGTTCTCAAAAGACATCCTAAACTATAAACATAATTAACTTACCTGAAATTCCTCAATGTGAAGTGTAGAACTTTGTGACCAGGGACAACGTAAACGTCATCTGTGAAGCCTTGATAAATTTCTAATTTCTTGACTTTCACAATAGCACCAAGCAAATCAACTGTGTTATATAGCAACATGAATATAGATTAAGAAATCTGACGTGAAATGGAAAATCAAACAACTAATATTCCATCAATACTTACCAACATTAATCTTCTTATGCAATGAGCCGTTTAGAACTCTGCGAAATGGAGATAACGACACCATATGATTACCACAGATTCGTGCTACCTTTTTAATGATCGATTCTTCATGGAAGGAGATATGGAACTCATGGTGTGTTAGTTTCCACTGACCCGGCCTCGTCGTCACTTCAAAATCCCTAATCAAATACCATTCCCCTTCAGCCACGTCTTCAAACTTTGACAATAGATTATTTCGAATGGTTGCAGAGATCCGAACACCCTAAACTATAAAACCAAGGATTGTATCTATTCATCTAAAAATTAAACAAAATCATGTATTCCTAAGAGACCACATAAGGACATCAAAGCATGCATTTCTTACGGCGTGATAATCAGCGAGAAGCAAGTGTCTTTCAGGTTGAAAGCGTGCATAGTGCTCTCCAAATTCTCTTACGACTTGAACCGAGATTCTTCCACCATTCTTCATGATTGACAAGTCTAGAACCATATCTAAATGAGCCATTTCTTTAGACTGTAAGTTTTAGAGAAAAGTTTGGAAGAAAAGTTTTGAGCCTGAAATGTTTGGAGAAAAGTGTTAGAGCCTGAGAAGTTTTGAAGAAACGATTGCATTGAAGAACGGTAAATAATCAAAACTGACTTTTTACGGTTCCAAAAAATGTTAAAGAGCCACGTGTCGATAATCGCATGATGCAATACGAGAAACAAGGCATTGCCATAATTGTTAGAATGCGCAGTGTCATGCATTAACTTACTCTGCATTTAATTGGTAAAAGGGGACTTATTTACTAGTTTCTACGATTCTTTATTATGGGGCCCATATTGATGGACACTCTAGCAGAGGAAGAGCGGACTTCTTTAATTGATACGACAATAACTTTTGATTCGACGTAGTACTACTTTTAAAAATAACTTTTTAGACGCAACTCAATAAACTTATTGAATTGGTCATTGGAGATATTTCGAAAAGTTATAGTATAATATTTCAAACTTACGAGAAACTAATATACTGGGCTTTCTCTGCGCTTTCTCTGCTCTTTCTCTGCTCTTTCTCTATTTATAATCTGCTTATTAAATAATGTTAGTATTTACTTTGCTCTTACTCTGCCTACGACAGAAGAAGAAGAACAGACCTCTATTTTTATTTTGCGTATTCTTTTATGTTCACTGCAAATGTTATGCAAATATGGTGTAAAGCAGATTACGGCACATTTTAAGCAGATCATAGCTGAATGTACCATAACATTAACAACCGTTTGTTAGAATGCCCAGTGTCATGCATTTACTTACTCTGTATTTAATTGGTAAAACAAACAATAACGTATAATTACCGTTATTTCGAAATAATATTTTAGATAAGTTATAGGAAAATATTTCAAACTTCCCTACTGCAGAGTACGAACAGACGCTGCTAATTCTCTACGTGTAGTACTGCTTTGTCTCTGCATTTATCCTAACCTTATATTAAACTTCCCAAAAACCACTACTATTTTTATTGTCTCAAAAACATTTACGATTGTGAATATATAGTAAAAATGAAACTTAATTTTCACGGTTCCATTTAAAATGTTAAGAGTCAAAGCAATATCAACTCACATCACATCATGCACTCGTATACGGCCATACTCTGCAGCCATCAATGGCAAGATCGGGTTGCGCCAATTACTTTTGATTCGACGTAGAACTACTTTTATAAATAAGTTTTTAGCAGCAACCCAATAACCTTATTGAATTAGTAGAAAAGTTATAGTATAATATTTCAAACTTCACCACAGCAGAGTACGAGCAAACTTCATATACTGCTCTTACTCTGTCTAGGACTTGTCGATAATCGCAGACATCTATTTTTAATCTGCGTACTCCTTTCTGGGGCCCATTTTGCTGGACGCTCTATCAGCTGATGGGTCCGAATGGTAGCATCTAGTATCAAATTTGAGTTGCAGTAGATGTTATATTTGATTTAACTTGCAGTAAAAATATGCTGCATAAACTGCAGATTTATGTGGTGAGTTTGCTTTTACTTAGCATTTTACAGAAGAGGCTGGGAAAAGTCTATTTGAATTCTACGGTTTAGGGAGAAAATTGAAAATTCAAATATCTTTGAATTTTTAAACATTATCAATCTCGTGGCAAATACGTGCTGATACTGCCGAAAATAAACGGTAAAAAAGCACGCATTTGTTATATAACAGAAAAATCAAAGGACAATGTATAGGTGTAGTGTTAATAACATTTCTATCCATTTGGCATATCTCGCCACGTCATCATTATTTAGTCGCAAACCAATGGCAGATCAATAGCAAACCAATGTTTGATCAATAGCAAACCAACGGAAGATCAATAGCAAAACTAAATAGATAAATGTGACAATTACAAAACTAAATAGATAAAAAAAACAGGTGATATTCTACGAAGTGTCCGGGGAACGGTCGCGCTTCATCCCTCTAGAACTCCCAGGAACATCGTAGCCAACGTCGGCCGATCCAAACTCGCGACTTATACGATCCAAGAACCTTGACTGCTGGGTCAAAGTTGTTGCCACAACCCTAACCGAATCCACAGCCCTCTCCACATTCCGAAGCCGAGTCTCCAAACCACATATTTTAGCACGTAGGGCTTCTCCCTCCAACTCCAACTCCTCGCAACGAGGACAATGAACATTATTGATGCGAGACGGATACACGTTTTGCCAAGTAAGCCTAAGGCGATCCAGGCTACCTGGACGGACCTCTGCTTCATCGATATTCTCCCGAAGAGAACTCCCGTCAACTGCAGCGTCGGAGAGAAGAAACTCAGGGCGCCGGTAAGGGAGTGGAATCAAAAAAAGGGCATTAGGAAAATCGGGATATGTGCGACGGTTCTGCTTTGTTAGAACTGATGAAGCGCAACAGAGAGAAAACGCTTGTTAAAAGAGTTAGCTTGATCAATTCGCCAGAGTCTAATGAATTTTTTGTAAGATGGAAATTACCTGAATCAGACCACAAGCGGGGAAGTCCGTCAGGACCGGAATGACGAACAAAGAAGTAGTGAATCTTGTCATCATCACCACCCTCAATTTGGAGGGGAAGTTCAACTGGAGATCTGCAACCGTCATGAAGAACAAGTTCATATCTATTAGACCAGGGGTCTATACTCCTAACCTCAAAAGCCCCAAAAATCATAGCACTAGAAACAGTGATTCCAGATAAGTCCGATAGTATTTGGAGGGCGTTTATCAACCCCCATGAGCGGGCATTAAACTGGCTGGGTGCAATCCGAAGTTCTTTACAAAACTCCATCATAAAAAAAGACAGGCGATGGCGGAAACCTGCCCGAAAGGAAGACCAATAGACGGTGATATAGCCTACCGGAGGAATCCCGGGCACATCTTGTACCTCTGGATATTTGAACCAATCCGAATTCCGTGGCAGAGCAGGAATCACACTGTTGGGTTCGCTCCCGCCAGAGGAAGAAGAAGATGAGGAAAAGGCAGACATCGGATTCAAAGAAGATTGGTGAGACTGATGGGTAGAAAAGAAGAATAAAAGATACGCTTGCGTTCTGTAGCTTTAGGATTATCTTTGTTTTGTTTGTTTGAGACTGATGGAGGAAAGGATAAATTATCTTAGTTTTTACACCCAAATAAAGAAGAGATCTTTTATACTCGTTGAAAGGAAACCGTATCGGTATGGAAGCCCTAATTAGTCATTCTCTGCAGCTATTACTGGATGCCTCTGAGATGATGCTGCTCCATTCCAAGGGCCACGTGTCGATCATCGCATTATTGAACACGAGAAACAAGGTACATTATTAATTGTTCTACTACAATACGACATACGCCACGTGTCGATCATACATGATAGAACACGTTAAGTAAGGAATGGCAGTGATTGCGACTACTCTGTTTATATTCTGCAATAAATTTAATAGTACTCTGCTTAGGCACCTTCTCTGCATATACTCTACGAAATAACGGGTTAAATGATGGGAAGGTGGACCGCTGAAATGATGGGAAGGTGGACCGTTGAAATGACAGCTAAGCGAAAAAAACTGACGTACGTGGTTTTGCTTTATCCCTCTCGTCTATAAAAGAAAGAAGAACCCTCAACATATTCTCTGCATTTTACTCTTTTACAGGCACATATTCAAGACATAATGGCCGCAGATCATTCGAAGAAAAGAAAAGCACCAATGTCAGACCTGGAGTTGGAAGCAGAAGAGAAGCGGAATGATGCAGTTATGGAGGCGGAAAAGGAAGGAAAGGATCGCCTGAGGGCAATTCTTCTGCTGGTGCGATCTCAAATGAGAGCGAAGGACGAAGCTCACCGCGTCAAACTCAAGTTGGAAAGAATAGCCGGTAAACGCTCTATGTTGGAGAAGATGATGCATGAAGAACAAGTGGTCATGGATGCTAGGCGGCAGCAGTTAGCAGAGAAAGAAATGATTGCTGAGGAGGAGCTGAGAGTAATTACAGTTCCTCGTATTGATTGGTTAAAACTTGGTCTTTCGTTTATGGAGGAATAAAGTTATGTAGAACTCTTGTTATCCTAATTATTTTACTTTTCTTAAAATTTCAACAACATTTAGTTTATTTGATGTTGTTTATCTTTTTTTAGATTTTTTTTTTTGTACTCTTTTCTTCGACTTGTGTTTCTGTGTGTATTCAAAACTTTCAAACTATATCTCCTTTTGGATGCAAATTACGGTTGGTGCAGAGTAACCTACATCTCGTTTTGGATGCAAACTACGGCCAGATTTGGGTGCAGAGTACAAATAGATTTGGGTGCAGAGTACAAATAGACTCAAATATAGAAGCAGAGTACCGAAAAAATATGCGAAGCAGAGGACCTAGGTTTGGAGCATATTTTAGGCAGATTTTGAACTTATGTTTATATACGTACCATGTATGTTTCTGCAGATTCTGCGTTTACTACTTCTTCTTCTCTGCATTTATAATTTTTTATTTTTTTTTGACATCAACTCTGCATTTATAATAAACATCAACTTCTCTGCTGGAAAATGGGATGATTCTTCATATTCCTTTTCTAAATTTATTACAAAAAAAATCGAGCAAAAACTGGTACATGTTCTTATTCGTCTTGATCATTGTGAAATACCTGGCGGATAATTTCCGGGATAGGGGATATTTTGTCAAATCCAAGCTGTTCCCATTCTGAAGGATGGGCCTCGAGCCGTTTTATAATCTTCTCGATTCTCTTCTGTTTCTTGTGAAGTTTAGCCTGTTTCTTCAAGATTTTCTCGTGAGTCTTGATTGCTCGCCGGTACTTCTCGTTAAGCTGCATAAAATAAATTATAGATACATAAGGAACAGCAATGGAAAACTCTTGAAAAACATGCAATACCTTTACCTTAGTTATGAACTTCGTGGATTGCTGAAAACATCTCGGGTTATGGTTCATTAGTAAAACTGAGGGAATTTTCAATCCGGATCGTTCAAATACAGTTGTTGAACTCGCGGAAGATTCATTATCGTTCATCGGATTGAAGACAGAGACTACAGATGGCTCCATTAAAAGTCGGCTATATGTGCTCTGCAAATAAAGAAGAAGTGTTGAAGATAACCCACGTCATAAATACAAGAGTGGACCGAGTTACGAAATACAAGAGTGGACCCACTTCATAAATACAAGAGTGGTTGACGAAATGCACTTAAAATTAATTACAAGAGTGATGACGCTAGATATTCCAACTTTAATGAAACTCTGCATCTGCTTTGCTTACACTCAGCACAAACATGGGCAGAATAAATTCTCTTCTACTAAGGAAGGAAAAACATAAATTCTGCTTGTACGCCGCAGAGTTTATGTTTTTCATCCTTAGTAGAAGAGAACTTATTCTGCCCATGTTTATGCTGAGTGTAAGCAAAGCAGATGTAGAGTATGAGCAGGTGCTGCGTATTCTCGGTTTACACTCTATAAGCGTAGTTTATGATGCGTGAAAACGAAGAATAAGCAGAATAAGTTCTCTTCTACTAAGGAAGGAAAAACATAAATTCTGCTTGTACGCCGCAGAGTTTATGTTTTTCGTCCTTAGTAGAAGAGAACTTATTCTGCCCATGTTTATGCTGAGTGTAAGCAAAGCAGATGCAGAGTATGAGCATGTGCTGCGTATTCTCGGTTTACAATCTATCAGTGTAGTTTATGATGCGTGTAAACGAAGAATAAGCAGAATAAGTTCTCTTCTACTAAGGAAGGAAAAACTTAAATTCTGCTTGTACGCCGCAGAGTTTGGTTAATGTAATATTTACTAGAACAAATCTCCCTATTTACTATATACATATATTTACTAACGATGCAATTAAATTTGAACGTCGTAGGGATCGTAGATACTTGCAATAATTGACTCATCACACATACGTTGATCGGTATACGAAGATGTCTCATCCAACACCTCCGCAGCGAGCTTCGTCCTCCAGGTCATCATTTTGGCATTTCACAGTTCTCTTGCTGATAACGGCAATCCTAACATGTGACACTCAATGTATTTGAGTGCGTATACTCCACAATCACCTACTAGTGGATGCATTTTGGAACGTCTTTTACAATTGTGATTGTAAAAGCTGATTCATCGTAGTCTTGAGGAAAGACCATATGAATTGCGGCAGGAACCATTTCAGCAAAAGCCCTCGCCGCTGCCACAATATCTGATTCTGGAGTATTTAAGAAATCATATATGTAGACAACCCGGTCAACCAATG
This sequence comes from Pseudoturritis turrita, assembly GCA_900406555.1. Classification (NCBI taxonomy): domain Eukaryota; kingdom Viridiplantae; phylum Streptophyta; class Magnoliopsida; order Brassicales; family Brassicaceae; genus Pseudoturritis; species Pseudoturritis turrita. The sequence continues at coordinate 18,014 of OVBL01000494.1, forward strand.
ATATGACCGTCCCAACCCAATGATTCGAGCTCACGTGTAGAACGAAGTATAACGTATCAACGTCTTTGCCCCAGGCCAAATTTGTTGCGGCATAAGCTGGAAGAATACCGTGTACATTCTCATAAGTACCACCAGGCCATCTTTCAAGCTCAAGCCACTCGGCGTACCTATTCTTCCAAAGCATTTGAAATGCTGCATCCAATATAGCAATCCGTGGACTCTTGAAAGAACTACGATTTCTCTTTAGCCTTAGTCTATACAAGTTCAGTGCTGCGTCAAGGTGCTGATAATAAAAGAAGGACAAATGTTAGGCACCAAAGCAGAGTCTACTAGACACACAACAACAACGGTCTGCCACCTAAACATGAAATAAACACTTTTGCCAGATCCACTGTTGACGAGGAAGAATGTACTTACCATATCGTGTAACCATTCCCTAGGCTTCAAAAGTAAGTTGAAGAATTCACGGGCCGTTGTTTTCCCTCCAAATGGATAAATATTTGTTCTGTCGAAGAAAATCAACATTCAAGTTAGACTGCAAGATAAAATAGACGATCTTATATGCTGTGTGTACTTACTCATCGGCTCTGAATACGTTCATCTTGTCCACCAGTGTTTTGTCAACATCTCCAAATACAATTTCGTAAGCAGATTTCTGGGCCACTGGTTTTGCGTTGTTGCTAGGTACAACAGGAAGCGCAGTCGATTTGCTTAACCTTTCACTCCTCCTTGTTGTTAGCTTGTTGGTCTGGCGAAGATTTCTGGAGCTTTCGTATATTTCGATTTGAGATGTAGTTGGGTGGACTGAATCCACTGATGGTTCAATGATATTAACTGGCTGGGAGTTTCCTTTTCCTCTCCCTCTTCCTCTTCCTCTTCCTCTTCCTCTTCCTCTTTCTTCAATGATTTCAGTGTCAATCACTGAGCCTTTAACATCTTCAGCAGTCGAAGCAACTGTCTCCATGCAGACGTTGGTTATCAATGCCGTAATGGGATCCTTAATGCATACATTGCTTTCATATGCGGGAGTGGCATCCTCTGCCTGAAGGCATGCTTTGGGATCATTATCTCCTTTTTCTTCTTTGGCATCTTCTGCCTTTTCACTCCCATCAATTTTTTCAACATCTCCAACTCTACCATCATCTTGAAGATGTTCTTCTTTGGCATCCTCTGCCTTTTCACTCCCATCACTTTTTTCAACATCTCCAACTCTACCATCATCTTGAAGATGTTCTTCTTTGGCATCCTCTGCCTTTTCACTCCCATCACTTTTTTCAACATCTCCAACTCTACCATCATCTTGAAGATGTTCTTCTTTGGCATCCTCTGCCTTTTCACTCCCATCACTTTTTTCAACATCTCCAACTCTACCATCATCTTGAAGATGTTCTTCTTTGGCATCCTCTGCCTTTTCACATTTGTATATTTTTTTCCCCATGGAACATATCTTGAAGATGTTCTTGTTTGGCATCCTTTGGCTCGATGCCATCTGCCTTTTCACTGCAATCTATTTTTGCATCATCTCCTACTTGTTCTTGTTTGGCATCCTCTGCCTTGATGCCATTATCAGTTACTTTTTCTTTTCCATCTCTTACTTTCTCATTTGAAAAGGAGCCAGAGGCAACAACCTTGATTCCTTCTCCTTCGTTGTCTTTGCCATCTCCTTTGTTATCCACCGTCGTCTCTTCTTCGTCATTCTGCAAAATTTCAAAGTAATGACTATTACATGAACTCAGCTTCAACCTCTTACACCTTAAAGGCATACTCTGCCGTATAGAATATTAAGGGATGCCAATGATGAATAGAATTGAATGCCATTATTAGTCTGCCGTAACAATTACATGTCTCACATAAATGAATGATACAACCTAGGCAAGCAGAGTATGCCTTGCCCCTCTATTGTTTTACCACATCTGATAGAGCATGATATCGCATATCATGCCAGTGCTTTTATTTCAACAGTTGCTGAGTTGGACATACCATGCGATTGTCAGGTTTTAGTTTGTTGTTAGAGAAGCGAGTATCTTACTCGAAACAAGTCATCCTCTCCATCAGCTTTTCAACGACCTGTGCCAACTTGTTTAAGGTTAAACCCAAAACAGTATGCTGTTCCATGCTGGTTCGTTGCTGTTCCAAATTTACTCGTTGCTGCTCAAGTCTGGCGTTTTCAATTCTAGCTACAACTGCGTCAAACTTGGTCTGCTGTTTATCCAGGAAAAATTCAATGATGTCGACAAAATCTGTTGAACCAGTAGATGGGATTTTAGCTACAGAGAACTTCGGTTTCAATTCCCTTCCGCTTCTTCTTCCTCTTTTTTCCATCTCGCTCTTCAATTCCCTTCCTCTTTTTCCCTTTTCCTCTCTTTCCTTCATTATCAACTTTCCTTTTTTTTCCAGTGCGGTTTTCTGGGACTGGCGGCGCTTTTGAGACCCTCCATTTGATGTCCGACAACGGCTGGCCAGAGAGAATGTATTTGATGAGATTATCAAGCTTGACATCTATTACGTCGTTACCTTTCCAACGTGGATAGATTTCTGCCCGGGATCTCTCACACATAGTAGTTACAACCACCTACAAAACAACATATGGTTACATAAATGTCAGCCAGAAGTCAGTGTAACTCTGCCAGAAGTCTAGCGATGGGAATATGTAAACTTGTGGCAGAGTCTTTTTGCAGACGCTGCCACTGTGGCTTACTCTGCCAAAACTCTACATTTTTACAAACTATGCCAAAGATATACATACCTCTTCACTCGATAAGATCTTCTCCATATCGGGTCTGCCAACTTTTCCCTTGTATCTTAGCAGATGTGTACCTTCAAAAGCTATAGGTGTTCCCAAATTTTCTCCCACTTTGGGCACATAAGCATATGCCCAGACCTGTAGAACTTGCACGAATCCCTTCAAAACATAAGAGTCTTGCCATATCTTCTCTTTAGTTACTAACTTAACCTGCTCAACAAGATCTTTGTAAGCAACCCTCCCCCAGGGATACCCTTCGAAAGTTGCCAAATCTATCACCAACCTAGCTAGGTTAAGGGGAATTTCTGTACGCCGATCAACAGCCAACAGACCGTTAGACAGAATAGCTAGGTAACTAAGCCTAATTTTATCTTCCCTGGACCAAGATTTGCTTATATCTCCACCATGCTTCATACACAATTTCACTATGTCTTCAATACAAGGGCTAGGACGGCGTATTTTGAGAAGACCCCGAAAGCGATTCCAGGTTTGATGATTAGCTTCAGAAGATTCCAACCCATCCAACTGCGTAATTTCATTACAGTTAAGACATGTGATCTCTTCAAACTCGAAGAGCGAGAACCGTGCTGGCTACCCCGCGATCAAAAACCACAACTCAAATGGGCTTTCACACTCCAATTGTTTGCAAATAAGATGGTGATGCACTAATTTCGCACTCCATCCGAAACCCAACTTCTCAAACTTACAAATAACTCCTAGCTGTGACTTGCGGACATAATCCCACACTTCCTCACCCACTACACTTTCCACCAGTGAAAGATGATTGAACTTCGAACTGTAGTTTATTCTGGTATTTGGATCTGGCTCGTTTCCTTTGGAAAAAATAATGGCAGGAAAATCCATCTCGTAATCATTCATATATATGATATATTCGAAGGAGAAATATCGGAAAAATGAAGAGATCGGAGAAATGAAGAAAATGAAGAAAGAGATCGACAAAATTGAAGATACGCTCCTCTACTCTAGGATTGCCGAGGGGAAGTAGAAGAAGAGTCAATGTTGTGTTTTCCAAGCTTTCTGGGCTTCATGGGCCTGAAACAACTGCTTTGAGGCCCGAATATATATTGTGGAAATATTTTTAAACTAATATTACCTAATTAAGACGGCGCCCCCTATTTTCGTACAGTTAAGTCAGCGCCGCCTTTTTCTTTTAGTTGAAACTCTTCAAAAATGCTGCGCTACATCGGCATACAGTCTGCGAAACCCTAAACCACTCAAAACTCTTCAAAAACTTCGATTAACATTTGTTTAGCCGTCATAACTCCAAAGTGATCTTCAATCTAAGTGTTTAAAAGCTTATTTACATTGAAAACACAGAATGGAAGAAAAATCGATAACCATGGTAAATACCAAGGAAATGTTTCACATAGTGTCGTGTTGAACAAAGATACACGAAGAAACATATGATAACGATTTTTTTTGTCTAAGTTGTTCTTTTTAACATAAGTTTTACTTTGAAACCAGTAAGAAATAATGTATAAAGGTAGTGGAAGTATATACAAACATACAACAACAAAAAATCACTACAAATCCTATATCAATCTGCATTCGGTCTGCCGTTGGTGACATTCATTCAGTCTGCGATACCCTAACCACTCGATTTTCACTTTGGAGTTTTTCTTTTTAACATAAGTTGTACTTTGACAACAGTTAGAAATTAATGAAATAATGTATAAAGGAAGTGGAAGTATATACAAATATACATCAACAAAAACTTTCTACAAACGAATTCTCTGATTGCGATCTGCATTCGGTCTGCCGTTGGTGATATTCAGTCAGTCTGCGAAACTCTACCCACTCGGTTTTCATACCCTACCCACTCGGTTTTCACCGAGTTTCTCGAGTTTTCTGGTTTCGGCTTATACCGGTTAATGCACTACTGGTGATTGTCTTCTGCCGTTGGTGACCTTAAGGGGTAGCGCTGGTATTATTTCACAACCACGAGCACTTCAACAAGAATCAGTCACCATTCTTTTCTAGGCACCTGCGATTTTGAGGAGTGGACACAAGAAGGGTTCAAGCACTTGAAGGAGTTGGAGGATATATGGACTACTTGACCTACCCCGCGCCAACCATGCATTTCCTTGCCACGGTGAAGTTCATTGAGGATGAAGCGAATGGACATGGATATGTCTACTTCATGGTTGGGCCTAACCAATACTCACTCACTTTCGGCCCGTTTCCCTAACAACACGCTCGCATAGCGCTTCATGGATGAGGACGAGACGCCTTTGTGTTGTTTCTTCCACCCCTTCAAGATTACAACTCTGATCACTTCTAATAAAACTGTTTATGAGTTTATGTTTGTTTGTTTTTTTTTGTCTGGAGTTTATGTTTTATTATGAAGAAACATAAGTGCAAAGCTAATTGGAAGGAGTCAATGTTCAGCTCTTTTTGTAATGAATTATCCTAAAATCTGATACCAGTCTGGCTTTGGTCTACCGTTAGGTGGTTTATTCTGCGAAACCCTAACTGTAAAAAAGCACAGCAGTGTATACCAAATTTTTGCATAATACAAGTAGAATATAAACAGTGTTTGCGTATACTCTGCTTCCAACGGCAGAGACTGAGAACGCTTTGTTTTTCTTCTGCGAGTAAAAGCAGAGACTGCGCATACTCTTTTCTCTCTCTACTTGTACTCAGCGTAGTCTACATTTACTTGCGTTGCCAATGTCAACATGCAGACAGTGTGCCACCGGTCCGCGTTAACTCTGCTGATCTTAAGGGGTAGCGCTGGTATTTCCAAAAAAGTGTACTAGTTCTACAATTTTCCCTACGAATGTACCCCGTTTGACATTAAAGTCAGAAAATGTACTATTTTGGACTATTTCTTCTTAATTGTTTTACTTGTGGCAGTATGCATCAAAATGTTTTATCGTTGTTAGAAATCATTTTAAAAATTTTATAGACAAAGTATCTTTGGTTTTATATATTTTTAATCACTAGTGGCGGTATGCATCAAAGATCTATATAGACTGATCCAAATGTTATTTTGGTTATATAAACCATAACACCTACATAAATAACTCTAAATTCAAAATACTAACCCATAAACTCAAAAACTAAACTCTAACAAACAACAATAAATAACCTTAGCTAAATTCAAAACATAATAGATGAAATATATAAATCCTAATATGATAAACTTATGAATTTTCTTACAATATTATTTACTCAACAGAGTACGGGACATCACCTAATTTATCTTTTATTTTCTCAATTAACTAAAACTAGTTTCTACATCTGCCCGAATAAACCGAACTTGTAACATTTGGGTTCAAATTCAAGTATAATTTTGTGACTGTCAGCCTAAACCAAACCAAATTGTCTTCTTCTGAATCAAACTAAACTTTAATTTCGGTTCAATTCTGTGAGAACTTTTCAAAACCGAACAGCTCGTACTTTTGAAACTCCGGACCAAACGGATCCGAACCTTCCAAATGAAAACCCCCCAAGGAAACCCCAATTAATATGAGGATACAGACTGAAGAAGCTTGAAAGCTAATATGTTGTAGAATGTTGACAAGATTTTGGAGACTTGTCACCATCATTTTCCGCTCTTTTTTTAGCACAATTTAGAATTTGATGGATGTCAATCATAAGAAAAACAATTAACAAAGATAAAAATATTTATCTAAGCATGTGAGCTCATAGTTAGAGTTATTGTTTTAAAAATTTAGTCAATATCTGAATTTATTATTCTCTCCGTTTCATAAAGAATGTCATTTTAGAGTTATTCTTTTGTTTCATAAAAGGTGTCATTCTATGTTTCTAATGTAATTCCTCTTTTATCTTTCGTTAAAAACTAAAATATATTAAATTTAAATTATTGATATTTAATTAATAATATATTAAATATGGGCATTTTGGTATGTTTAATTTTTTTAAAATTTGCGTGAAATGTGTTAAAATAACACTATTTAAGAAACGGAGGAAGTAATACTTAAGGATAACGAAAATGTACAGGATCCGATTGATTGTAAGCATGATGGAGTCTAGAACACAAATAACTTGGCAACTTAATTGTTACATCTTAAAGAAGAAAGAAACAAAAGGAATTAAAGAGCTTTATTTATTGGAAAAGGTTTGCACACACACATATGTATATTGTCTTTGGAATCAAACATACTCTTGTACTATTCTTAGTGACTACGGAGAGAGACTAACGGAAGAAATAGTACCAACACTAAGGCCGGTTTTAGTAGGATCAAGTGGGAAGTAAAACGGATAAAACTCGTACCGGACATAGCAACTGCTATACAAAACACGACACCCCTTTTTGTTGTGGCAAGTTGTCATGAAGCTCCCGACCGCAGTTGCAAAGCACTGAGCGCATTCCAAATCGGTTAAGTCCCTTGTGCACTGAACCAAACCGTTTAGTGTCACAAAAGGTGTCAGCTTTGTCTTACCTTTCCCTAAACCTTGACTCGTAGGCAAAACTGCTTCAGACCTAATTCTGTCAAAAAGTGCCCCGAGCTCATTATCGAACGTTTTGGGGTCGGTCTCAGTCACGTTAGCGACGTTGTAGTATATAAGACCAGACCCCGTGTCGAGCTTCCCTATGAAATTCTCTTGGCTGTAACGTAAGAAGCAGAAGTCGTACAAGATCCTTGAGTCGGATTGGTTGGGACAGGCTTCACGGATTCTCTTGGCAGCGTCTTGGATGCAGCTCGAGCAATCGGTCTTGCTGATGTCTCCTCTGCATTGAGCAAGCCCGTACACATTGTCTTTGTTGTTGTAACTTGAGGAAGTTGTGGTCATGAAACCTTGTGAAGGAGTCTTTGAGACGAGCTTAGCGAGAAGAGAATCGATGTTCTTGGAGATTTGGCTGCTTCTTGAGATGTTTGAATCTTTGTTGCAGAGTTCCCATATTGAGTCTGCTGCTCTGCAGCTGCATACAAGGGCCAATAGAAGGAGACCCTTCACAATCAATGTCTTCATTTTGCTTTCTTTTTTTAATTATATACTTTGTTTTGTGATGTATATCTTGAATTGTTCACTAGAAGGAGAGTTTAGTTTTATAACGAAAAAAATAAAGAAAACCAGACGTCGTTATCTATTCTAGAACGCGATATCATTAGAAGTCGGTCAAAACGCACATCAGCAAGTGTAAATTATTCTATATAAAATACCAAATTCGTAGACCGAGTAGTCTGTTTATTGCGGGCAAATACTTGTGACCAATCAAATCGAATTGGTCAACTTACCCTCTCACTAGACATTGGTGGTTGAAGTTGACAAAAAAAAAGATATAAAAAAGAAGAATCCAAGATGGCATCACGTGGGGGTCAAAATGAATGGAGCAGAAATTGTTGACTGTGAATGTTATTGCTTCTAATTTTTCAAACGTCAACGTCAACGCCAAAGTGGCGCAGCATCGACCACTTCTCCATTTTAAAAGTCTTTACGAGTTATAAATAATATCCCTACCATTAAGGACGACGGCGTTATCTATTTCGATTCGGGTTTGAATTTAGATAGTTTGGTCTATGATGATAAATAATCTGATCGAACCTTCTGATTTAGGTTTGGATATGTTTGATTTTGATCGAAAATTTGAGATATCTGCTAAGTAGTATTTAAGGTTTATGAGCTTCTTCATTCACAATTCACAAGATAAAAAACTGAAATGATCTTATGGATTGAAAAAAATTTCAACTAATTTTCTCTAATTTACATAATCTTTTCTTTTTAATAATGAAATAATAATCTGATTATTATATTATTTATCCAATTGATTAAAAATATTTAAAATTTTAATAATAATAATTGTTTTTTTAAAATATAGAAATCCAGATTTTATTTCTCTCTCCGCTCTCACTTTTCTCTTTTTTTTCTCCAACGAAGAATTGGTATAAATGGGACAGTTAGTATAACTGGTATAACTATGATAACTGATATAACTAGAATAACTGGTATAATTAGGACAATTATTAGCAGTTGTACTAGTTTTACAAGTAGTACTAGGATAACTGTTAACAGTTGTACCAGTTGTACCAGTTTTACTAGTAGTAATAAAGTACTAAGACAATTATTAGCAGATGTACATACGAGTTTTACTAGTTGTACAGTTTTCCTTAATCTTCTTCTTTGGTGACTTCTTTTTCTTCTTCTTTTTAGGTGGTAAACGTGGTGGAGAACGATATGAAGCGAGGCAGAAAAAAAAAGAAGAAGCGAGGCGGACAGAGAAGAAAAATCGAGGCGGAAAGAGAAGAAGCAAGGCGCAGAGAGTGTCATCAAAACAAAAAATGTTACATTAAAATTTATAGTAAATATTCATTTAATTCATGTTTATTGTTATTTATAATTACTAGAGATTAAAATTAAATTAAAAATGAAAATAAGTAAATAAATGAATAAAAGTAGTAAATACAAGATTATGAAATATTTTCTTGGTAATAATAATAATATAGGGAGGCGAAACAAAAGTAGATGTAGGAAAACACGAATGTGTATCGGAAGATGACGAACGAAATGTTAGTGAAAAAGTGTTATAAGAAAATTTGACTAAATTTCGGAAAGATATTTGCACAAGACTAACATAAAATCTTTTAGATCGCATTCACTATCTGAAATAAATTAGTTTTCATAAAATACATGACATGGATTATTGGACCGGGTTATCATGTTTAAAGTCGAGCTAGATCGTTTCATCATGTAAGCGTGATATGTGAAATGGGATAGGGACATTCATGACTGGATCAAAAATTATCTTATCGCACGCTGCACTTGCTTTGATGGATAAAGCGTCATCACCAAATCCATTGTAACATCATGAGTATTTCGTTCATGTCTTTGAAGTAAATGATAGTTCATATTTGGCACATTCACATTTAATGTGGGGTTGCATTATGTCCGCATCCGCATTTAATAATTTTTACGATTGAGTCAATGATCAACATTAAAACTTTTTTGTGAGATGTTCTTATGAGACTTTATTATGAAAAGAACTTTCTCCGAGATAAAGGATCATGGGATGGTCATCAAGACCGTTTCCTCTTCCCGTGAGGTTCATAATTTACTTTGGTTACCACGTGGCACTTAGCGATTAGTTGCTTTTCAAATAAAAATATTATCCTCGATAATATTTATATTATATATCCCTTGATAAAATCTACATATAAATGTTTATATAAATTGATCTTTTAAAACAAAAATAATTATATTTATATTCATTCGTATTGTTAGCAATTTAAAATTAAAATCTTATAAATCTAGTATATAATATCATCATCTCCCAAGTTCAAGTTGAATTCCTGATCTCAAAGTCCAAACATCCATTGGTCAACCAAATATTTTGTTTATGCTTGATTTGCAATTTTTGTTCATTTATGCATGTAATATTTTTCTTTATATGTTCTTAAATTTGATCCAAATATAATCACATATTTTATGAGATCGGTAAAATAATTTGAGGTTAGTTGTTTAAAATAGTTAAGATTAAATATAGTATATTAATATATAATATAGTTACAAAATATGAAATATATTATTATATAAAGTTTAATGTGTCTATTTTATAATTAACATGACCATGACACGTGTTAGTCAACACATATTAAAAAATGTTTCCAATTAAATTTTGACAAGTGTTAAAAAAAGTTTTATATATTTTAAAAAAACTAATATCATTATATTTTTGAATCATATTACAAAAAAAAAAAAAAAAATCTTATACCATTATATTTATGTGCAATATGCATTATTTTGTAATTTTTTATTTTTGTTTTACCATTATATGAACACATTAAAATTTAAAAATTGATGTTTGAGAAGAAACTTATATTGAAAATTTCTCATGTTAAAAAATTATATAAAATATAAACTAAGTGATGAGATATTAATAATTTGTTTCTGACCAGAAAAAGATATGTAGATTCATAAAAAAAAAGTCAAATATAATTTAAAAAACTAAATAAATCTAATTGAGATAAAAAAATATGAGAATCAATTTGTCAAGATTTAAAAAATAGATATAAGAGTAGATAAATAATAAAATGTAAACTTAATTATATAGAAATACGAAAAACTAAATATTTAGAAACATGTGATAAAAATTAATTGGAAATCAAATAATAGAAAAATAAAAAATAAAAAATAAATAAATAAATATTAGACTTCTCTATGTCGTTACCAAACTTATTTTATTTAATTTTTCGGAGTTATCTGATTTTGTTTTTACTTTTTTGTTTTTGATTTTTTTTCACAAGTTATTCTTTATACTATAAAATACAAGTCACTTAGCCAATAATATTCTGCCAAGTGGTTGGTGTTTTATATTTTAAAAAATTAATTAAAAAAAATTAAACAAATTATCTAAATAAATTTAATATTGACAAAAAGAAAATTCGAAAAAAGGAAGAGCAAAACGAGGGGCTAACTATTTCAACTGACATATTGCTACCCAATGCCCACGTTCCCACTAAGATGTCATTATCATACTATTATTTAGCAAGTGCGATTTCTTACGTGGCGGCTCCAAAATCGCTCTCAGACCTGAGATTACCTTTATACCATTAATGAAATCGCTTAATTACAATCTCTTGCCATCGAAAATTTATGACTAAAATAGCCATGTTAAACCCACCCAAAATAATTAGCATTAGGCCCATACTTTTTTCATAACCCATAAAAACATGTCACGAAAAACCCTAGCCACTGACCATATAACACCTATAAATATAATACTTTAGGTTTCGACATCTATCATTCAAAATCGGCCGCATCATATATTTTTCTCCACGTAAAAATACAAAACCCTAATCTTATATTTCTCTGCTTCCAAAACCATAGCGTTCTCAACCCTGGATAATTTGGTGTATTTTTGAACGTCGTCATTGAGGTATGATGTTTGTTTGGTTGTTTGGTTGTTTATAGGTTTTTGTTTTTAGTTCTTCGTAAATATTTATTTGATTGCAGGTTTATGTTCGTTATTCAGGTGTGGATTTTACATTATGGTTGTTAACTAATATTCTATTATGAGATAAACTAAATCGGGCTATGTTTTTCTTATTCATAATGTACTTTTTGATTTTGAAACCAGTATATGATGTGCTCTCTTTGTCGTCTAATATTTTTATCTTTGATAGCTTGGCGCTTGAGATGTATTCTGACTTTCTGAGGCATCTAAAAATCCAAGAAGACATAAGACAAGGATCACATAAACCTTATATTTATCGACTTTTACAGCTCGAGATGTCTTAACGAGCGTGTAGAATATGATTAGTAACTTGGGCTGAAAGAAACTGTTTCCAAGCCAGTAACACTATGTGAGTTTATTTAGGATTTAAATTTGGTGTTGTTTTATCGATGGGATTGTGACAAAAATCTTGAATCTTTTGCAGAACTCGGGATCCCTACTTTGGTAGCTCTGAGAGAAAGTGTATTGGAGAAAACATGTAATCTTGATGGCTTTGTTCTAAAGCGTGATCTTTATCAAGTTCTAAGTTTGGCTCAATTAGCTGTAGAAGTTGTATCTTTTAAACTCAACAAGCGTGATCTTTATCAAGTTCTAAGTTTGGCTCAATTAGCTGTAGAAGTTGTGTCTTTTAACCTCGATTTGTACGTATACGGTTGTCTCCTGGGGGAGAAGTAAAAGCAGGTACCATAACTTGTGGTATGTTGGTTCTTGATTTCAGTTCAATATTGATGTTTATAGTCTTATTTTGTTTCCGCTTACTTGGTGAGCTAGAGCCCAAGTTAATTTCTGAAAGAGAAATCGATGTATATGAGATGGATTACTTGATCACAAAAGACCGGAGTTATGCATGATCTTGTAGGTACTATTTTTCAGCGACCATGACTATGATTCAATTCATATATGTATTCACTTCCTCTGTTCGTATGCAAGTGTGAGTTACTCTGTGCTTTTGATTTCCAGGTGTAGCAACTGCAATAGACCTTGTATAGCATCTTCTTCCAGAACTGAAGTCCTTTAATTGTGAGAATTTTTGGAACCATTTTTCGTGTGCACATAATTTTTTATACGAATGGATCACCAAGAAAATAGTACAGAGAAAAAAAGACATGCACTGTCAAAGAAATTCTTTATATCAAAGTTTGGCGATCTTATAAAATCTTGTGCTTTTGAGATGGAATCATATTTGATCCCAAAGGATCTTCTGTGTTGTGTCTATATGTATCTTAATAATCTTTGTCTATTATAACAAGTTCTTTTCTATGTTGCATTTCAATCAAAAGCGATGGAGTTATGTGGTGTAAGAATCCATATTCCTGCTAGGAAGTTCAAGGCATTGCTCCTGCCTTTAAGATTTTTTTGGTCAAGTCATTCCCTTTTTTAACATGGATTAAAATATGCTTTATCTTTGTCTATGTTCACTCACTGCTATCTACTTCCTGATCAGAGTATGTTGAAGCAGATAACAGAGAGGAAGATTTGTCTTGCGTGGGTAACTACGATTCACAATTTTTACACATGAGCTCCAAATTAGTGGCCTGGGTATCAATCTCTTAGTCAGCTTCGTCTCCTTATTTTGTTGGACCATCAGTCTGCTGCTTATTTGTATTGTTTTATAACAAAGACAAATACTATGAAGATGACAAAAAAAGAAAAAACGGAAAATAAGAAGAGCATGAAGGCGAACAATAACGGAACATCGTCGTCTCTGTCATCTCACACTCATGACTCATCAATGTCTATGCCATGAATGCCACCTCTATTGGTAAAACATCGATTATATTTTTTTCTCTGTTTTCAATCGGATCCAATGAAGAACGATTATTATTTATTGTAGTTTGAGGTCTAAAGATGACTAAGTTATCTAATGCAAATAATCTAATGCACATGACAATTAAATTCAGCATTTTCTGTTTATGGGTTATCTTTGTATTATACTAGATATTGATTTTGTTCTTACGTGATGAAGTTACATGTACCTTTACGTTGCTTTAGGTATCAAGGAATGGAGAAGAACAATAATGATTGGAAGGTTAACCGAAGAAGGGAACATATGACATAAGATTCTGAGAACATGTTTTTATAATGGTGTTATTTGTTGATGTGCTTTGTAGCTATGAAGATGAAAGAACTCGAGAAGTTGTACCAATCTAAATCTCATAAATTGGAGAAAAATAGTGCACCTACCAGAACTTTATAGACAACCAGCTTATGGTCTTGCAGGTTGACTTTATAATTAATATTCTAAACATTGGTTATCTCTGGTAGTTATCTAAACTTATATAGAGTCTATATATTATGCAGGAGTTGAATACTACTTTGGTGTCTGTAAAACGTGAAGTCTTAAGAATGCAAAAAAACAAAAAACTTTTGATGATCTAAATTACTATGGTAAGGTTCATTGCTTTCACTAATTGTCTATGATTCCTTTGAGTACATGCCTTCATATATATAATCTTTCTTGTAGGTCTAAAGCTCAAAAGAGTGGCTGATGCAGTAAAAAATTACCATGTGGTTCTTGAAGAAAATCGAAGACTGTATAATGAAGTGCAAGAATTGAAAGGTAAAACTCTTTTAGGTAATTTACTTTGTTGTTGCAAAACACCCATCTCTGCATCTTGGTGACGTGCGTGTTCTTCGAGCTGTCAAGGTCCTAGCTTTTACTCATATTGTGGACTGCGTTGTTTTCCCGCAGAAGGATTGAGGTCAACTCTTTTCTTATCTTTGTTCTGATTTTCTTACAAACTTTCTTTGTTGAAGTTTCAGACTTTGATTGGGAATATGATGTTTTTTGTTCTTTAAAGTTTCCATGAAATCAAAGAGTACTTTACAATCTACGTTGTGAATGATAGGCTATGAATCATCGCAAATGCTCATACTGCCTTTGCGGATAAAGAACGTTTGGTTTGGAGTAAGAAATCATAAATTTCTACTAGAAGTATCCAATCAATATGGTTTGATTGAATTAAATCAGAATCGAAATTAAATTTGTTCTGGTTACACGATTTTTTTTCCGTATCTCGAAAAAAAGTTAATGGATCTATTTATTTTAAAAAAGAGTTAATGAATATGAAGTTATGTACAAAAATCTCTGATTTTTTTTGCCATATGTAAATTATTTGATTAAATCAAAAAAAGTTTTGAAACAAAGGCATATAAAGTCATAAACCAAACAAAAAATAAGCGAAATGGAACAATGTGTGTTTTGTTTAGAACAATGCGTTCTCAGATATATAAAAGCATTGTGGTTTTTGTTTAACCGTTGAACCAATATAAAATTAGAAATAAACAAATGCCAAATTAGAGTTCGAGACAAACAAACGAAAAGTTTTAAAACGTTGTTTTCTCATAATAAGATGTGAATGTCCTTCACCGGATGTGAGAAAGATACGAATTCCAGTATCCAATTCCATTTTTGTTAATTAAATCCACAATAGTTACTAATACCTAGAATAGAAGCCGATCGTTCATCATGATTGATACTACATAAAAAAAAAAGGAAATATACCTTGGACGGTCATTAACTAAACCACAAAAAATGTGAAACCTACTTCCCTCCTTCCCTCCCTCCCTCACTCACTCATATCGATGGATAATAGAGAAATTTGTTGAAAGAATGGTACCGATATTGCCTGGATATAATATTATTGTTTGTTAGTAACTACCTTACTTAGCTTAATTTTCCTTAGTTAATGGTCGGGTATATGATCGGTAAAACAATAAGCAAACATGGTATTCACATTATTAGCAAAAAAGAAAAGAAATTTTTGGTTAACAATGTGCCAAGCCTCCAATTACATAGATAAATAATGTATGTGTATAAAGAAGTTCAAGGAGATTTTCCAGAATATATAGGTTTTATTGTTTGTTTAGCTTACGAAATTTTATAATCTTTACTAAATCTTATATTTCGATTAGATACGTTGTTATGTTGGAATTTTTTTAAATTTATTTTTATTCATTTGCGATTATATTTACCTATTATTATTGTTATATTATCTATGTTATCGATTATATTTACCTATTACTATAATGTATCAGTAGATACCTGATGATGTATGTAAAATACGCATCATGTATCGTCGGAAACCATTCGATCATCTACGGAATCAGAGAGTTGATATGTAAATTATAAATACCGTAAAAAAAAACACTCAGATTTATGTTCATTTTATTTTTACATTTTAAAAAATAGAATAATTCAGTAGATAATTATTTCATATATATATGGCAATTACGGAAAAAAAAACTATACAATGTCCTAGAACCCTAATATGTTTTTCTATTTTATTCAACTTAATATTTGGAACTTTTGTTTTAGTAAAATAATATTTGGAACTTGGAACTCTAATACATTCTTTTGTGCATTCGTTTGTGTTAGATTTTTTTTCTGGTTGCTTCTGGTATTGATCGGAAGTAATTTGCAGAATCCCTACATGTTCGAAATCCCCTTCGTTGTGGGGAGATGTTGTATTTGAATAACCCTTATATCATCATATATATTTTCACCGAGTTAGTCTATCCATCCATAAATAACCAATAAAAGATGGATAATTCGACAACGAAATGCCAAGAGAAGTATGAAAATAAATATCAATTTAGTTAAGGTATATGACTGATTTGTTTAAATTTGTGTTGTATTTGTGTTATTTAACGTGTGCATAACTATCGTTTTTGGTTTAGTTTGCTCTGTTCTTTTGGTTTTATTTTTTAATTAGTTACTCACAAACTTGTTTTTAATTATTTTCTCTTTTTGCGACATTGTTGTGTTTTTGTTATTTAATGATAACTTTTTTTTTTAGAATGTCATGAGTATGATTAAGATGGTTCAGATTCTAAAAGATATGAAGGGGAAGATTTGGGTTCTGATGAAGAACAGAATGAGCAGGATGGTGGAGATCGAGATGGTAATGATGTAGAAGAAGATGGAGATTAGCATGCAGCATAAAATATGTCGTACAATGATGGAGATGGTGAATCTGATGATGACAATAGAGATTACGTAGAAGAAGAGATCGAGTCAGAATCTGCAGAAGATGGGGATCATGATGAAGAAGGAGATAATAAAGAAGAGCATGTCGATGAAGAAGGAGGGGAAGAAGAAGTTCACGGTGATCCAGTGATTCTGATGATTGTGATACTAAATATGTCGATGATAGTATCGATGAAGAACTTGAAGAAGGGACGATGAGGGCGAATATGAAGATGAAGATGATGAATATGTGGAAGGTCATGTCGATGGAGAGATCGAAGAAGGTGAAGATGAGGAATTAAAAGAAGAAGATTATGAGCCATACGATGCATATCGGAAGAAGAGTATACCAAAAAGTTTTGTTAGCCGGACTCACGAGAAAGAGCATGTGGTTCCCTCATGGGTCCCGCAAGCCATGATCTTGGTCCACTAAACCATTGATGAGTTTTAAACCCGTTGATGTTGGAATTCGATTCTTGATAGCGTCGTTAGTGGTGTTCTGATGATCGTTTGATCACTTTTCACAACCTGAAGAATGGCATTACAAGAAACACACGAATAAATATATGTAACCATAAATAGATTGTATAAAAGATTTGCCACTAATAAAAAACAAAAATTAGACCTAAAAACTAACTTTGTTATATATCATAAAAATAAATTTGTTTATTTTTTTGTGGTTTAGTTAATGGCCGTCCAAGGTATGTTTCACATTTTTTTTATGTAGTATCAATCATGACATTGTGATGGGAGATTTTAATATTGTTGATGTCAAAGATTAGTTTTTTTTTTGTCATCACATCAAAGATTAGTTATGTGTTAGAAGGTTAAGTTTTTAGGTCTCTATCACCAAAACTCGATGGTTCTTTATCTTTAAGAATCTTTATCTTAAAGATATTTGAGTTTGACTGAACATACATTTTTTTAATCTAAAACCTAAATAATTTTAAAAATTAAAGATATATTTGATTAAAACTCGAATTAATACAAAAATAGTAATCATACCAAACCATGTTTGCTTATTGTTTTACCGATCATATATCCGACCATTAACTAAGGAAAATAAAGCTAAGTAAGGTAGTTACTAACAAACAGTAATCTTATATCCAGACAATATCAGTACCATTCTTTCAACAAATTTATCTATTATCCATCGATATTAGTGAGGGAGGGAGGGAGGGAAGGAGGGAGGTATGTTTCACATTTTTTGTGGTTTAGTTAATGGCCGTCCAAGGTATGTTTCACATTTTTTATGTAGTATCAAACATGACATTGTGATGGGAGATGTTAGTGTTGCTGATGTCAAAGTTTAGTTTTTTTTTTTTGTCATCACGTCAAAAATTAATTATATGTTAGAAGGTTTAGTTTTTATGTCTCTATCACCAAAAACTCAATGGTTCTTTATCTTTAAGAATCTTTATCTTAAAGATATTTGAGTTTGTTGAGAGAGAAAAATAGATTTGATGAAAACTGGTAAAAAATCAACAAAGAAAGGCTTAAAAGAGTATTTGTAAATAGAAACTTGGGGTTTAATAAAGTCGTCATTTAATGTTCCTTAAGTTACTTAGATTCCAAGTTTCTTAAGGGATATTTCAGATTAAGAATAGAAAAAATGATATTGATGAAGATGTTCTTAAATATCGAATTGAAACTTAATTCAAAAACATCTACAAACTGGTAAAGACAAACCAAAATCAAACCGAAATACAATTAGTTTTTAGTGGTTTGAATTTTCATAATAAACCGGTAAAATTGGATACCAAAAAAATTGGGTTTGATTGCTCTAATTATAAGTCATCAATTTATGTTTCGTTTTAAAGTTATATTTGTGTGTTTCCATTCGCTTATGCAAAAGTTATATATATATACTTCCAATCACAGTCTTGTCCATTAGATCCACGATTGTTTTTAATACCTAGAAACACGAAAGAAGACGATTGTTATAGATTCTCATACATGATAAAATGTAATTGTATTTTCTTATGAATCTTAAATCCATCTTCGTAATATTTGATACATGATAATACTGTAGTTTGGTTACTTTGTATGTATTATTTGAAATAAAAACGTATAAATGACGATGTATTCTGTAAAATTAACCAATAATCAATATTCTAATATTTTTAATTTTATAAATATATTCATGTTTTCTTTCTCTCCACACAGGACGCAGAGATGAACTTTTTTCGTATCAGTATACTATTTATGATTCGAAAATGTCTTTCTGATATGACATTGTATGCTTCCTCCCAAGGTGATTGACAGGTCGATTGGTTCCACAATGGATGATGAGTGATAGATATAATGTTTTTAGTTATTTATTGTACGTGGTCACTTGTGTCGTGTTTGATTGCATTGTCGTTTTGTTATTTTTTAAATTGCTACGCAATAATCATAATTGAATTTATGTGGATTGATTTTAAATCATTTTTTTTTTTGGTTATATTTGTCAAGGCTTTATACAAATTCTAGACTTTTAGGAGCGAAGACGACACGTATACGAATTCAAAATAAACAACACACATGCAATACTTGTAATTCGCACACCGAGTAATAGATTGGGCGTACTACGATTATCTCTCATTTGTTTTTTTCTTTTTCTTTATGATGTATTATTAATTTTCTATTCAAAATCTAGAAAATTTTAATTTGTTTTAAAAAGGTTGATTGGCGTACTTAGAAACATTATATATTTACATATTGGTATGGCCGTTGTTCATCTGATATCCGGAAGTTAAGATGTGAGCGTGAAATAATTAAAAAAAAAAAGTAAATTCATTCCTCTGATATTTAGTACACTGCAATGTTATGTTCTTTTTAAATTCTTATATGTTATTCAAAATAATAACGTACTAAGAACAATATATTTTTTAACACGTAAATATGGTTATGATAATTTTGGTTTGTTTATTTATATTTGAAAATAATAAGATTACAACAACATTAAAACTCAAATATATTTTAGTGTTTCGATAATAAAGTGATTGGTTAAGTTGAAAATTGAATTAATATTTAAATATTTATGTTTTAATATTACAAACATATTTGTGAATTTACTCTCCCGTGCATGGCGCGGGATCCCCACCTAATTTAAAAGGATACAAATAAAATTATCGTTTACAAAAAAATTACACAAAAATACTGCAGAGAAGTAATAAAATAGGAGAAAGACATAGGGACATGTAATGCAATCCAAAATCAATTTAGAAATTGCAGTCCGCCAATTCTCCAACCAATCCAAAAAATATGATATTTTAGAAAAAAACTAAAATCAATATATATATATATATATATATATATTTTTTTTATATAAAGTAACTTAATATATGTAAAAAAAAAATATTTTTAATAAATTTAATGAGTCCGGATCCGGATCCGGATATCCGGACCTTGAAATTTTACTATCCGGATTCGGATCCTTTTTTCACGGATCCGAGATTTTATTATCCGGATCCGGATCCGGAAGCCCTGGATATCCTAATTTACGGAGCGGATAAGAACGGATCCCGGATCGTATCTCGGATCCCGGATAATAATTCCACCCCTAGTAGTAAGCCTATGTTGAAAGAAGGGGATCGCTTGAAGAGATGAGAAGAAGACAACCGAAAAAAGTTGATATCTTATCCTCTTGAGAAAATATAAGTAAAAAAATTATATGTATAATGAATTTAAGAGACATATCAATTAAATTAAATAATTAGAATATTACAATTAGTTTTATATGTCATGGTGTAAATCTCTACATATTTTTCATTAATTTTTAATATAAGTCCACAAATACAAGTGTTACAAATTTAAACCCAACTAAAATGTAATATTTTTTTAATGTTATATAACATAATATTTTAACGACGAATCATTTATCGATGTCAATTTAAATTTGCTTTATAAAAAATGTATTAATGTCTATTTGGATACTATATTTAAATTATAATTGATCATACAATTATTATCTTTAATATCGCTTAGTTGTATCCATATTATTTTAATTAAAGTTGAGTTTTGTTATAAACGTATAATTTTACAAATATAATATTTTTATAATTTTTACAGAAAATACCATAGTTCATTTATATAAATATATATATAAGGTTTTGATATATATAAAGCACAAGTCACCTAGTCAATAATATTTTGTCAAATGGTTGGTATTTTATATTTAAAGAAATTAATTAAAAAAATTAAACAAATTATCTAAATAAATTTAATATTGCAAAAAGAAAATTGGAAAAAAGGAAGAGCAAAACGAGGGGCTAACTATTTCAAAACGAGGGGCTACCATTAACAAGAATCATTGAATCATTGCTCTGTTTGTTATCAATCAAACTGTTGGAGATTATAAAACTATTAATCATATGTACAAATTGTCAATATTGGCGAAATCCAAACAGTTCATACAAAATAAATCGAAAAAAATAATGCTTGAATTTCGAAAAATCATCAGATTTCGCAATTTTTTTTTTGATTTTTTATTTAAAAGAATTTTACAAACTAACGCGTTTATTTTTTGGTTTTTGTGAACTCAAATAAGTTTGAGAGAATCCATAATCTCAAATGTATTCAATTTATATCAAAAATATTTACATCCAAGCCAAATGTCATTTAAATTAGATTTTGTAAGCTAAAATATATTTATCTATATGAGAGATGTACCACGTAATCTTGCTATTTCTAATTTCTCTGACATGTTAAAAATAAATTATGATTCTTTGTTTCAACTATTCTAATCTCGCGTTTGATGCGGATCAAAATCTAGTAAAATACTAAATTATAAACTCACATATATACAGTACCTAAATCCTAGTTGATTTATAAATTTGATATAATAAACAATTAAATATACGATATTTATCTTTATCATTTTGCGGGGTTTGAATGTTAGTTATAAAAGAAAAAGAAAAGAAAAAATTTTGACACAAGGGTTCATACTATCAAAAAAATTGTCACTGGGCTACTTTTTTTCTGGGTCAACGATCTATTTTCCCACGAAAACTATCATATAACTATATATGCAGCTTAAATTATGCCCTCTTTACAGATATCCTGAAAAAAAAATTCTAAATCTATATATCCACCAAATAAAAGTTTGAAACCTATATACCCAGATATGTCAATTTCAATCGGTTTAAATGGTTTAATATCTAAACCGACACAAAACCATCGAATTTAACCAAATAAAAAATATTTTAAAACAAAAATAGTTTAATCACCTAGTAATTAAAAAAAAGGTGTGATTCAATGTCAGTGTCTTCTTCTTCTCCTTCGAAACCTCTTTTGCTTAAACCTCTTTTGCTTCTCTTTCTCTGCAAATACAATATTGACAAAACCCTATATCGCTATCTCCATCAAAACCATGGAAGCTCGACACGATCTCCAGAAAACCAATGAGGATTACCCAAAACCCATTTCCGCTCCGCCACCTCCGATCTCGAAAGACATTGAACTAAGGAGAGCAATAGAAGCATCGTCGAAATCGAGTTTGTTCAATCTTAAAATTATCTTCTCCTTCCTCCGATTTTCCTCTTCTCTCAGATCGACGGAGAAGAAGCTTCTGGAAGTTTCGTCGGCGATGAGGAGAACGTCCGGCCTCCGATGAACAAAATTCCGAGAGTTTTTTTGTGACCGTAAAGATAGTAAACCGACTGTTTCTTGCGGATCTGATACATGAATTGGAAGAAAGAGTTTTGAATCTGGATTTAGAAGACTTGATTTGAATTCGAGCACTCTTTTCGATCTGAAGCTACTCGAAGCATTCGAATTATCTGTGGTATGCTTCAGGAGAATAAACGATTTCTCCAGATAATCTAGAGTCGATGATGATGAAGACGATATCGTCTTTCCCGTCGAGGAAGAGACCATCGAGAAAAGCATTCGGGGTTTCTACTCGATAGCTTTAAGGTTAAGTACTACGAGAGAGATGTCTCGATGCACATACAGTACATGGAAGAGCTCCGGCGATTTTCAACGGCGGAGGAAACATAGGTTTTGCCTCCGGTTCTGTTCGTAAAGGGAAGATGCATCGGTGGAGCTCAGCGAGTATTGGGCTAGCGTAAACAACGGGGTTATGATTCCGGTAACGATGACACGGCAGAGTGAAATCCATGTAGGTGAAAAGAGCATCAGAATCAATAACGAAGAAGCAAAAGAAGAAGACAATCCGGTTTGGTTTAGGTATTGTAATAGGTCTTAATCCTGTTTAGTATCATTTTTATTGGTTAAGATGTAATTTCAAAATAGTAAACCAATTAAAACCAATATTTGTAGGTTTTGAGGTTTCGAACTTTTTTTGGAGTGATATAGATTTCACTTTTATTTGGTGGGTATATATGTTTAGAACTTTTTCCGAATATATCTATGAAGAAGGCATAGTTTAGACTGTATATATAGTTAGTTATATGATAGTTCTTCTGGAGAAATAGATCGTGGATCAAGTTGTAATTTCGTTTGGTATTTCAAACCAATCCGAAAAAATTGGTTCTGGTATATACAATACCGGTTCTGTACGTCATATACTCGACCCGAATAGGTTTTCTTCAATTGGAGAGCATTTAACTCTGCGACGGCTCTCACTTGACGAGCTACTGGAAAATACAGCTATGCTCTTCGTCGCTAGACGGCTCGATTCCGCCATGCCTCCGCTCCACAATGGTGCTTCCCTGCTCCGTTTCGTGAGAACGGAGGCAGGTCAGCCGAGACGGCGGAACAAGTCCCCTTCTCTGCCGCTTAAGAAGAAAGAAGAGAAATCGGAGTGGTGGATCGTCGACGGAGAGATGCACGAGATCGGTGATCACGTCCCTCTGCGTGAGCGTTTCACCATCCCCAGAGACAACATCCCAAACAGGCGCCGCAAGCAGCTACGTGACCAGTTCATGCGCCGCACTCGCCTCGTCCTTAAAGAATCGGTCA
This sequence comes from Pseudoturritis turrita, assembly GCA_900406555.1. Lineage (NCBI taxonomy): Eukaryota > Viridiplantae > Streptophyta > Magnoliopsida > Brassicales > Brassicaceae > Pseudoturritis > Pseudoturritis turrita. Next base: position 41,573 of record OVBL01000494.1, read on the forward strand.
GTCTTTAACGATTTTAGGGTTTTACGAGATTCCTACTCGCTTTGCGAATGACTGTTGTAATGAAAGCGAATTGGAATTGTACGATAGTCTACTTCTTTTGTTAGTATCCTAATTTTTCTAACGATAGGAGCATGAGCCATGGTGCAAAAAATACATGGAATTGTATACCGAGCTTAGAGAAAACTGGGAGAGGCTTTACTGGGATGAAGGCTACTCGAAGAAAATCGCACGAGATCATGCAAATTACGAGTCTGCTGAAGAAGACGATGAAGATTTTAATCCATACAGGTTTCTCTAATAATGAAACTAACCATGTTGTGAAGTATTTTTTATTCATTACTTATGTTATGGTGTATTGATGGGATTTGTGTCCCTTGTCATTGCAGGAACAGGCGGCCCTATAATGATCCAACCAAGGTAATGAATTTATGTCTGAATTGGTGTTGTTGCTTTCTTGTGTCTAGTCTCTGTAATCTAATATATTTGGCATTTCAATCTCGTGACAAGCTTATGCCACAGCAGGAGCAAGGGTTTAATAGAACAACACAAGGTGGTGATAACTGGGAGAAAGTCTATCAAATCCGGGACAAATTTGAATATGACAGAGAGAGGAGAATGAGAGAAAAAGGTGAGTCTGCATCCCTAACTATCTCATTCTATTCCATGATTTTCCTGTATGAAGCCTAAGATGAGGGATCACAGTGACACGGTTTAAACCGGGCGTATTGTACCCTATATTGTTGAATATGAGTCTCACGTATTTCCTGGAATGTATCAGAAGTTGAGATAGTTGCTTGATATTTTCAGTCTTCATCTACTGAAGAGGATAAATATTTGTGGTTGTTGGTTAGAGATGAATTTAGATGGGATAGCTTTTCTTGTTTACCATCTGCTTTATAATGTGCTTGAGTGCATGCCAGAATCATCGTTAATTGATCTCCACAATTTCGAGTCTCTGCTTTTCATTGATAGTATTATGAATCGTGTATGTCTCCTACATACCTTGTGCAGATTAAGTTTGTTTCCTTCTGGATTTCTCAGTTGTGTTTTGTAAACTCTCTTATGTTGTAGCTTTTGCACCAATGAACGCTGCACCGGACTCTAGAGACTTGAATTGGAATGCACAGAGACAGCCATTTGATGCTGAGAAATACACTCGGGAATGAATCAAGATTGTGACACTATCAATTTCAGTGTGTCACGGTGATGTAGATCTAGCAGAAGCTCAAGTCGGCTTGGAATCTAAACGTCGACCACAACAAACTTGGAGAAGCTGTGCTGCAAAACAGAGTTATTGCACTTCCTAGACGTCTTTCGATCATTTCCATAGCTAACCGCTCTACTCATGAGTCATCATTTCCTTCTCCATCAAGAGAGTTTAGATACCTATGTATTTCATTTTCATCTACTTTTTCTTTCATTCAAAGTAGCAATGTGAAGAGAGTTTGGTATGGAGTAGGATTTCTCACTAACCGTAAAACAGGTTTTTACACAAGTATTTGCACTACTACCTACTTTGATTAGCTTGAATATAGTTTTAACAGCCATCTTCATATGGTTTAGATTACTAATTCTTATAATATTTCCATCTAAGATGGATGATAAAGATATGAATTTCCATTTTGGAAAGTAAATCTTGAACCAAGTTAGATCAAGAATCTGGAAATCCATTATTTTGAGAAATCTACTATATATAAAAGAGAAAACTTTTTCTAGCAGCTTGCCACGTCAGCGCTGGAGAGATTGTCACGTGGTATCTTTTTTATTCCCATACGAACCAATCACAACCTTTCACATCACCAATCTACATTTAAAGAAAAAAAAATTTAACTTTAATCCTCAACAACGCTAAACATTTCAATGAATGCTCGATTAAACCTTGTAAATTATTTATCTCCATATTCTAACATCCTCTAATCCCTTCACCTTTACCGTTTTCGAAAATTTTGACACAACACATTAGGGATTTGTAGTAAAAAAAAACTTCCTATAAGAACATCCTTTCTCTACTTCTTCCTCTTCACCACTTGAAAAATAAAAGCCGAAGACCCGATCATCTTCTTCCCACACATTCATGTACTATTTCGTCTTTAAAAGATTTAACCTCTCCTTTGTAGAATAAGATCGTAGATTCGAACTTGTGTTCATTTTGCATTTTTGATTGATTGTCGTGCGAGTTTTTAATCCATTATGTTTCCTATATTTTTTTTTTTTTGATATATTTCTTTGCTTGTTCCATTTTCCAATTGGATTGGTATGTTTTTCAGCTCTCATTTCTATTTTTTTGTGTGGTTTGGATGTCTACTTTACGAGAAATCTCTGCACAAACTACCGATCCTCTCATATCCTTGCGAGTATATTTATTTGATCGTTATGTTCAAATTTTTCTCTCTTATTTCAATTTTGGGTCATTTCTTCTCATTTTTTTGGGCGTCGATGGAGATCCTCCAATAGATTAGTTTTAAATATAATTTATGATCCAATAATCTATCTATTTAGGGACATTGTGTATTCGGTATTCCGGGTTTTAATGTTCTTGGGTGTATTATATTGAATACTACAAATCTACAATTTTTAAGCCTATTGGATTGTCTACTGGATTGTTTCTTGTTTATATAGTCTAACCTTAGTTCATCAATTATAATTTTCATCATAGATAACAGCACAACTTAAGACCCGTTTCTTAGTTCCAAGTTATAAAGATTACATTGTAAACATCTAGATTCCATTGGCATTTGGCCCATCTGCCGAAGCCAAAAAATCAGACGCACCAGGAATAAAGGAATGGGAAGAAGAGCATCACGACGGTTCTAATCAAAGTAGCATCATCGGGTAACACACTGCTCCATAAAGTAAGTTTATCTACTATCAACTTCAATATTGTTTTTGACGATGATTGAGATGCTTGCTGGCTTCTTTCATTGCAAGCAAATAAATTTGAAGAAGGCGTAATGAGTTGCAGATATTTGTATGGTTTACAGAAACGTTGGTGTCAAGATGAGTTCCTATGAATTATTAGTGACGGCGACCCAAGACCCTGTCATTTCGGAAATTGAGAGATGACCTCATCAAGTTCAAAATATCCGATCATAGTCTTATCCCACGAGGAATCGGGTATTGGAGTCCTAATCACGGAGATTAGGGCATATTGGAGTTTTCCTATAAAAGAAGAGGCAACGACACAAAAAAGGGGAACGAATTGGAGAGCAAACACAAGAGATTCAACAGCGGCGATCAATTCATGGGAAACGACCAGTATTCGTAAATTGATTAGATGTACTCGATCTCGATTCTTGTTGCTTTTCATCGATATTTTAATCAATAAAAATATTATTGTTCTCTCAAATCCGTATTTTCCGTAGTTTCTCAATGAATCGATTATTTTTGGTCCAAACAAAGAGTAACTGCTGGAGGAAGCTATAAAATGCTAAAGTGGAACGTTAAATGTCACCAATAACGTTTAGAAGAACTCGGTTTCGAAAATGCATATGTTATCTTTCCTTCTTTTAATTCATCATTTTGGTATGTGATGTTTAAATCTATGTTAGTTCTCGATTTCTGAATGATATCTTCCTTGATCTTCAAATTCTAAGTTTCCAGAAGATCCACCATTACTTTGCTCTCAACTACTCTGTAACTTTTACAATGGTGGAATTTATTCACAACAAAAATGTGTTTATGCACATTTGTTCTTTGATTTGGTTTGTACTAATGCTAAAATCATAAACCAATTTTTTATGATTGTATTTGTTTTTACAAATAGTCATCGAAAACCGACTATATAGGTAAATAGACTTTCCGCTCATGCCAAATTTAATTTTAACAAAATATTTATACGAAAAGGGCCAAAAAATATCTGATCTTAACTAAAGTTCATAATTTTTGTTTTACCTTATGTTTTATATCATGTTGTAGATATGCCTCTTTGGCTTGTGAAATAAACATCTTCCACTAATACTTTGACATGGTATCAGAACCCCAAGTTTTCTTTTCAAAAATCGATCCTCTATCGAATCTTCAAAGTCTTGTCTCGTGTTCTATTTTTCTTTTCTTTTCTTTTCTTGTTGGTGGTGTTGCTTCAACGAACCTTTGTTGGTGACGTTGGTTTGTTGGTGACGTTGGTTACGTTGCTTTGTCTTGTTCTACTTAGTGGTGTTTGAGTCATCTCTCCTTTTACAATGGTGATGAAACTAGTGATGTTCATTGATCGACTAGGAAGTCCTCGGCCGTGACTGGTGGTGTGAAAGAGAGCAATATCTTCTCTGATTTTTATCTCCATGCCTCTGCGGATCCAGGGCAGGTGATTTGTACTGTGTTGTTAACTGAAAACAACTATGAAAGGTGGGCTAAACTTATGAGAAATGCTCTCAAAGCTAAGAATAAACTTGGGTTTATTGATGGTGTGGTGAAGAAGCTGAGAAGTGGTGATGATGAGATCAAACTGTGGGGAATGGTGAATTTGATGTTGGTAGCTTGATTTTGAATGTGATTGAGCCAAAATTACGAAGCAGTATTTCATGTGCGGAGACTGCGTTTGAATTATGGGAAGGACTTCGTGATCGGTTTTCTGTTGGCAATGAACCATGTATCTATGAGTTGAAGGCAGATGTAGTCTCTTTGAAACAAGGTAATCTCTCTATTCAAGACTATTTCGCTCGTCTGAAGTTGATATGGGCTGATATTGTGGAGTATGAACCCCTCACTGTGGGTTGCTGTCGTGATTTTGACTGTAACATTAACAAAGAATTTGCATCGAAACGTGAGAGAGAGCAACGTTATCAGTTTCTATTTGGTCTAGATAATACACGCTTTAGCACCACACGGTCGAATATCTTGTGTATGAAACCACCACCGTCTCTCAACACAGCTTTCTCGATGGTAGTTCAAGAGGAACGACATCAACGCATTGCTGCTGGTCATGAATCACGTGGAGATGTAGTTGGGTTTTCTATTCAGGCACAGTGTGTACCTCAGAATCTACCTCAAACTCGTACGGTGGTGACTTGTACTTATTGTGGTCGAACGGGTCATCCAGTTCGTGATTGTTATCAATTACATGGTTTTACAGAGACAAGGAATGAAGTGGATGGTCGTGGAAGAGGAAGTTCTGGTCGTGGTAATTGGAATGGAAATAATGGTAGAGGTGGTGGTGGCTGGAAAAATTCACATGGACGTGGTAGAGGAGGCAGAGGAAGTGTCAACAATGCTTCTCTTCATGCGAATTATGCTGGTGTTTCTCACATCATCTCCAACGAGGATGGACAAGGAGTCACGTTGAACAATGATCAGTGGACAAATCTGGTTAAGCTACTTTCCGTGACAAAACCATATGGCTCAGATCGTCTTTCTGGTATGGTTATTGATACTGGTGCTTCACATCACCTTACGGGTAGATTGGAGTTGTTGTTCGATGTCTTTAACATCCCACCATGTTCTGTTGGACTTCCTAATGGTGATGTGATCATGGCTATACAGTGGTGAGTTTTCTACATCAGTCTGGTTTTGCTTCGATATCAAGCTTGGCTGCGCTGCCAATCACATCGGACTCCCAACGGCTAAGAGCGGGAACCATGATTAGCTTAATGCCTTTCGGCTATAGTACATTAGACTTCTACCGGCTACCGAGAAAAGATTAGACTAGATCAAAGAACTAGATCGATCAGCAGCCGGGGCAAGGGAGTCGAAGAAAGCAAATAGGTTCTCTATCGTAACTCTGCTCTTGACTTTAGATAAAGAGGATTCTGCGCGGAAAGACAGATCAGCTTCTCAACGTTCTCTTCCAGCTATCAAGGAGACGAAACATACGCGAGGAAAGTAATCAAAAAAGAAAGAAGATGAGTTCTTCTTTACTTTTAGTGGCAAACTTAATCTCGGTGGCTCAGTCACGATTTTCTCTGTTTACTTTGTCCCTCATCTGACAAATACTTTATTGTCTGTGGTTAAGTTGCTTCAAGAAAGACCATGTATTGCAGTGTTCACTGATAAGTTTTGTTATATATTCACTTATGCGGCTTTCTTGATTGCCTCCATTTGCAGGACCGTACAACGAGGATCCAGATTGGAGCGGGTGAAGAGTGTGATGAGATCTACTATTTTCGAGAAGTTTTTCGTGTTTAAGCCAATCTTGCAAGTTATGTTCGTGGTCGATTAAACCATGTAAATTTTTCATCTTTATCCTCTAATCACTTCACCTTCACCATTGTCCAAAATTTTGACACAACACATTAAAGATTTGTAGTAAAAAAAAATTTCATATAAGAACATCCTTTCTCTACTTCTTCCTCTTCATCACTTGAAAAATAAAAGCCGAAGACCCGGTCATCTTCTTTGCTTGTTCCATTTTCTAATTGGATTTGTATATTTTTCAGCTCTCATTTCTAATTTTTTTGTGGTTCGGATGTCTACTTTACGAGAAATCTCTGCACAAACTACCGATCCTCTCATATCCTAGCGAGTATACTTATTTGATCGTTATGTTCAAATTCTTCTCTCTTATTTCAATTTTCGGTCATTTCTTCTCTTTTTTTGGACGTCGATGGAGATCCTCCAATAGATTAGTTTTAAATATAATTTATGATCCAATAATCTATCTATTTAGGGATATTATGTATTCAGTTTTCCGGTTTTAATGTTCTTGAGTATTATATTGAATACTATAAATCTACAATTTTTAAGCCTATGGATTGTCTACTGGATTGTTTCTTGTTTATATAGTCTAACCTTAGTTCATCAATTATGATTTTCAGCATAGATAACAGCACAACTTAAGACCCATTTCTTAGTTCCAAGTTATAAAGATTACATTGTAAACATATAGATTCCATTAGCGCTTGGCCCATCTGTTTGTGGTCGGAATTTATGGCATATGCGTCTTGGTCATCTTGCAAAATTTGTGCTTTCTAGTTTATCAAGTTTTATTGATTTAAGAGATATTAGTCAAGAAGCGAGTGGTCTTGTGATATTTGTATACGGACTAAACAACCCGATGTGCTTTTATTGATAATGATAATAAAGCTGATGCAATTTTTGATCTTATTCATTGCGATGTTTGGGGTCCATACAACACACCAGCGACTTGTGGATCTGTTTATTTTCTGACTATAGTGGATGATTGCTCTCGTTCAGTTTGGGTATTTCTCATGCGTTTTAAGAGTGAAATTGCAACACACTTGCATAGTTTTTTTGCTATGGTAGAACGCCAATTCGACACTAAAGTTCATGTGTTTAGAAGTGATAATGGAACATAATTCATGTGTCTAAAGTCATATTTTGCCTCTCATGGTATTCAACATCAGACTTCATGTATTGGGACACCACAACAAAATGGTCGTGTGGAACGAAAACACATAATATATTGAATGTGGCTCGATCCTTACGATTTCAGGCATCTTTACCAATTAAATTCTGGGGTGATTGTGTTCTTACTACTAGCTACTTGATGGATCGAACTCCATCGTCTATCGTAACTGGTAAGATTCCGTATGAGGTTTTGTTTGGAAAGCCAGCTTCTTACAAGCATATTCGTATCTTTGGTTTTTTGTGTTATGTTCACAAAGGTACACGGTCCAGAGATAAGTTTGATGAACGAGCTTTCTTGGATATCCGCATAATCAAAAAGGTTGAAGACTGTGTGATCTGGAGCGACAAGAGTATTTTGTTTCTCGTGATGTTGTGTTCACTTGGTTCTCTTTACCTGCGTTCTCTTTACCTGCGTTTCTACATGTATAAGTAATTACAATTTAATTAAACAACTAGGTGGGGCCCCGCGCCAAGCGCGGGATATATAGTACATTCATTTTTTTAATTAATTTAACGAAGTTAATTTATAAATAGGCATATTTCGACCTATATTGCGTATCAAAACCGAAAACATTTGTTAAAAGCAACGATCGATATGACATTCAGAGAAATAAAATCCAAAAATTATAAGAGTATTTGTCTAGAGAGCAACATGATGTATATAGAGAAGTAGGTATGGTAGAACTAATATAAATTGATTTGATATGTATCCACTTTATTATGAACTAACTCAATCAACGCTAATTTCATTTATGGATATCACCTAGATCTAATAAGCATGCGCCAAATTAATAACTCTCTCACATTGTATGTAGTAATTTTCGCATTAATCCGGAGTTCGGACACGAATAAGCCGAAACGCCCAATTTTTCTCATTTGTCGTACCCCTTCTCCATTCGTAGCAAAAGTACCAATTTAGAAGTTGAGGGGTTTTATATGTGAACGTATAGAACGTTGGGGGTTGAATGAGTAAATTCTGCTATAGAAGGAGACTTTAATGACAAAATTACAAAATATTGCCGAATTTCAAATTTTCCACGATTTTGACCCGAAAGGAGATGGAAGAAGAAGAAGAAAGAGAGAAGAAGAGTTTTATCGAATAGATCGGAAAATGGCGACGTCGATGATACAGAGATTGTTTACGCAAGGCACGAGGATCGTCTGCGTCGGCCGTAACTACGCCGCTCACGCCAAAGAGCTAGGCAACGCTGTCCCCAAGGTTTCTTCAATTTCTGAGATTCTCATCTAAAAGTTCTCTCTAATTCATTAATCGGAGATCGAAACCTTTGCAATGTGTTCATAAATCTGAGAGAGAGAAAGAGAAATTGTGAATTTGTTTTTCGTTTTAGTGTTCGATGAAAAAAACCTAAAATTCCATCGAATTTAAAATGTGATTTTGCGTTTTCTGATTCTTGATTTGAGAACAGGAACCAGTTATATTCTTAAAGCCGACATCATCATACTTAGAAAATGGTGGAACAATTGAGATCCCACATCCTCTGGATTCGCTTCACCATGAAGTGGAACTTGCTTTAGTGATTGGACAAAAGGCAAGAGATGTTCCTGAATCAATAGCCATGGATTACATTGGAGGTAATATTATAAACTTCTTTTGATTTTGTATAATGTCATTTCTCATTGCGGTTTTTCTTTTCGTTTTCGTGGTTTTAAAGGATATGCGGTTGCTCTTGATATGACTGGTAGGGAGCTCCAAGCTTCTGCTTAGGTAAGAAAGCTGATTTTAAGTTCATATCAATGGATACAATGTTCATTTTGCCTGTTTTTTTTTTTTCACTCTTCTTGCTTTGCATTTACAAATCTTTTGAATTTGTCGAGGTTAAACCCATACGAATGGTCAAAACATCCATGATATAACTCATCCTTTGAATGATAAGTCTTTTATAAGCTCATTAAGCCATCTATGGATCGAGATTTTGCTATTTGAGATCAAGACTTGGGCTTTGCAGAGTGTTTTCAACCACTATTTCCTATAACCAAAATCATGGATATATTGTTTTGTATAGACAATGCATAGGAAGATAACTAAATATGTTTTGTGCTTAAGCATATATGGTGTTTACATTCTCGTTTTCAGGCGTCTGGTCTTCCGTGGACGCTGGCTAAAGGACAAGATACCTTTATTCCAATCAGCTCTGTGGTAAGTATTGATCTGAAACCTAGATAAAAGATAAATATATTAGTAATCTAACTTGTATACATTTAAAATCACAAGTAATTAATAAAGAAAATAGACTCACATTAGTCAACACCAAGTCTTCGAATTTTCTGACCATATCCTCATCATCCCAAAACCTCGTAACAACATAATTAACTTTACTGCATTTTAGATTATCATCTGATATCACGAGTTTTAAAAGAAACCGTTTACCCTCCAAATCCTTAATAAGAGGAGGTAAAATAGATAAATCATCCTAAAATCCAAAAAAAAAAAAAAAAATGAAGTATAGTTAAAATTCTTAAGTTTAATAAATTTATATGAATATATATAATAAAATACCTGAACTTGGTCCAACAAATCAGAAGCACTTCTACATAAAAGTGAACGCGCGAGACCATCAAAAAATAAAACTCTAATTTGCATGCCATCAGAATCAGAAACACGCAGGACCACGAAATATCTGATAGTCAAACACCATAGTTACAATTTATAAAATGTAAAATAAATAATTATCTACAAATACCACAATTATTTGGAAAGAACCATGTTAACATGTAATTACCTAACATTAACATGAGTAATATCCTTGTTGCAAACATTATCACAGCGATAAGGAGTCACACCAAAACTTCTGGAACTCTTCAGGTAAGGCAAAACCTTTTTATTACAAATACTGCAAGATATATAATACCAAGGTTTGGTCTCCTCAACATAATCAACTTTCACAGCAGTAACACATCTCCCTTCCTACATTAATAATATCGGAGTTGTTAAATAAGTCATAAATAGACATTGAATAACAATGATATTTATTAAAATAATTAGATAATACCTCTTTTGCACCAACAATATCAGTTAGTGTCAACCGAATATTTCGCTCAAAGAACTCTTCATATAAAGGAACACTTGAACAATTACTTAAATCAATATTCTCGTTGGGTGTTAGATCAATCTCATCACCGGGTAAACTACAAAATATAAGAAATATAATTGATTGAAATCATAGAATACACAAGAAATAATATAAATTATATTATTCAGTAAATAACATACAGTGTTTTAAATAATTCCATTTGTGATGTTGTAGGAGCAAACTGTATTCGTGTTGCATTGTAGGAATTTGATATAACTAAAGAACCTGAAGATAAATAAAGAAAAAATTAGTAAACACTTACTCTGTTTAAACTATAAGATTATAAACATGAAAGCTAATAAAACAAACCTCGAATTTCGTTAACACAAACAAATTCCAGAACACATATAGCCGATGTTGTAATATTCTTCCCAGCATAATCAGCAATCTTGTTGGCATAATCGTCCCATAGGGTGCAACACAAACGCAAACCACTACATATCAAGATGGTTAATAAATATAGATATTTTTTTTTTGATTGTTAATTATAAGTTGTTTTGAAAACATTATTAATAATAAACTAACATAGTATTTCGCAATTCTATATCAAGTTTATTAACCATCTTCCCATTAACTCGCACTTTCTCTAATGGATGAATATTAGTAACTTGACCGATAACATCTGCGTTAAAAAATAATAAAATAATGAAATTATAATATCAGAAAATATAAATATGGATAAAAATATTACTAATAAATAGATATATCAATATTAAAATATTTTGGGTCGGATAAATATTTCAAATAACTTACCAAATAAAACGCTTGTATCAAATTCCAATGAAAGAATTTCTGTGAAACTCTTAAAATACCTTTGTGGAAGATATTGAGGGAAACCATTGAAATTGTTAACAATTGTGGTTGATAAAAATTTCAATTTGAAAGGTAAGCAACTCGTTCTATAATCATCAAGACAATCCACAATTTCGAATGTATTAATTATTTTCGCTTCACCCTCAATCAAAAGATTTTGAAAGTTTCTAACATATTTTTTCTCAACAAAAGCATGGACCCTCGTGCCCTGATACAAAACAAAATAGAAACACATTTAATGGAAAATACAAATAAAACTTTTTAAAAACATTAAAATTATTACTAATAATTAGATACAAATTATTTTTTAAAATACTGTAAAACTAACCTCTTGGTCGACGAAAACCATTTCGATGGAAGTAAGGACACCGTTATCAAATACATCCCATAATCGAAGAATCATAATATTAATATTGTAACTATCGATATCTCGACTTATATTGCGTATTAAAACCGAACCCATATTTTTCAGATCAACGATGGACATGATATTTAGAAAAAACAAGTACTTGGCCAATATCAATCTGCATCATAAAAGAAAATAGCATGATGTATATCAATTAGCGAATAGCAACCAAAAGTGAACTATAAGCAAACTGTGGGTTTGGAATATTTCTTATGCGCAGATTAGAAAAAGAGGATCATATGATTAAAAATACCCACAAAAATGTCGATAACCACTGAATCACAAAAACTAAGAGAACATGATATATATAGAAAAAATATCTATGGAGATACATATAAAATAAATAAAGAATATTTACAAAATTCTCTGACTTTCATATTTTCGTATATATCACAATGGAAAACATATAAGTGGATATACACGAATAAATCAGAAATTGTATTAACTAAATATAAGCTAATAGAAAACTACCATTACAAAACACGACAATCCATATATTATTTTAACACATACGTAAACATGCTATTTACTTCATTAAAGATAAAAAGGAAATAATTGAATTACCATATATCGATGACGATAATATCAAATTTATTATATGTTTATATAAACACATTATTTCCTATATATATATTTATATTAATGTGATATTTAACAAAGATTTTTTTGACTCATTTTTGTTTCCTATATATTAATGTGATATTTAACAAATATTTTTTTGACTAATTTTTGTTTCCTATATATATTTTTTTTGTTTTAACGTTAATTTATGTTTTTATTTACCTATAATGATATACAATATATCTATATAACTATAATTTATGTGATATTTGATTTCCCTAGATTTTATTGGTAAAGTAATTCAATTGATTAAAAACTACAAATCCATGGATTTTATACGCAAGGCGACGGATGTTATTAATTAGTAAAGTGATATAATATCATAAATTGGTAAAGAACATATACGAAATTAAGTATTAAAATACCATATACCAACATAATTCTGACCAAGTAAAAAATAGAATATTTTAAAATAAACGCTAATTTCAATACTCAATAGCATTAATTTATGCGTCTATAAAAAACCCAATCGACAGCATCTAAATAAGAAAATAAAAATAACAATAAATTATATGGTATATAACCTATCAAAAACCAGAAGAGACACCAACTAAACTATTGAATAATCTTCAATTTCCATCATATTAATTATCACGTCACTCGCCACGACGACCATGTTATGTCCATAATCTAAAAATAAAAATAAAACGACAATAATGCATTTGAAAAAAACCCATCAAAGACGGATCGCAAGAGGAAACAAACTGTAAATAGGACAACATATTAACCGATTAATACCATGAACCAAACATGGATATGGCGAAACATACAGAAGCCTTAAAAGCGTGAAAACATCTTGCCGTACCAATCCCACCTGAGGCGACAAATTGTGGACAAGTCTTACAATTATAAATGGCAGAAAAAAGAGAAATTACATGTCCAGCCCAAGAGATAGTTATATGGGTCATAGCCCAGTAGCTATCTAAAGAAGAGTTATGTTTTAATGCAGAAGCCCAATTAAAAATAAACCCAACAAAAGGAACGGTGATGGTGTTCAGTGGAAGTTTTATCTTTCTTACGACGGTGATGGTGAAGCTTGGCTAACGATCTGAATCAGATAAGGACAGATCTAAGTCATGAAGAGGCTAATTAGGAGCAGCTGGAGGCAAACCAGATTTGCAGTATAGCAGAAGCGAGAGAAGGGTTAGAGTCTCTGATGCTTGATGCTCGGTTACGGACGATCCCATCGATGGAGTTGATGATTGAATCTGCGGATTTGAAGAGGTTCCGATGTAGTCTGCTGTTCCTCTCCAACCAAGATCAAGTAGATTGTGCACTGCCAAGCAATCCAGGTAGTTGTTTTCTTTTCCTTTGGTCCTCTTAGTTGTTGCATGGTTATTATGATGTCGTTCCAACGCCTGATCGGTGAAAGTTGACACCTTTGGCTGATTCTTCTCCAGATTGTCCAAAGTTGACATCTTTGCCTGATTCTTCTCCAGATTATCCAAGAGACTTTACAGTCAAAGTAGAGATGGTCAGGACTCTCAGTGCCAGAGTTACAACGAAGGCAATTGCGGTCAGATCTCAATCCCATCTGATCAATCTATCTCTAGTGGGACATCGGTTGTGTACAAAGAGCCATGTGAGGAAACTATGCTTCGGGATCCCTCTAGAATTCCAAACCACGTGCTTCCAAGGTATTGTAGGTCTATGATCTCTGATAGAGTTATAGATTTGTCCCGTAGAAAACTTAGGCATCACTACATCATCAATTACCCATTCATAGTAATCTTCCCACTGCTTAGAGTTAAAGTAGTCATATGAGCATGAACTAATACTTGACCATCTCTAGCTGGAGGTAGCCGCCTTCCAAAAGGAGAGTTGAGAGCATGGAGTGTGACCTGACTGGGAAGTCCAAGCCTGAATGAAGCTTCACGTTTCAGGTAAAATTGCAGGCTTCACTTATGATTGGTTTAAGCTTCGAGTTGGAAATAGAAGGAACTGCAGATTTATAGAGATCAAAATTTATTCTCTAATAGAAAATAAACATTTATAACGCACTAGATAAATGTAAACTATGAACCAAAAAGATATTTATAAATATATTTTGAATTAAAATTAAATATTCAAAGACGCATGTCCAATAGAATAAAAAAACAACAAATAATAGTCTATTCTAGATATTCTGAAACACTTCTTTGTAAACAACATTCATGGTTTTAGTTGTTGGTTTACCCTTTCCATCAAGGATCAAGATTTTCAAGCCATCTCTCGAAGTAACCCTTGACAAAGCAACATACAATTGTCCATGTGTAAACACAGGCTTTGGTAAATATAAGCCAACCCTCTCTAAAGTCTGACCTTGGCTCTTGTTAATAGTCATAGCAAAGGCAACGGCCACGGGAAATTGTCGACGTCTCATTCTAAACGGAAATCTTGTCTCCGGAGGAGAAACAAACATCCAGGGGATTAACACCTTGTTACCAATGAAATCGCCAGTAATAAGTCTGGCCTCTATAACGTGTCTCGCCATCTGTGTAACAATGAGTCTAGTGCCGTTACACAATCCAGATTTCGGGTCGATATTCCTAAGCAACATTATAGGAGCACCTACTTTTAATCTCAGCTCGTGATTAGGCAGTCCAGAAACTTTGATACTATTGAGAAACTCTTGGGTGTATACCATATCATCAATGACACTCTTATCTGACGTATCAATACTATCAGAACTGAGATAACATTGCTCAGTACCTAAACAAGAAAATAAAAAATAGGAGAAACGTTAAGAAACAGCCGTAAAAAATAAAAAAGTTAAACGACTAAAGAAAAACATACCAACGATATGTGATAACATATATTCATTAATCACATCAACATCAGAATTCCTTGGACTCAATATAGCCCGCTGTTGAAAAAACTTGAGAGTCCGTTCCTCAGCATACGATGGTCCATATATGCACCTTACTATTGCCTCTATAGGATTATCACAAGAGGTTATCAGCAAATCACTTGGAATTTCGATCTCCACTTCGTCATTCTTAGAACGATTTATTTTCCCATCACCGATATCCAAAATCCACTTTGAAAATTCAGCAAGTTCACGTAAAGATTGTCCGGTGGATCCCCGTACAAGTCTCATATTCTGTGTTAGCTTCAAAACCTTACAATCTGACCATAGGTAAGATGAATTCAAAGCAGCCAAAATCGTCTCTTCTCTACCACCATCAGTGACAACTGGCAATATCTGTCTAAAATCTCCACCAAAAACGATCACTTTACCACCAAAAGGTTGATTACATTTCAGAATATCACGCAGACTCCCATCAAGAGTTTCAAAACAATATTTACTCATCATCGGTGCCTCATCCCATATAATAAGTTTGGCTTCCTTAATCAATTCCGCAAGATTGGACCCGGACTTGAATAAACAAACCGTAAACTCATCAACAGCTATAGGTATCCCAAACCTTGAATGCGCTGTCCTACCACCTTTCAACAACAAAGCAGCAATGCCACTTGAAGCAACATTAAGAACAATATCACGATCAATCCTAATAGCAGCACCCAAAAGACTCCATAGATAAGTCTTTCCTGTTCCACCAAATCCATGAAGGAAAAACATACCACCGGAATTATTCTTTACAGCAGCTAAAATCTCCTCATAAATACATCTCTGCTCATCTGTAATGGTAGATATCAACCTTTCATAATCATCTCGTAATTCATCAAGATTATAACTGCGTTCATCTGTGATAAGAGGATTGTTATCCTTTGGAATTGCACCTTCGTCTGGGACAGGCATATCAGTAAATACGGTCAACGAACTCCCACTTTGACGCAATATCTCTTCAATTTTAACCAAAGCAAAAAATTTCAACTGGTCTTCACTCAAAATAAGACCTACATTATAACAATTAGAGAACACACGCTTTATACCAGATTACCGCTGCGTAACATATAGAAAAATAGTAAATAATAATTTGAGAGAATTTAAACTAAAAAGTATTATAAACAGTTACCTGGATTTTTAGACTCCTTTCTACGATCATACAATATACCTTCCGACAATATTTCCCACGTAGCATTCCAAACATGAACTGGCATAGCAACACTATTCGAGAGCAACATTATGACGAACAGATGCCCGATTCATAATCTCATCAACAGGATCATCTTCGTTATAAATCACCAACTGTTGATTCGGTAGATGAAATGTAAGCTTAATCACAGGCGTAGTACGATAATGGGTAGGAAAAGCGAGTATTCTCCATGTTGCCTCACAGGCTGAAATATACCTATATAACAAATATTAAAATATTAACTACAAAAACAAACACAAACAACGACAAACGAACTAATATAAAAATGTTAGTAAAACGGGTTTTTTTAAAATTCTATAAAAAAAAGACATAATAAATAAGAAAAGAAGACAAACCGGCAACTAAAGAATTTCTCCGCTTCATCATCAACGTCTATATCACCAACTTTCTTGTTACCAGCAGAGTCACTGTCCACCGTGGCCTTTATATAATCCGGACCTTTGGTAATATATTTGAACAAATATTTAATGGAACGTGTCTGGTTACACCATTCAACATTAATATGAGCACGAAACATAATTGATAAGAGTCCTATTATAAGGTACAACATATTGGTTATCACATTTGAAACCTTTTTTTAGAACGAATCGTTTATCATTACGACGTCTGTAAATAGGAAATCCAGCATCATCAACTTTCGTTATCGTACTATAAGGCTTCGGAAAAAATTTGCTACACTTACCATCTTGCATACAAACGTTAATCTCACCACAAGGTCCATGTATCATTACATCACCAATAGCCTCGTACAAATAAGGATCGAGATCCTTATCAGGAATCTCTGCAGATATATGCTTATCAATATCATCGCTCGTAGGTAATTTGGAATCTGGATGCAAGAAAAGAACCATATGTGCATGAGGCAAACCCCTTTTCTGAAACTCAATGGTGTACATAGCTGAAAAAAAAAAACAACATATGAAACAAAGTAAGTAAAGCAATATAAGAACTAAGCGTAGGATTATAAACGTTTTAAAAAAACAAAGATAATAATATTTTCCAACTCACCCGAACTAACATTTCCAAAAACCTCTCCGTCCATAATTGTACGAATGAGATTATCAAGTTTCATTTTAAAAACTCTACAACATATATCGGGTCTGTCTTCTATCTTCAGATCATGTTTTTTCAAATATCTCGTGATCTCAGGCCATTTTGGATTGCAAGTAATGGTAATAAAAAGATCGGGATACCCATAATACTTGCAAGTCGTCATAGCATCCAAATAATGTTGCATCATATACCTTTTACCACCTGTAAAAGAAGATGGTATATATATCCTTCGGCCTTTATTCGCAAGATTAGCATCACCAACATTAGTACACCGCTCAATCTGATCATAGTTCTCGGATCGTAATTTCTTCTGATTCAGCCATATATAACGCAGCCTATTTGACTCAATCATAGTATAAACGTCCACAAGAAATTGTTGGTATAACCTTCCAGCCATAACGATAATAGGCGATTCACCATACCTCTCCTGAATACGGAATGCGAAGAACTCACGCATAGTAACAGTTTTTCTCTTCCTACCAGCCATATCTACGAAACCGATATCGATACCCAACCTAAAACCATCCTCGCCATATGGAAACAGCAACGGATATTGTAATGGTAGATAAGCAGGATGCAATTCACTTATACGTTGCAACTTACCTGTCCTGCTTTCAAGAACTATGTCACGTGGTTCCATAGCCATACTAAAATCACCAGGTATCAAAGCAGCGACATCATCTTCGGTAGGAAGATTGTGCGTACGCCCATCGCTTTTCCTCCCACTTGACAATACTAAACGTACACCCTCTGCAACATTATGCACATCAAACCTCTCCCGCGCTGCGGTTTTATCTTATCAGCAGATCCAGTTTTCCTATCCCGAGAAAACAATAATATTAAACCTTAACACATAACCATTAAATAATCAACTTATGTTAATTAAAATTCAAAGAACAAAATATATTACCCGTAAGCATTGATCCTATTGGCCACTTCGTTAATAGTATCATGAATGTAGAGTTGCAAGAAGGCTGGATCTTTATCAGGTCCAGGCAATATATCCCCAATAAGATGATAATTCTCACCACATAACTGAAAGAGATAAGGTCCTTTCCCATTATTGATCATGTTATTAATTCTACCACCCAACGATGTAAAGGAAAACATCATATTATATGCTCGAATAAACTCGCGAAAATGAGTTCGTGTACTATTTCTGTTATAGAACAAAGCCAACAACGTATTAGGAGGTTTCTTGAGAAGTGGAAGATCAACTTTTCCTCTATGACAGCACATAGTAAACACTGGTTTAATATTTCCGAATCTTTTATTTATTCGCTCGCCGTACCACATATAAGCTTGACAAAATTGACAAACATAAGAAGGATCACCATCATCATAGTAACCTATTAAGAATAATATCCAATTATTTATATTAATCGAATAATATTTATATAAATCCATATATAACACAGGATATATAAAAAGAGAAATACCATTAGTGGTAATTCCAATTTTAGCAAATTCTGGTGTTAAAGGTGTAACACTTTGACAAATATTTCTCGGTTTAGTTCTTGTCGTAGTAATTGGAGAAGGTCTAACGTATTTTGGATCAGATTCTTCATCAGATTCCGAGTCTGTAGCAACAAAGCAGACAAAATCATTTATTTGTGTAGAGTCAGGTAACAAATCTACAAACACGAAAATAGATTAATTCTTGATAGGAATAAATATCGCTGAAAAAAAGAAAATTAATATACCAACGAACCGTTATTTCCAGCACACAAACGCTTACGCTTGGATCTAATAACATTCAATCTGTTCTTTCTTGCCAATTTACTTATCTGCTTTCGCCCTAGATCGTGGATATCAAAAAATTGGCCCGATAACGAACGAACCCTGTCTGCGTTTGGAGCATAATCTTGAACCCTTGTAGTAATACCTATCATTAGAATATATTTTTAAAAATTTGTCATTCATAAATCATCAAGAAATAAAATTAGAAACTAAGATTAATCTAACGTCTGTTCGAAGGTGGAATTGTTCCGCGCTTTGGATTCTTGAGTCCACTTTTCTTTGGAGCCATTCGAGGAAAACAACAGGAAGAGAGAAAACGTGATGCGTCAAAATCAATAAACTAAACTAAATTTATATGGAATACGTGTATATATATATATATATATATATATATATATATATATCTACGATTACAAGTACAACCTTAAAATTAACAATTATCTTACGGAATTTGTACATTTATATAAATGTAAACGTAATTACTTATAGAAATTATCCATTTCTCTAAAACCAATATAACATTTATATATATAGATATAATATCACGTCAATATTTCATATTAATAATTATATAAATACATATAGACGAAGATAAAATAAAAGTGGGCTTGGAATTTTTCTCTGTTAATTTATAGAACCTCCATAACATCCACTTTCAACTATCTATTTCTTGTTATGAAACTTAAAAAGTGGGCTTGGAATTACATTGTTTAGGTCTTGTAAGAGTCTGGAATTTTGATTAGATACATGGATTATAGTGTGTGAGTGTGTTTTGTAGTGATTGACATTGGAAAAACAGGGTATCCAAAAAATGTGAGCTAACTTAACTATACAAGTCTCCAAGCTATCTTTTTATAGGTGTTTTCCTTTGTAATAGCTCTTCTGAAAATAGGTAGAGAATTGTCAGTTTATATTATTAAAGTATGTGGCTAATAATCTTGTCTTTCATCTTGCTCATTGCTTTATCCTTCCACATTGTTTGATTCTTGGTAAAACATACCTATGAATGCATGCAAATCAGATCATTCGCATTGTAATTCATCACAGATCCAATTCTTGCAAGGTGACAATTTATAGTTCATGTTTGTTAGTTACCGACTCAACACAATGTTGATTATTTCATGTTGTGCAGTGTTGATCAAACAGCTCTAGAGATCTCAGCTTCTTCAAGGTTTTGTTTTCCTCTCTTTAGAGCTTCTCTGGTCCCTCTGGTGTTGTCAAAACTCATCCTCAGATTCTTAGTTTAGTAGGTATAGTGTGAATATGGAGCTGAATATGGAGTTGGTATAGTATCTATGGATTTCTGAATGTGTATTTTCCGAATCCAACATACTTGTGTTTTGCAGGGTGTTAAAGTGTCCGTTTCAGAAGCCACACTTCCCAGTATCTCATCTTTAGACTGATATTGTGCACCTGCTTAGAACTACAGATTGCTCTCTTCAACGAATACCGTCTTCCATCTCAAATCCCCGATAGAAAAGAGGATCAAGTCACACACGACTTTATAAAAGGAAAACAACACAAGTCAATGAGTAAGTCTCTGCTATAAAGTTTCTGCTAGAAAGTCTCTGCTAGAAATACGCAGACACCAATTGAAAGAAAATAACCAACTATAATATTAATGAAACAAATCAAATATTAAATCAAAGCATAAGAGAATCCGATAATTATCAAAATAAAACTAATGTAACTGCCACAGTAAACAAAATCCAACAAAATGTATAGAAAAAAACAAAGCCTTTTCAAACTATATTCTGTCTAACATTACGCGAACTCATCATGGTATGAGAATTCGGCCTCTTCTTCTTAGTGATTTTATCTGGAACACCCTCCGCATCATGGTATTCAATTATTGCATCTGGCTACAACAATGATTAAAATTAAAATTATATATAGTGCAATATAATGATAAAATAAATCAATAAAACAAGCATCAAAATAGTTCACCTGAGCAATCTCGGTACCCTCAAAGTTATCAATAAGAACAGTGTCTGACATCACCAAATCGACACGGTAAGAAAAACTATTATTTCTCAAATTTATATCAGCAACACGTATTTTGAAGAGAAGTTTCTTCCCAATTAACTCAGATAAAGCCAAAGATAAGACAGTATTATCCATCTGCAAAACACAATAATAGTATTAACGGAAAAAGAATACACAAATTAAAAAGTTAAAATATAGTTTTCTTGACCAAATTAATTAATTTGTTGGTTGAACGAATTGATAATTGCATATTAAAAAAAAAACATTACCCCAGCAACTTCCTCAGCTAACTCATCAGCCGAATGACCTAGAAACTCTTGCGCAATACCATCAAAGAGCAAAAACCGAGCCCCATAATCAGTTTCATCCGAAACATAAAGCACAAGAAGATATCTACAAATATAAGAAGAAAAAACAAACGAATAAATACAAACTAATAAATATGATCATTCGCATAATACGAAACAATAGTACAGAGCAATAATAATTTTAAAAAACCTCGCAATGACGTCTGAGACATCAGAATCACACGTTTGACAATTAAACAAAGGTGGACCTTTGTATCCAACAACATCATCACAGGGATGAACCTTTTTATTGCAGACTTTGCAAGAGATATAATACCATCGCGAATGATGATCAATAGCAGCAACAGTTCCAAGAGTGACAAAAGTCCCAACCTAAAAAATAATACAAATACGAATAACGGATGCAGAGACAAATTTATTTTATAACTACAAGAAATAATAATAAAAAGAAATAAACACCTTGTTGCCGTTGACTATCTGGCATATAGTTCTTCGTGGATTATTCAATATAAACTCAGCATGGAAATCAACTTCAGCCAATAGAGAAACACGATTATAAGGATCACGTGTCACGACAACTCGGTCTTTTGGAAGACTACCCAAAAAAAAAATTGAAATTAAATTATGAAAGAGTCAATCTATTTAAAAACTTGAAAAATTGAAAATAATAATTAGAATATATTACGATTCGCGAAACAAATCAATGTGTGCAGATGTTAGATCAAAGAAAATCTGGGTGGCATTGAATGAATTGGATACAGTGTAGACACCTACAAAATCAAAAAAATCAAAAAAAAAATTAAATTAAATTATTAAAACTTTATATATAGAATTACTAAACAGATAATCTCAAAAATTATAACAAACAATTACCCTTCCACTCTCGGATGCATACAAATCTGATCAAACATATAACAACATCAGGATCATGAGAACCATCACGTAGTGACACACTCTTGGCATAGTCACCCCATAAAGTACAAACCAACGTGGAACCACTACAACACAAAATTATTATTAACGCAAGAATCAAACGTTAATAAATCACTTTTATATGATAAACTCACGATGCTTCACGTAGGACAATATCTATCTTGTGTGTATCCTTTCCCATGGCTTTGATATTCTGGATAGGGCTAATATTCATGACTTGACCAATAACATCTTGGGGAAAACAACATTATACTCATTAATATATGAAAAAGTTACCGTATTTAAACGAACGTAAATAAGAACAATCAAATATCAATTTAATATACCGATCAAGTAGTCGTTTCCAAACTTTCCATCCGAGATATCAGTGAAATTTTGAAAATATTTTTCAGGTACTACATCAGGAAAATCAACGCACGATTTAACGGTAGTTGTCCGATAAAACACTATCTTAAATGTAAGTGGACTTGTTCTATAATCAGTAGCATGATTTGTGAAAGTAAAATTGCTGATGATATAAACGCAACCCTCGACTAACAGATTCTGAAATTTCAGAACCAATTCCTCATCAACAGAAGCATGAATCCTAGTACCCTAGAAAGAGAGATATTAAATTAAAATATTAGAAAGAGGAGACGGGGAATGAAATATAGATCATATAAAAGGAAAAACATGATAAACTTACGGCTTCATCAACGAAAACCATGTCAATAAAAACAACTTTCTTGTTTTTCCATATCTTCCAAAGTTTCATGACCCGAACTTTTAAGATATATCTATCATTCGTAGGATCAATCTGATCGATTAAAACCAGAGCGGCTGGTTTTCTCCGGAGATAAGACATAGGTGGGGGATAAAAAAAAAAAAAAAAGACAACCTCAATAAAGTATGCGAGATAAAAACCAAAAGAGAGACTATGTTATGCTCCAAGATGAAGAAGAACACAAAGCACCTATATTTATAATAATATAAGATCATACTAAAATGGAATTATCCAAAAAAGTTCGACCAATGTATAACAAATACATACAATGTAAATTTTCCTTTGTAAACAGATTAAAGATATAGAATATGGTAACCTAAAAATAGGAATATTAATATAACTAATAAACCATATATTCTTATAAACTGTTTTAAATGGCATTATTCCAATTCCATCTCAATTAGAAACCAATTATAGTTAAAGAATATCGCTGTAAATTTTATACGATAATATTAAAAAAGAATACTACTATTTAAATTTAGGATAATTATAAGAAGGAATAATACTATTTAAATTCTAATATAATTTAAAAAGGAAATATGTCATTTTTTAAAAGTAACTCTAATATTAATATTAATACAAATAAACAACGAATGAATATGTTAGTTAAATTACATTTTTACTTGCACACTCACATATCATTAATTTGATAATTAACAAATAACATATGATAACGTTTATAATCAAATAATATTTAACTAATATTATAAATATAAAAGTCAAATTCGTCTATAAAATAAATTTAAAATACACATATCAAAAATTACGAACAACAACGAAGGAATATGTGAGTTAAATCACATTTATACTTACAGATTTTAATATCATTATTTTTATAATTAACAAATAACATAAGATCATACTATTATTTTAGTAACAAATTATTAGGTCCGATAGTGTACGCACATTTAATAGTTTAAGCACATTTTCAGAACACAAATTCACTATTTAATAAACTATATGATAATTGGACCTTCCTCTTCACATCTTCTCGGTTAAAATTTAAAAAATATATTATATGGCCGTTAAAAAAAAAAATTATTATGAGAACGAAAAAATAATTATAGTAAAAATACTAAAATGGATTTAGAGTATTACAAAACCAAACATAGATTGTAAACATTAAAAATATATAAGTCAAAATAAATGGAAAAATTCAAGTGAAAATACATCTTGAACATCATTATCTTGAAAATACATTTGGAACTTGCATCATCATGTAACAGCTTCGACGATTGCGTGCACATACTCATCATGGTCATCCAATAAACCTAACGCATGACAGGCATCTCTGAAGGTAGAATATACAATACCACGCAACATCTTAATATCATCAAAACATGTCGGTCCTCGGACCAATTCTAGCAAAATCCTTAAATAATAAACTTTGCCTACAGATGGCGGTACATAAACCAATCTACCCGAAGTAGCCAGATCATCGCGTGGTCTCCACACCGCAGCTACAACATCCCACTGGAATTTCGAAGGAAACTCGACATAACTAAGTTGTCTAGCCTCAGAACACCTCCGATTACATTCCATCCAAGCGACAAACTGAGTTTGAGAACCTATTTTAAAAAATATATATAAAAATTAATATGTATTACCAATAAATATTAAAGAAGAAAACAATAATAATATTAAGATATAATATAAAATTGACGACCTTGATACACCAAACGATCTTCATCACATCCCTCATTAATGGAGGCTATGGCTACCATCATAAGCGAATGTAGGGTTTCAATTTTCAACACAAACCTTGATTAGAAAACGAAACATCAATAGTATGATATATTTATAAGAAGATATAGAGACAACCTAGGGTTTTTTTTAAAGTATGGGCCAAGATTATAAAAAAAAACGAAATATCGAATTTCAAAAGCCCAATTTAGACGATGGCAGCATGTGTAATTAAAACAATTCATTAATGGCATAAGAGTAAAAACAGGTCTGAGAGTGAACCTGGAGCCGCCACGTAGGATTTCGCACTTGCTAAATAATAATATGATACCACATCCGTTTGGTTCGGTTTAGTCCGGTTTATTGGGCCTCGCTGTAATTAGTAATTACAATAGTTTTAGATGAATGTTATTAACAAGCACAAATCCAAAGCCTAAAGGAATACAAACACTGAGCAACGTCTTTAAACGTTTAAGTAGAAACAAGTTCTGAAATAATCGAGTAAAGACACCATTTTACGGTAGAAGGAGTTTTGTCTTCAACGAACAAAGATTACAACACAGACTGATTCAAGATTCACACCCAAAAAAAACAAAACAAAACTTATTGAAAACAAGCACATTGATCTTTGTTCTCCTCGAGAGCCAATTCACAAGCAACCAGAACACACACATAGCCTTGTCTTGGCTGCAAAAATCAACTTAAGCCTCCTCCTAAGGTTATGACTCTTCTCATGTCTCTGTTGTAGTCACAACTCTTTCTTGTTGTTGTTTTGTTTCTGAGAACTGAATATCTCTTGTCTCCGTGATTCACAGAAAATGATATGCTGGTGAAAAAATGTTTCTTTATACAATCCAGCCTGCCATTTACAGATTCCTGAGTCGAATTCTGGAGCTCCATAACCATAAGAGGCAAGTAAATGATTAGTATGACAAAAAGGAGTTCGTCATTTTAGGATCTTGAAGACTGAAAAGGTGAAACCATCAGAATCAAGAAATTTACCTGATTCTCACAGTGATAAAACACAATCTGAGACAAGAACGCTCAGATTATTGTCAAGTAGAACATTGGCTGGCTAACTTCTTGGTTGGTACATAGCCTGCAAATTCTTCATCATCCTATGACTATCTGCTTTCGTCCCTGAGGTAACTTAACCTAAGGAGACTATGAAGACTTTGCATTACCCGTAAATTCAGAGACCTTCTGAAATGTGAATCTACAAAGTAATCAATTGATTGTTCTGAGCTTGAAGCTGAAACATGATCTAATTGATTGATCCACCACATAAGAACCGCCGTATTGGACATAAATGATAGAGAGAGAGAGAGAGAGAGCAACTCTTGCCAGAAACGAGCCAATCCATTTTCTGTCTCAGAAACCCTGAAAGTGAACAGAACGTGTGTCTTCACGCTTGCTAATGTGTCTCTGATCTCACACCAGCTTCCTATACACTTTCCTCATTCCCCCCAAAACCCTTTTCCTATCCAATTAATGAAATTGATTCAGACAGGAGATCCAAAATTGTCTCTTGAAGACCAAACCAGCATCAAAGTCTAAATCTTTTGTACACATAAACATATGACAGATTGACCAAAACCAATGCAAGGGTTGACGTGAATACCAAAATTTCAGAAACCCAAAAAGGAAATGGACCCAATAGAGAGACTTTGCTGCAGAACTGAGGCAAAAGTTAGCTCCAATAGCATAAGAGTTTAAAACTTACCAGAAATGAAGAACAGATCCATTTGAGAACGAACATCAGAGCTGCAACAACAACGAAAAACTTCAAAAAAAATTTGGACCATTTCTCGATTTGTGCGTGTCATCCTTGCGCAGGGGCCATGCTAATCTTCTCTGTATCGTTCCAATTTTATCGGATGTCCCCGAAGGGACAATCACTCTTTCGACTCCATCGATATATAAACAAAGCTTCTTCTTCTTGCATAAGCGATGTGGGACTTTTGATATCGTTTTAACTACTTAATGGGCTCGTTTACACTAAAAGGCCTCTCTCTGATTCTTCGTAGGCCCATTAACATTATCGACTATATACTAAAAATTAATGGGAGGGATTTAATTATTTATTTTGCAAAATCAATTATCACGTTCTTGAGGTTCATTATCCGTCCGATGTAATGTAATCTTGTGTAAAAGTGATGATATTTGATATGACTTGTACAGATTTATACAAAGAGACTATACATAATAATGGTAAGAATGATATTTGTCATAAGTGAGGAAGATGTGATGGAGATATTATCGTTCCATCACAGATTCTTTTACATAGAGACTTTTCCTAATATGTCTTCTCAAGATGGAGGGGCTTTTGAAACTCCAATCTTGGACCGAAGGATGGAGAAGCGGGCTCGGTTTAGCGGTTTGGTAAGACTGTCGGCAAGTTGATCATGAGTGGAGACGTGTGCTACTCGAAGTTTACCATGTTGAACTTGTTCCCTAATGAAGTGGTAATCAAGAGCCACATGTTTCATTCGGGAATGAAACACTGGATTTCTGGACAAATATGTGGCTCCAATGTTGTCACAATATATCACTGGTGGACTAGGGATTTTGGTGCGAAGTTCCATAAGCAGAGAGCATACCCAATTGAGTTCTGAGGCTGTGTTAGCAACTGATCGGTATTCAGCCTCTGTTGAGGATCGGGCCACACTCTTTTGCTTCTTGGAAGACCAAGATATGGCATGATCTCCGAGATAAATAATATACACATTTGTGGACACATAGTCATCCGAATCGCCAGCCCAATCTGCGTCGGAGAAGGCATGTAGGGAGAGTGAGGTCGAGGCGCTGATGAAGAGACCATGTGTGACCGTGCATGCAAGATATCTTAACACTCTTTTGGCGGCTTGCCAATGATCACAAGTAGGTGAATGCATAAACTGGGATAACCGATTAACTGCGAACGCGATATCCGGACAAGTGAAGGACAAATACTGTAAGCTGCCAACAAGAGAGCGATATTCATAGGATTCTGAGTATTTTTCACCTGATAATGTAAGTTTCGGTGAGGAGGCCATCAGAGTTGCGACTTGTTTAGCATCAAACATCTTCATTCGGTGGAGCAGATCAAGGATATATTTCCGTTGATTGAGGTGAAGGCCTTGAGTTGTACGAGCCACTTCGATGCCAAGGAAATAAGACAAAGCTACCATGACTTTAACACAGAAGCGAGTTGCGAGATTGGCAATAATCCGTTCCACTGTTGGTGTGTGGTTACCAGTGACGACAATATCATCCACGTAAACCAGAATGTAAACCAAGGTACTAGCTTGTTGGAGGATGAACAGCGACGTGTCGGCGAGAGAATTTGTGAACCCAAGTGTTGTAAGAGTAGCGGAGGTAGGTTGATTGGGATTTCAGAGGCTGGTGGTGACCAAGGGACAGAGACGACATGTGAGGTGGACGACGGTGGAGCTACAAAAGAGGAAAAAAAGAATTGATTTTCAACAAACTGTACATATTGAGAGACATAGATACGGTTCGTGATTGGGTCTAAGCAAAGGTATGCGCTCTGTGTTAAGGAATAGCCGAGGAAGACACACGGTTTGGATTTGGGTTGTAGTTTGTGGGAGTTGTACGGGAAAAGCCAGGGGAAACATAAACAGCCAAAGATTTTTAGTTTGTGATGGTTGGGTTCATATT
The DNA here is from genome assembly GCA_900406555.1 of Pseudoturritis turrita. Lineage (NCBI taxonomy): Eukaryota > Viridiplantae > Streptophyta > Magnoliopsida > Brassicales > Brassicaceae > Pseudoturritis > Pseudoturritis turrita. The sequence goes on from OVBL01000494.1 coordinate 69,970, forward strand.
GGAAGAGAGCTTGAAAAGGGGATTGAAGGTTAAGTATTTGGGTAGGCATTATGTTGATGAGGTAAACGGCAGTGGCGAGAGCATAGATCCAGTATGTGGTGGGCATCGAGGCTTGGGTAAGGAGGGTTAAATCGGTTTCCACAATGTGGTGGTGGCGTCTTTCGGCAAGACCATTGTGTTTCGGTGTGTGAGGCGTAGAGGTGAGGTGAGTGATGCCTTTGGAAGAGAGAAAATTACGGACAACGATGAACTCACCATCGTTATCAGAAAAGAGGGTTCCAATTTTTGTTTGAAACCGGTTTTCAACGAGAGATGTGAAACGTATGAATGTTTCACACACTTGGGACTTGAGAGTTTGAGCTGATAGAACCAAGTGTAACGCGAGACATGGTCTATAATAATGAGGTAACACTTGAATTTATCAATAGAGATGATTGGTGATGTCCAGACATCGCTAAAGAGATATTCAAGGGGCCGCGTTGAGATTATGGTAGACTGAAAAAAGGTAATTTATGGCTTTTATTTGATAAATAGCCAGTGCAAGACAAAGACTGTGATAAAGAGTTTGAAAAAGGTAAAAAGAATTTAGAGATAATGGTCTTCAAAATAGGTTGAGAAGGGTGGCCTAGCCTCGAATGCCAATCTAAGATGGATGTTTTGTGGTTGTTGACAGCAGTGGAATAGGTAGAGGCAAAGGGTGTGGAGACAGGCCACTCATAGAGCTCATCCTTCGTGTGGCCTTGGAATAACTGGATCCCCGTGTTGAGATCCTTCACCTGAAAAAATGAGAGAAAAAATTCAACTGAAACTCGGTTAGTGTTGCACAGTTTATACACTGAGATGAGATTCTTCCGTATTTCAGAAACATGAAGCACATCTAGAAGAGATAAATTACGAGTGGAAGAAGGTAAGTTGAACCCTTGTGAGTTATAGGCAAACCTGACGACTCCACATGAGGTAATTGGTAGCTGTGAGTTTAGTGACATTCTGGGTATTGATGTTGAGGAGAGCACCATGTGAAGCAGAGATGGTCTCTGTGGTAGTTGTGACTCCTGGGTTCAGAGGAGAGGAGTTGTCAGAAGCCGACATGACCGCGGAGAAAAAGCAAAATCGAAGTAAAAACGTGGGGAAAAAGAGAAGAAACAAGAAGGCGGCTAGGGTTTTAGGTCTAGGTATCGTTTTATGTTCTGATACCATATAATCTTGTGTAAAAGTGATAATGTATATTGATATGGCTTGTACAGATTTATACAAAGAGACTATACATAATAATGGTAAGAATGATATTTGTCATAAGTGAGGAAGATATGATGGAGATATTATCGTTCACAGATTCCTTTACATAGATAGACTTCTCCTAATATGTAATACATGTGGTATTCAACGGAGATGAATTTTTTTTTTGCAATTTCTCGGTAGTGAATTAAGCAAAAATTAACGGTGAGAGAAGTCTTATGTTTGTTTAAAATCTAACCAAACATTCAACGTTTTGATTTACAGTTTTATCAGAACAAATCCATTTGACAACGAATATCAGAACTAAGGTTTAACATCAGAAAAAAAGGAAAGAAGCTTATGAAGGCGCGATGGTTTAACAGAAAGTGAAAGTGAAATGACCGTTAGGGTTTAAGCATGAGTCTCGAGATGAGAATCTTTAAGAAGACTACTGTGAAAAGGATTAAATTTGACTCCTTTCTTGTAATTAGGAGTTAACAACATGTCTGTTACACCGTTAGGATTAATGCCTGTCTCTCTCTCTCTCGGATCCGTTTGGTTCGGTTTATTGGACATCACTTTTTTTTTTTTTTTTTGGCCGTTTGGACATCTCTTTAATTAGTAATTACATATTATTACAACACAGAGCAAGTTCTACCAATTTTTGTAAGTAGCAGCTGAAATTTTTTAAAGAATCAACGCATCATTTTTCAATGAATGAAATTGATTCAGAGAGATGCTGAAAATTTCTGTTACAGGTACACAAGAACAAACTGAAAAGAAGACAACTTAGAGTAACTTGTATGAACACATTGATCTTTCTATCTTTTCTCGAAACCTTAAACCCAAAACGTGACTCTTCGGCCTCGCTAATGGGAGCTTCCAGTACTCTTCTCTCATTCCCTAAAACCCTTTATCCTATCCAATGAATGAAATTGATTCGGACAGAAGATCCACATCGTCTCTTCGAGATTTAACCAGCATCAAAGTGTTGATCTTTTTATACACATGAACACAAGACATTGCCTAAAAGATTAACCAAAACCAATGCAAGAAAATGACACAACAGAGAATCTGCTACAGAATCGGGGCAACTATAACGAAAAATGATTAGATAAAAGGATAACCTTTAAACGTTGGTTTAGAACATCAACAACCAAAGCTTATGCTCATCTTTGACCAAACAGTCATTTAAAAAAAAAGGTTCAAAAAAATCATGTCACTGAGGCTTCTGCTAGTTTGAATAAAGTTAGCTCCACGAAATCTTGAATCCCTTGTTTTGAGAAATGTGAACTGTATGGAATGACACTTCATCAACTCCATGTTTAGTCCTTCCTGTTTCTCTTATTTGAATTCATATTTTCTTTTAAGCTTTGCTTTTGGGTAATCTATTCGATTCGATCAAACTCACGCAGATGTTTCTCAGAATCTCAATTTGGGCTTGTGGTCGAGTTGTATTTTTTGCATTATTCTTTTTACAAGATTTGAGGATTCTTTACCTAGAACGAGAGAATCTGTGTATCATGATTAGAGTTATCAGTAAACTATAACTTAACATGAACTGAAGTACTCAAATAACCCGGAATAGAATATAAGCAAATGGGTGCTCAAGAAATCACGAAACGCAGCCAGAAACAATGGAAGATGGGTACTCAGTAAAATCATCAATAGACAGAAAAAGTAAGGCAATTTGTAAAATATACCATCTTGAAAAAGTAATCAACCACTACATAAAGACCCGTTCGTATACAATCATAGACTTAAGGGAAAATGCAAACTTGAAAAACTAAGAGAGATCACTTGTGCTATGTACTTGTGGTGGGGACCTACGATGAGGCTTGGCGAGCACGAACGAGTGCATTGAGTTCCCTCACTTGGCTTCTCAACCGCTCGGGATTGCAGAAGAAGTCTACAAATACACGTCTTTGAAGTTCCACGTCCTTGGAGTGATGCTTCACAATCTGCAGCAATAAGGAGCTGGTTTTGTTCAATTTCACTACGATATAGATAACACCATTTGCAGGAGAGGAATTAAAATGAATAGAGAATTAAGACTCGCCTCCCTTTTCTCGCGGTGCTCAAGCGTGACCTCTTCCACTGCTGCAGAGAGTTTGGAATTGATTTTCCCCATTTCATCAAGTTCTTTCATCAGCGGCTAATGTTACATGGAGAAACAACATGAGTTGTTGATTTCGACTAAGGGCTAAAATGGTTACTGAGAATTGAGATATTGTTTTTTACCCATGGTGTCAATATGGGTTGCGCCGTAGTTGAGGACGCGAAGAGCAGTTGCTGCAGGTTCTGAATAAGGGTACACCTGCGAGACAGAAGAGGTCAATAGTGATATATGAGCATCGTAAATACTTGTTTCTGTGGAAGAGCTTGAGGAATAATATGCGGATTTTGGGTGAATAGTGACTCACAGCTCGTTAATGCATCTATTTCTGTCATCAGGAAGGGAATTCTCAAGGTCAGACTGAAGAGACGACAGATCTGATTGAAGAGCAACTATCTGCTGAATGATGGCTGGAGCCGAGACATAGGTTTGTAACCCGGCTTGAGCATCTATTACAGGAAGATGAAGATCATCAGCTTAAACTAGGTTAGGAAATATCAGATAAAGGGAATAATTGTGTAAAAATGATAGTGTTGACTACTTGAGTGAATGCTCAAGAGATCTCTAACTCCATGTAAAAAGCTGTCACGGTCATCCACTGCTCCCTGTTCTTGCACATCAGATGCAGCTTGGATCAGTGCCAAACACCGCCCCTGTATATATAGTGGAAAGATAAATTAGTTTCTTTATCCGATTGTTGCAGGAAAGGATGGAAATGTAACTATGGATATGACCATACCACGCGGCTTCTTGTGGCAGAGAGGTAACCCTGAAGTTCGGATTCGATTACTTTTAGCAAAGAGAATGCTCCAAGCATGTTTTTCTTTTCTAACTGACATGCTAATTTCAGAAACTGGTGTCTTGCAAGCTGATTCACCAGATGGTTGATGAACTGCGACAAAAAAATTTCGAATATCAAAGACAGAATGACAAGTAGATCTTGGTATCTCAAACATGGAAAACACGCAGTCTTGTGGCCAACATATCTTGAAGAGTTAAAGAAAACTTAAGGCCAACATACCACTTTCTGTTTACTAATATACAGTTCTTGACGCATGACCTTTAGATCGTAGTCACCTACAAGGTTATGATGAGCAAAATCACATGAAAGCCCAAAACTATCCAAGACCTACAGGTAAAGAACAAAGAGTAAATGCTGAATACCTTGCAAGATATAGGTGTCCTGGAGTTGAGCGAGCTCCCAACATAGTTCGGGAATAGTCTAAAAAGAAGAACGGATTAAGCAAATATGTAGCTACCCAAAGCAGTGCCTACTTGTTATAGTTTAGAAACAGGAAACTTTAAATGTCATGAATTGAGTACATGAACAGACCTCAGATAAGAGTTTTTCTTCTTTCTGATAAAGGGTTGAGATTTCTTCGACTAGATCGGCATGTTTTCTCCTGCACAGGTAAGAACATGATCACCGGAATACAGTATGAACAAGTTAAAGACTCAACGATAATTTTATCAATGTCTAGCTTCGATGTTTTATGTTTTTCTACCTTAAAGAATGTAGATCAAAATGAATATGAGCTTCAACTGATGTTACTTGAGATTTGAGCGTCAAGAGAATAGCTTGTTGCTTAGCATTCTCGACCTGGGCTTCAATCCATTGTCTCTCACTTGTTCCAAAGCTGAGAATAACAAGAAAACGGCTTGGAGAGTGAGATCTTGTATGCGTGAAAGTTTTCTATGCAATAAGTGGTTTCCAGTATTTCTTTAGTATGCCCAAGAAGCAAGAGAGACCCTTACACATAAACATTTTTTCTGGATGACAAAGACTTGATAAAAAAATTCAAAAGAAAATCCAGAGTAACGGTCAAAGTGTCAGCTGAAAGTTATATTGCTGGACTACCACATAATACATACATGGATCGCAGCCGTTGCAGTTCAGATACACGTTGATGTTGTGACTTTTCCAAGTCTGCTGCATTGTAAACAGACAAGTTATAGATGCACAATAGCCTCAAACAAGTAAGAATTATGCACCATAAACAACTCTTCAAACTGCAAAACTTAGGATTTTTATTATACAGAGGAAAGTTACATAACTGCACAAGGATATAAGCATTTCAGGCAAAACAATAGTATTTCTGAAAACCAAAATTCACATTGTAGGAACATTACCTCGCAACATGTTTGATGTATCATCAAGACTAACCCATGAGCATTTCGATTTTCCTTCCTCTGCAACTAAACGGTATGGTCCCTGACATTATAGCAGATAAAGAGCATAAAAGAGTACATAAATAGGTGTAAGATGAATGACAGCGGATACTTTCTCCATTCTCAGAAATCATCAAACTGTAGCATTTCTCACAAGGTACTAAGGATAAGATCTCAACTAGCTTGACTTTTCAATATGACGAAAAGAAATTAAAATCATCAGCAATGTATTCACCACTTACTGTGTCCAGCTGCTTAGCAAACCACTGATTTAGCTCTTTTGTGCAAGCTGAATCTCCAGCCAAGTAGGCATGAAAATCGGAGTATGCTAAGTAGATTCCATCCTCTGCATATAAACAGCCAATTAAGTTGGCTAAAAGAGTTGATGAAAATTTACTATGATCCTTATTCCATACAAATAATCAGTTAGAAAACCAATTCGCTGACATAGCTGTCAAAACCCACTTCTTTGTCTATCAACCAAAAGAAATGTCTACCGAAAATACAACTTGCTGCCGCTCGGAAACTCTTAACACACATAACTAACAGAAAAGTTCCATAAATGAAATTCTGGGTACAAACAGAAACCCAATTCAACTAATTTGATCTTTCAAACCAACTTCCAGATAAGCAACTATCTTATGCAGCTAAAAGTTCCTCAGCCAAATGATGTTAATTCAAAAGTCTACTTTATTCAAGCCAAATACAAATTTCGGCTACAAACAAAATTTAGAATAGTTCACCAGAAGTTCATTTAACCAAAAGATAGAGAAGGACACGAAGGACACCTTCGCCGGAATGATAATGCGCCAGCTCTTGAGAAGTGGAAGCCAGTCTTCCTAGAACTCCATTCATCTAAATCACAAGAAAGTTCCGAAAGGAAACATCACAAAAACTTAACAATGACCATAAGAATTGCACATTCCACTTTAAAATTATGTGAGGGGATGTATCAAACCTGCAAATTTCTAGCAGATAAGCTGTCTTCTATAGCTGTTATCTGTCCTGTGACAGCAGAAGTTGCAGCAACTCGAGCACGTCTTCCTTGAATCAGAGCTGAAGATTGGCCAGTGAGTAAATCATATTGAGTCTGTAAACGCCTTAGCTGCCTCTGCAACTCCAAGGCTTCAGCCTTATGCGCCAAAGTTGCATCTCTATCGATTAAAAAGAAAGTATCAGCGGTGCTGGTGTAATGATGGAAACCTAGTGCAGTCGTGAAAACGCCTGGCGACCTCAGGAGATAAGTGACGTGAAACTAAAGTGCTGAACAAAATTACCCCATTTCTCACAAGGAAAAAAAACATTTTAACAGTGCATCATAGGTCAATAAAACTTAGTGTACACATGATATGTTCGGATCACCTTAGGAGATCTGACACACTAAGAAACCTGGACAGTTATACTTGTTCCAAGTGACGTGAAACTAAGTCCTTGGCAAAATTTCCTCAATAAACTTATAATAGTAAAAAATTCTCTTAAAGCGTGAAACAGAAAGTACAGAATTGCATGTGTGAAATGAAGGTCTAACCTTACTTCTTTCATGCTTTCTTCTGCTCCAAAAACCGCCTCCTGATTATTTCTCCTGGAAGAAAAAGCTGATATGCTATCGTAGGCCTGGTCCAGATCCTCGCCCTGAATCCATGAAAGGTAAGGCACCATAAGAAAGAAAAGAAATAACATCTTAAGACGCATGCATAAAGGTTTGTTGAACACTCTCAAAGCCGAAATGAAAAAAAAACATAAGCAAAATGGCACAAGGAGTTACCTCTAAGAGCTTCCCTTCTTTTTGAAATTGCTCATATCTGGATCCAGAAATAAGAGAACAACCCATTAACCACTGATACTTGAACTAACTACATAAGGAGAAGCATCTTGCAGTACAACCACCAAAGTAGATGACAAAGAATAGCTAGGATGGAAGCTTTCCGTTAACAAAATTCTTCAGCGCATATACAGTTGAAAAGCTTTATATTTGGCAAAGATTCGACAAAGAATCTAATAATACGCAGCTGAAGGAGTACATGCCAGAGAGAGAGCAGAGGGACTTTAACGGGAGAGGAATTACATCTGATTCATTGTTCCTATGTTCCCCGAAACTAAAAATGCAGAATAGCATTGATCAATGAGAAAATAAGCTAGCTAGCAACAATAATCGAAGGTATAACCACAAGGCTTGTTCTAATTGCGAGCTTCATCAAACTAGCAAATACCAAATTCACCGAAACCAACACAATTTCAACCGAATCTGGAAGAAAGCAACATAGAGAAGTGAAACATTCGAGTTCTGGGACCAACATGAATGTGAAACGAGAATGAGAGCGGAAAAGAAAACACACAGGGAGAGTTCGGCGAGGGAGAGGACATTGGAGGGGCGAAGAGAGGAACAGATCCAGTCGAGGATAGGGCGGGCATCGTCGTACTGGAACGGCCATTCGAAGCTGTCTGGGTCCAACTTTCCGGCGCCTTCGTAACCTAGCTCCGCCACCAGAGAGCACAGTCTCGCGCCGCTCATCTCCGATTTGCTTTTTTCAGCGCCGGTCGTCTTGGGAATACGATGCCTCGATATGAAATTTGAAATTCATTGCCGCATCTCTATAGCCACGGTGGTTGCCTTTTACTCAATTTTGAAAGTTATGTAAAAATAAAAAGCATCTCTTTTTCGGTCATTATCTCTCACCGTTAATATGAAATTATAAACTTACAAGCATCTCTTTGCAGTAATGGTGATGAGAAACTCAATGAGAGAAAATAATTACACGAGAATAAAAGGATTTTGAAAAACTCACCAATCTTCTAATGTCTCCTAAAGATGAGAAATTTATCAAGAGTTATGAAAAACTTGTCGAAAGTGTGAAAAGGGAAGAAAAGGGCGTCTAAGAAGAAGGAAATAGAAGGAACCCTAGTATTGATCATTCTCCCTATGAGCCCAAACTCACATTTCCATGTTTGGTTTACACCAAGACCCAAAAGAAGGGTTTTTCCAAATTCAAGAAAGGCATAGGTCACATAGGAATATCTTGGCCAAAGAATGATGATTTGACTTAAGTCTCATCTAACAAATATTCATCAAGGATATCTTGACAAATCAAACGAAGGTTCTACAAATGATGCAACTCATTGAACCACCAAATGATCTTCCACTTGAGGCCAAATCAATTCCCAAGAAGAGAAATCTCGGGAAGTTCAACTTACCTTGCTCTCTTGATGAATTGAAGTTAGACGATGTCTTTTGTAATTCGGGATCTAGTGTGAATGTGATCTCTTTTGAGATGTTTAAGCAACTTAGGATAAAGGAAATGAAGCGTAACACATGCTGACTTACCTTTGCGGATGCATCTTCGAAATACCATCTTGGCTTGCTAGAGGATTATCCTCTAAAGATTGGAAATTATCTAGTTCCAACGGATTTCATGATGGTGGAGATGGAGGGAACCCGGAAACTACCTCTCATCTTAGGAAGGCCTTTTCTTAACACTGCGGGTGCAAGCATGGATTACCCCAACAAAAGGACGGTCCTTCTCCATGTGGGTGAGAAATTTTACTACCCGATAACTCCTACCACAACCCCTCTTTGTGGTACAATTACACAAATAAAGGAGAGATAGACAAAGAGAACTCTAAGGAGGTTGAAATCAAGAAGGAATCAACTCAAGTTGAGAAAAAACTCTCCCTCTCTTGAAGATCAAAAGAATGGTGAAGAGATCTTGGATGGGACTTGCTTGAACTCCCTCTTTGAAGAACAAGAAATGGTTGAATCAATGGTGAAGGCACCAAGCGTGACAAAGAAGAAGCCTAAGGAGAACAAAATCTACCATCTTCTTACATCCCATGAAGTTTGTTGATGGCGCAATAGAGTGCAAAGTGAAGTGCAAAGACGGTTCTACGCTTTTCTCTAAGGCGAAGGTGATCTTAACTCTCGGTTTGAATGAGAAGGAAGTAGCCATCATCAAAGAGACAATGGCTAAGGTTTTGAAGATTGAGCTCTTTGATTAGGGACCATGCCTTGAAGATGGATCCCATTCCAACTCCTTCTAATCGCCTCAAAAATGTCAAGTTAGAGACGTCAAACAAGCATTTTTGGGAGGCATTCCCATGGTATCTTTGTACATATCCTTATAAGTTTTTCATTATAGTTTTATTTTATTTTATGTGGTTGTTTTTGTTTGAGTTTACTAATGTAAAAAAGGGGAATCTTAAGGTCTCATAATGGCGATGATGGTGTGAGAAAATGATTTAGCTTTGAGGAAATTGAAGGATGACACACAAAGGAAAAAAACACACAATTGAAACAACACAATAAGCTAGCAGCCGTCGGTTTGAACCATCGGTCATGCACTGAGGATCCTTCAACCTGGCACCTTCACGTCCAAACCTGCCGACCTCAGTTGCAAGTGACGCACATGTGAGTTTCCAATTTGGCTGCAACTTTCCATCCAAGGTAAGTTCAATTTTTTTGTTCAATTCAAGAGAACCATTGGGGCTTTGGCCTTAAACCAACATTTCCCAACTCAAATTGGACTCATCTTCATGACATAAACCTCCTCTCACCTTTTCCTCTTAATTTGCAAAGATCAAACAAGTTTTTTTAAAAGAGAGAAAATTGAGGTTTTGAAAGAGTTTCTGGAAGTTTTTGAACCAATTTCGGTATTCAACATGAATCGCTCGATCCTTCTTGTTTCTTCCTCATTTCAATCACATTTCACTAGCATTATCATTTTCCCATCCGATCTAAAAAGTATGATTCCCTAAACCCTCCTCTTTTCAAGATTTTATAAGTTTTCTCAAAGAATACTAAATCTCATAAACTAGATGAATGTTGTTCAAATCCTTGCAATTAATGCTAGTTCTAGGTTGTTCTAAGCTTGGGTAACTTGATTTAGTGCTTAGTTTGTCTTTGAATCATGAAAATTGAACAAATCTTATGGTTTGAGGAAGAACATGAATACTACTCGTGAATAGTGATGAAATTGGGGAAAGTTGATGAATTTTGAGAAAATGGATAATTTTTGGAGATTTCACTTTCAAATACTTCCACTAAGCATGTTTGAATGTTACTTCTTGTCGAATTGTCGAGTTAATCTTTATTTTTGTATGCTTCGGGTTTGAAATGAAGTAAGTGCTCTTGACGGAATAAAAATGAATCAAATTTGATGATTTCATGGATTTTATTGCTAAGTTGCGTGATGCTTTTGATTGATCATTAGTGTTCAATACCACTTGTATCTCTTGGATCACACTTCTTAAGATTGGTTGAGAATGGTGAGTTGGTAATCCTGTGATTAGGGATGTCTTGTATTCTCATTCTCTAAATGCTTTTGTAGGCACCATCATCAGCATTTCAACAAGAGATGTGGGTGCTACAATGCCAACCTTCAAAATGTTGACACATCTAGTTCCGAAGTTGGTAGACAATATGCATGGACGAAAGATGATGAGTATCACGAAGCACACTTTGCAGATGCCGAGTTCTTCCCAATAAAGTTTGTTTGCCGGGAGACATTGACAAACATGAGAATATGCCACAACGTGGATGAGCTTCTTGGGAACATGGGTCTAGGAAACCTTGCCACCATGGATTACCCAACCTATCTTGGACCTTGTAAGGACTCTATCTCAACCATCTCTCTTGTCCATAGTGAAGACAACACGCTATCTCCAACCTTTGTCATCGGCATGATAAGATACTTTCTTTCAATGAAGATATTTTGCCGTATCTACGGATTCTCGAGGAGAGATTTTGAAGAAACACCAATTTTCAACCAAGAGTCCAATGAGTGGAAGAACATCGCTCTTCATGAGCCATTTGAGAATGAATTTGCTCAGTTGTCATAGGTTAGAAACCCTACAGTGAGGTACACCCTCCAACTCTTAGCCAACACCATCTTTGCTAGGGAAAATATCACAACCATGACAAAAATGGAGCTCATGATGTTCCACCATGCCATCAAAAGAAATGCGAATAAATCAAGCCAACATGATCAAGGAGGTGAGCTCACCCACTAATCTAATTTCCACCTTTCTTAAAGAGCTCAACAACTTAAATCATGAATGGGACCGAATGGCAAACCCAGAGATCTACATAGGTGGCATGCTCACTCCATTATTTTATGACATAGGAGTGAAGCTAGGAGACTATGAAGCACTTTCCGAGAGAGACTACATGAACTATGATATTATCTCCTCCTCACAAAGTCACTCATCGGGCGGTTTAAGCATCTAACGACTTATGTCCATCTCTTCTTGTTCGGGAATGGAAGCACAAGGTGTTGCTCTTTTCCCTATCCGCGGTACACTCACACAAGGTCCTACAATGCACTCAATTTACTCATTATGCCTCACATGTGTTTCATGCCATCACCTCCCACCACGAACCTCTTGAATTCTTCTAAAGTTCCAAGGTACCACCTTCTTTCCATTGTACATACAATTTCGTGTTTCTTTTATAATTTTTGTGTGTTTGTTCTTTCTCTTGATTTTGCTTTCTCACCGAGAATGTGAGAAGTAAGTCCGGAGAGGGGGGAGAACCGGTGCAAATCAATCTTTTAGTTGTTTTGTTTTGCTTTCTTTGAGACATGCATTGTATATAATTCTATGCATTTTTAGAAAAAAAAAATCTGAATTTTTTTGAAAAAAGTACAAAAATGCATGTAGTTTCATTTGCATATTAGGATAAAGCCTAGATAGATAGATTGCATTCATATGCATTGGGAATGATGATGATATCACCTTGTAAAAAAATCAAGTTTAGAATTGAATTTAAAGCCCTCATTAAGGGTTCGATGATGCACTTAACATTCTAAAAGTAGAAGACAAGCCATGTTTGGATCTTGAAACTTTTGAAAGTCCCTACCACTTAGAAATTTTCTTAAATTTGATTCAACTCTAGTTATAAGAACCTTAAACTTGACTTAACTTCTCACTTTGTGGCTTAAGATCATTTCCATGGTTTTAAAAGAAACATCCAGATTTTCTTATCCCTTTTTCCACCTTTTGCTAACCTGGATGACCATTCTCACCTTTAGGATGGTTTTCCTTCCCTTACCCTAACATTTTCTTCTAACCTTTGATGATTTGCTTGAGTAAGACCTATTTATTGATAATGCTCACATGTGCCAAAATCTTGGAAAGTATATGGAATGACAAAATCTTTCTTCCATATAGGCTATTATCTTGCTCATTAAAGTTAGTAATAAGAGGGTAATGAAAGATTGGTACTTGTGGATGAAATGTGGGTTACGGTTGAGAATGAGAAAACAGAAGAGAACGGTGAAAAAGAAAAGAAAATAGAAGAAGAAACCAATTGTGTTGAGAAGAAAGCTCTATGGATTCAAGAAGAAAAAAGCCTAGTTTTAAGCTCTAATTGTGAAAAAGAAAATGAAATCTCTAAGTGTTAATGAGAAAAAGGAAAAAAAAATTAAAATATAAGAGGGTTAATAGAAAATAAAAGAGTTTTGCAATCTAGAATTCCCTAAGAGTTTGTGAATAAAAAGTTGGTTTGATAAAAAGTTTGTTTTGATCATGCTATTAAGAGGATTTGAGTTTTGTGGTTTAAAAGAGAAGAAAAGCTTGACATTGGGTAAAAATAATTAGGACTAAGAAAATTTGGGTGGGTAGAACATGGAAGAGAAATATTTGTATGCCTAAATTGTTCATAATCTCTCTTACTTTTGCATAATATCTAGGATTCCCATTTTCATGAGAGTAACCCGACAAAAGACATTTGAGAAACCGCTCATTCCATTCTTTTGGAACCCTTCTTCTAGCAAGCCGATTTGAATTGATCGATTGCCCCATTGTGAGACCGCGCTTAATCGAAAATGAATGAAAGTTAAAGAGTTGAGTTGATTGATTTTGAGAGTTCTCTTTGGTCTCTAGATTTAGAGTAAAATGTGGATAGTGATGAATATGGCAAAGTCTTATTAAGTAGAGATATGTTTGTGTATTATCAAACCATTTCTCTAGGACCTTAAATTGGAATTCTTTACTTGGACTTTTTGGGTTTGAGTTCCCACTTTCAACCCTCTACTCTTGGCTTCATTTCACTTGTTTACTTGAGGACAGAGAAAATGCAAGTCCAGGAGAGTTGACATTATCATATTTTGTTGTTTTGAGTCATTCATTTTCAATTGCTTCTTTGCATTTTTCATGTGTTTTTTCTCGTGTTTTGATGCATATAGAGTCCTTGTGTATATTAGGTGTCCTAAAGAGTTTTGTGTGTGGTTTTGGGCCTTTTTGTGTATTTTAGACGAGAAAGCACTTTGGATCAAGAAGATGTGGAGTTCGAAAGAGATTTGAGAGTGGAGGCTTGAGAATCAAGGACAACTTGAGATATCATTGAAACCGAGAAGACAACAGAACCAAAAGTAAAGCGGATTGGTCCGAATAAAGAAAAAAACTAAAAATGAATCAAGTAGGCTGCCGCCGACCTCAGCTGTCGGGCATGCACTGCGGAGCTTCCAATCCGACCCACACCCGCAGAAACCCGTCGGGTTGAGCTAGCCGACCCTTCATGACCGACCCCTCATGATGCCTCTCCCAAACTGGCCCAAACACGCAGAAACTCACCGGTTTGAGCGATTGACCCTGTAACAACCTTATCCAACCCGACCATCATTTTTTTTTTTGTTTTTTTTAGTTGGATCCGACCCGATTTGTTTTAAGTCGGCCCAACTCGAACCCTTTTTGATATTAAGTATTCTAAACCTAGTTTTAAGATATGCTATGTTTTAATCTCTTATCTTTTGGTCCCTTGAAAACCCCTTTGGATATTTGCACTTTGTATGGAGAATATCTCTCTTTTTCATGCAATTTAATGAAGAATCTCTTTAATATCTTTCTCTTAATCTCATTTTATATGTCTTTAATTTTCTTTGCTTTAGCTATGTGTGAGTAGTCTCATTATGGATTGTGGGATATGTATTGATGATTGATTGATGATGTTTAGGACTAGATTCTTGTGAATTTCCATGTTTAGAGGATGATTAATGCTAGATTTGATATTGCTAATTAATATTTAGAACTTGGTATTTTGTGTCCAAAATGTGGTTGATGAAATGTCTAGACCAACTCTAAATATGTTTTTTCATACTTAGCCAATTGAAAATTGATGCTTAAGGTGAATTATTGACTTATTGGACTTATGGTTAATGATTATTGATTTCTTAATTACAATTAGAAAATTAACTTAATTAAATAATTAATAAATAGATTAATCTCATGGAAATAAATTAGTCTACCATGTGTGATTCATGTCTTGGAATTGAATTTGATTTAATGTCCTAGCACATTAGTTGATGGTTCACCATCCCTAATCGATTACTTTTTTCCATGATTCATGCTTTCTCTTATTGATCAATCCTGTTTATTTCGCTTTGACTTTTGATTTGTCTTGTTTATTTGCTACTTTGTTTTCAAACTTTGATTGACAAACGTTTTAGAAATTTTCAAATTTTATATTTTTAATTATTTTGTTATATGTAAATATATAATTTTGGAATTTATTGATGATTGTATATATTTAAGAGTTAATAGAAATTATCATCATATTAATTTTTTCCATCTAAATTTAATTGAAATGATTAAAACAAAAAAAAAAGAATAAAATATCAACAAAAAACATAGCTATATAAGATTGATGATCTTTTACTGTCACAATATTAATAACTTCAAATATAATAATTTTTTTTTCTTTTCTTAATTTTGTGGTATCTTAGATTGTTAGAAAACATGCACTCTCATGTAGTTATTGTTATCTCATTTGTTTTTAAAATTGTATATTATTGTATATTTGTATCATTATCTTTTTACCACTTCACTTAATGGCCATTCAGAATACGATACAAATTGAACAAAGAGGCTACAATGTTATTCATTATCTTCTATTTATGTATCTATGCATTTATGTTTAGGGCTGTATATATATAGTTTTCTGTTTTTCATTTTCTCGTATTAACTATTTATATTGTTCTTTTTTACGATTTTTTTTTGCTATCGACTTAGAGAATTTATTTCTTTTAAATAATTGAAATGCATTTTAAAGAAAGCCAATACAAATTTATAAGAATCAATCATCCAAAACGTTACGCTAAGCTTGAATTTATTTGCTTATAGGAAAGACATACATATACACAACGTCAAAAACAAAATGTATATTCATATATATTGTGCCATCGTCGAGTTTGGAAAAAAAGACAAAAGAACTTATGATCGATGATTAAAATTCATTTTCTTTGTTGATCATTCGCTTGGTCAATAGTTTTTGTTTAAATTTGACTTCCACGATCATCCCTAACTCACTTTTTTCTACCCACACATTGTCCTTATTGCCACACTTCCGGTGAGACGCTATGACATAAATTATAGCAAAATTTAACTGTGTTTATTTTAGTATTTTTCTCTTATTGGTTTTTATTGTGTTGTTTCATTTTGTTAATTAATTTAAAATTCATAATCTAGATTTTGGGTGGTGAGTGTTTGAAAAATTATGAATAAGAGCAAGTAGTACAAAAATCCAACTTGTAGAGAAACTTAAAGATAATCATTTTTTTTTCTGAGCACAAATAATCGTCAATTTCTATTTACACACAAATAGAAAAACCATGTAAATCAAGTTTGAGGTTGGCGGTTGATGGCACATAATTGATTAACAAATCTAAGAGATATTTGTTTATTTCTATTATTTTCAGTATTTTATCATTTTTGATTTTACTTATGTTTTATGTATTTCAAAGACACTATACACGCATATTAATGATATGGTATATTGTGATTGGTTGTTTAAAATCTTTTGTAGATAATTGTAAAGGCTAATAGCTTCAAGTTGGTAAGTTATAGATAAATATTTATAATTAAGACTACTATTATCTTAGAATTAAGAAAAAAAATCCTAATTAATACTCTGATTTTGTTTTAAAATCTATAATATATAAAAGTTATAAAAAAATCAATATCAAAAGAGCCAATAAAATAAAAATTATTTGACAAAGTTAAAAAAGAAAAGCAAAACTAAAAGAGTATACAAAAATGGAAATTACTTAAAATTATGAGATTATGAAATAAGGAAATCATGTCTTGATTTCCTATTAATAACATAAAGGCAATTAACTTAATATTGAATGTTGATGTGTCAAATTATTATTGAATGTTTAAAATATATGTGGACGGCTTTAGAAACTAATAGCATGAACTTCAGTTACTCATAGCTTCTTTGACTGTCTAGAAATTATATGGAACGATAATAATGGTTGTTAAAAATCTTATGTTGACAACTTTAGTGACTAATAACTATAAATTCTTAGAGTTGTTTCCATTATTTTCTACCTTTTTTAACATTAATTTTCATTTTTTGTTATTGACAAATATCGTGAATTTTCCTTTTTATTTTTGACAAGTATTGATTTTCTTTTTAATTTTTGGTAGGTATTGATTTTCCTTTTTTGTAGGTATGGTAGATTTTTTTTTTTAAAAGCTAACGTGGACCAATAGAATTGCGTTTTTAAATCCTATGTGGATAGCCTTAGAAACAAATAGCTTCAACTTTTATATAATATAGACTAGGTTTTGGATCCGCGCTACGCGCGAATTTTGTTTTCAAACATGTATTGACAAATATTTTAGAATTTTTAAATGTTGTCATTCTTAATAAGTATATTATATGTAAATGGGAAAATTTCATTAAAAATACATCAATTAAATTCCGATAAACTTTTTAATACCCAAACTTTTTTTGTTACTCAGTTTAATACTCAAACTAATTAATTTAATCATTTTAATACATCAACTTTTAAAACTATACCCATTTAACACCCTCGACCTAACGAAAAAATAATGTCCGCTATCTTTTTATTTTTTAATAATATAATATTAATATTGTAATCGAAAAATAATAATTTTTTTTCTATTTTTAATACTTTAATCGAAAAATAATATTTATCGTTGATCATAAAATGACCAAATTAATTAGTTGGAGTATTAAACTAGGTAACAAAAAAGTTTGGGTATTATAAAGTTTATCAGAATTTAGTTAATGTATTTTTATGGAATTTTCTCTATGTAAATATATATTTTTTGAATCACTTGATGATTGTATATATTTAAGAGTTCGTAGAACTTGTCACGATAATATTTTTTCATCTGAATTTGATTGAAATGATCAAAACAAACATAAGAAGTAGCAAAAACAGAGTAAAGTCTCAACAAAAAATAGTAAAGTTCAAAGAAGATAAGAACTTTTTACACATAGGCAATCAACTTTTCTGAGGTAAATAGAGCCTTCAACCACGAAAGCAACCCAATTGCAATATAAGATTATTGATGATCTTCAACTGTCACAATATTGATAACTTCAAATATAGTATTTTTCTTCTTATTGTTTTAGTTTTGTGGTATGTTAAATTGATAGAAAACATGCACTCCGATTTAGTTGTTGTTATCTCATTTTTTTATAATTATATATTTTTGTATCGTTATTCTTTTATTGCTTCATTGAATGGTCATAGAGAAGATGGTACGCGTTGAACAAAGACGGTACAATATTACCAATCAAAAATATTATCTTTTGTTTATGTATTTATGTTTAGGGTAAATGAATATATATATATATATATATATATATATATATATAGTTTTTGTTTGTTTTTCCTTTTCCAGTATTTGTTCTTTCTTAGTTTTTTTTGCTATCGACCTAGAGAACTTATTTCTTTTTAGTAACTTAAATGCACATGAAGACAGTTAAGACACAAATATAATAACCAATCATTCAAAAAATGTTACATTAAGTCTGGATTTCTCTACTTAAAGCAAAAATATACACATATTCAACGTCAAAAACAAAATGTATATTCATATTTTACCATCGTCACAATTAGTGAGTTCGAAAAAAAGCTAAAGAACTTATGATCAATGATAGAAGCTCATTCTCTCTATATTGATCTTTCGCTTAGTCAATAATCTTTGTTTATATTTGACTACTATTCTCATTTCAAGCTCTCTTTTTTTCTGCCCATACGTTGCCATTATTGCCACCACTTCCGGTGTGGAGCTATGACATAACATGTAGCAAAATTCGACTGTGTTTATTTTGATATTTTTTTCATATTCGTTTTTATTGTGTTGTCCCATTTGGTTAATTAATTTCAGACTCATAAGCTAGAGTTTGAATGGTGAGTGTTTGAGAAATTGTGGATAAGAGCAAGTAGTACCAAAATCCAACTTGTAGAGAAACTTAAAGATCATCATTTTTTGATTGGCACAAAAGCTAAGACATGTTTGTTTATTTCTATTTTTTGTTCTCATTATTTGATCACTTTTTATTTTAATTTTATTTCATTTTTTCCAAGACATTGTAACATACATGTTAATGAGATTATTGTAATTGGTTGTTTAAAATCTTATGTAGACAATTTTAAAGGATAATAGCTTCAAATTTGTAAGTTATATATGATTATTTATAATTAAGACTACTATTAACTTAGAATTAAGAAAATTTTCTAATTAACACTCAACGAAAATTTTCTAATCTATAATGTATAAAATTTTAAAAAGGAAAATCGATATCAAAAGAGCCAACAAAATGAAAATAATTTGATAAAGTTAAAAAGAAAAATCAAAATTAAAAGAGCCAACAAAAATAGAAATTATTTGAAGTTATGAGTTTATCAAAAGAGCCAACAAAATGAAAATTATTTGATAAAGTTAATAGGAAATTATGTCTTAATTTCCTATTAACAAAAAAAAATTAACTTAATTCTAAATGCTGATGTGGCATATAACTATTGGATGTTTCAAATCCCATATGGACAGTCTTAACGACTAATAGCTTCAACTTTTATATTAGTATAGATATTCTCTGACTAAAAATATCACTCGTATAACCAAACTTTACATATTTGGTTCAAAAAGCATTTACGTGTTCGTGGGTTACACTGGTTTCAGATAGACACATATATGCTTGCTTTTAGGAAAATGATAGACGGAGTTGCAGAGATTAACCATGTTTCCTTTATCAATGATGCTCCATTTAATCTGCAGCACATCTGATTTCTCTAATGAAAATAAAATTTGAATAAAATTGTTTTTGGTTTCAACCTCTTGAAGAATCAAATTCCATAGCCTTCCACTAATCTACTACTAAAAAAACTCAAAAAAGGTAACACATTATGTTGTAAAACCATGTAATGAAATTAATTTAAAGAACCGTTATAATCTCTTCATCTATTGTTTTTCATGTCTTTGACATATCAATCACTAACATCGACTAAAGGCTTGATTGGTTCACCCGCTACCATCCGCAAACGCTACGTTTACGGGCAGTTACGGTTGGTAGCATTTGACAACAATCACAGAAACCGTTCCAAACTGCTCCGTACCGCTTTATATCGCTTGGAATAGCTCTAAATCAAACTCTTTCCTACGAGCGTTTGCGGTTGCGGATGGTTGAAAAAATATATTTAAAAAAAAAATATTATCTTAAATAATAAACTAAAATTTACAAAAAAAAAGTTATTTAAAAAAATTTACTTTTTATATCAAATATTATCATATAAAATTATTTACACTTGAAATATATTTTATTTAAACTAAAATAAACTTGTATCTATTAAAAAGTTATTGTAAAAATACTATTTAATTATTCTATGATTTATTTAAAATATATAATTTTAACTTTTTATAATAATATATTTTTGATTTCAATTTTTATTTTAATAATTATAAAAAATGTTATTGTATATATATAAAATGTTCCAAACATCTTTAAAATTTTTATTTAATTATTCTATGATTTATTTGAAATATATAATTTAAATTTTTTATAATAATATATTTTTGATTTCTATATAAATTATATATTATGTGTATTTTTTTGGTAGTTTTATGTAAATCCGCTATCGCACCCGCTGTAAACCAGTCATAAACGTCCCGCAAATGCATCCGTTTCCAGCCGTTTTACCAGTCGTATAAATTGTCCAATAACGCTAGAAACCGCTACCGTCCGCTTCCGCAAATTTCCGCAGCCGCACCCGCATTCGCTGCGTTTAAACCAGTCAAGCCCTAAATAGGAGAATATAACCTATGTAAATTCACATGTCCAAAACAATGACAATATTGGCTTTAAACTAATGAAAATATTGGCTTTAGCTATTTTAAAAAGAAGATGTAGGAAAAGAAAGAGGTGCCACGTCAGCAGAAGCGATATTTTGGCGATTCTAGGGGTTTCAAATATTTTTCCCCACGCTAGGCTTCGGTGATCATGACAGTGCCGGATAAGGTGGTTTCTGAGTCTAAGGTTAGTTTGTAAAATGAAATCTCTAAATTCTGTCTAAATTGGCCATAAACCAAACTGATGTGATCCCACATAAGGTCATTACACATCAAAGTCTGTTTTGTGACATTTTCCTGCATTTTGTTAAAAGTTTCGAAACATAAAATCAGCAAATTGGTGTACTAAAAGAGCTAACTCATTGTAATGAAAAGCTTACACCATCTAAAAGTGTTTTTTCTCGTTTTTCTTTTTTCTGGCTTAGCTCCCTCTCCTCTATCTCCTTAGGCATTTTTTGTGTGTACTTCTATCCTCAAGCTCTTATGAGAGTGTGTTTTGTTATGTCTCATTAATTAGCTTCAGAATTTTAGAATTCCTCTGATTTTCCTCACGTTTCTGCAAAAGAAGGAAGAGGGCTCAATTAGATATTACCAATCTATAAGAATAACATGCAAACTTCTGTGTGAAAACCCTAAGAACTGCTCCCAGCGTATCGAAATAAAAACAAAATTGAGGAAAACACAGTAAAGTATGATAATACTTTTCTCTTAACCCACATATTTTATGAGTTTTGCTGGACATCATTACGAAGCCTGATTGAATCCAAATCGAAGAGAGACATACATATATACATGTCCTGCAACAGATCATAATCACACACGTGTCTGAGTTTAATCCTAAAAGAAATAAACCAAATCGAAGTGATCATGAATGATCAAATGAGTTAGCAGAACAAAGAAATATGGAAAGAAAAACCTGTAGGTATTCCGCTCCTAAAAGAAAAACCTGTGGTGGCAAGAATAATTCCAGTTAAGAGGATCAAATAATTGAAGGGAAAAATTGTTTAGAAGGTGAAGAGACTGAAATTGACTTAACTGAATGGTCGAGAAGGAGAAATGAACAGACATCTAGTTCGGTTGTTTGTGGCATCTTGTCTTGGCCTTTCAGATAAAGAATGCCACGTGTCCACTTCAACCAAACTTACAAAATGTGGCTAGCCTAAAAAGCTTCAAACAGCATTTTTTAATTAGTATAACTAGATTTTGGATCCGCGTTACGTGCGGATTTGTTTTATAAATTTTTCTTTAAAATTAGCGATCAATTATATTTATTAAAATATTTATTATTTATATTGATGATGATAATAATATGGGTTGGCTACGTATTTCTCCCTAGAAGTGCCACTAAAAAGATTCCCCCCCCCCCCCGACTTTTTATCTCATCGTTTTACTACACAAACTATGTAAATCGATCAAAAAACTACACGAACTAATTTTCTCTTCGAAATTGACCAAATGAAATTGGTTAAGCTAAAACCGTTGATTAAATCGTAATCATGGTTAAGTAAACCGTAATCACGTTTTGAAATTTTAATTAATGATTATTTAAATGTACACGTGTCATTTTGTGAATAAAAACAGAATTTTAATATTATTTTTATATATATTATAATTAATAAATTACAAAAAAAGAGTTTTTTCAACTCTCTCTCTTTTCTCCGCCATTGATAAGATCTTGAAGTTACAGAGAAAAAAAAAAAAAAAGATGGGTTGTGCACAATCGAAGATCAAGAACGAAGAAGCAGTAGCTCGTTGTAAAGAACGGAAACAATTGATGAAAAATGCAGTAGCAGCTCGTAACGCTTTCGTCGCGGCACACTCAGCTTATGCTATGGCTCTTAAAAACACCGGAGCTGCTCTTTCCGATTAATCCCACGGCGAATTTCTAGTCTCCGGTGGTCACTCTTCCTCCTCCGCCGCCGCTATATCTCC
The DNA here is from genome assembly GCA_900406555.1 of Pseudoturritis turrita. Classification (NCBI taxonomy): domain Eukaryota; kingdom Viridiplantae; phylum Streptophyta; class Magnoliopsida; order Brassicales; family Brassicaceae; genus Pseudoturritis; species Pseudoturritis turrita. The sequence goes on from OVBL01000494.1 coordinate 92,498, forward strand.
TCCTGCTCCGACTTTCGTCGCCGGCGCGATTTCTAATTCCACCGTCGCTTCTTCTTCCTCCGTCTCCGTCGCGCCGATTCCAGATACTCTTCCTCCTCCTCCACCACCACCGCTTTCTCTTCAACTAGCTGCTACTATGCCGGAGATGAACAGTAGATATGGTGGTCATTTTGGTAATGGACTTAAATGAACTATAATCGAAGAAGCCGTGGTGGTAGTAATCAGGGTCGGAAGATGATTGATGAATATCAGGAAGAAGCTCCGCCTCCTCCTCCGGCGAATTCACGAAGATGAACTCCATTTTTTTTTCTATTTTTTTTATTTTTTTGTAATTTATTAATTATAATATATATAAAAATAATATAAAAATTCTTTTTTTATTCACAAAATGACACGTACATTTAAATAATCATTAATTAAAATTTCAAAACGTGATTACGGTTTACTTAACAATGATTACGGTTTAATCAACAATTTTAGCTTAACCAATTTTATTTGGTCAATTTCGAAGAGAAAATTAGTTCGTGTAGTTTTTTAATCGGTTTACATAGTCTGTGTAATAAAACGATGAGATAAAAAGTCTGGGAAGAAATCATTTTAGTGGCACTTCTAGGGAGAAATACGTAGCCAACCCATATTATTATCATCACCAATATAGAAAATAAATATTTTAATAAATATTATTGATCGCTAATTTTAAAGAAAAGTTTATAAAATAAATCTGCGCGTAACGCGGATCCAAAACAGTTATACTAATTAAAAAGGCTGTTTGGAGCTTCTTAGGCTAGCCACATTTTGTAAGTTTGGTTGAAGTGGACACGTGGCATTCTTTATCTGAAGGGCCAAGACAAGATGCCACATAAGCAACCGAACTAGATGCCTATTCATTTCTCCTTCTCGGCCAATCAGTTAACTCAATTTCAGTCTCTTCACCTTTTTAACGTGCAAATTTAATATTTTTTAGTTTATTTTCTTTCTAATATATAGTCAAATAATTGGATATAATTTTTTTTTACATAATTGGATATGAGTAAATACTCCCTCCCTCCCTCTCCCTCTCTCTCTCTCCCTCCCTCTCTCTCTCCCTCTCCCTCTCCCTCTCCCTCTCCCTCTCCCTTTCCCTCTCTCTCACAGAGTTTGTTCAACCCATAATCTTCTGCAATGTTGATGATACCAGGTCCAACTTTTATAGTTTTGTTACTTTATTTTTTAGTTTATTTTTCTATTTTTTTTATGTTGTATTTTAGTCAATTGATTGTTAGTTTCTACTTATACTATTTTCAATTATTAAATACTAGATTAGGACCCGCGTAATACGCGGGATTTTAATTATAACTTATTTATAAAAGTTAGATTAGGATCCGCGTAATACGCGGGATTTTAATTTATAAATGATAAAAAAAAAAAAAGTGAAACACCTATTGTTGGTGATCGATTAAATTTAATAAAGATAAACTTTATGGAAATATAAAAAAAAATTATTAAATCTTGCTGATGTAAATATTTAGATTTTTATTGGTTACTCGCACACTTATTTTGGATGTTGATTAGTAACTTTGTTTCAAACTGGATTTCAACTCCAAATATTTCATCTCGCAATACAACTCATCTACTTCTTCCATCATATTAAAACCATATTTTTACTCCATGCATTCCTTGTCAATCAGTAATACTCAAAAATTTCATATCAAAATAATAGATGAATAATGCATTCTATCAAATTTATGTCTATATATGTCATTAGTATTAAAAAAATAATAAGAAAATTAACAAAACATATTAGCAAAGAAATTATAAAAAAATATATGAAAATTATATCAAAAATAAAATTTTAACACATGTAGTAATCTCATGAATATCAATTTTTTCATATGTCACACTAATATTTTTATAAATTGGAAATAATTTGTCTTATTTTCCTCTTTTTAGTCTTTTTGATTTACTATTTCCTTTTATTTTTTTTATAATATGTCTGTTTTTTACTATTATTTCATTTTAGTTACACTACAATTAGAAATAATTTGTCTTATTTTCCCCTTTTTAGTCTTTTTGATTTACTATTTCCTTTTAATTTTTTTAATAATATGTCTTAATTTTTTTAGACTATTATTTCTTTTTAGTTACACTACAATTTGATTTAAAAAATAAATAATGTAGAAAAAACAATTTATATTTTTTATATTAATATATTGACACATGTCACAATCTCAATTGAAATTAACACATATCAAGATCTGGTGAGTTACGATTTTGCCTACGTGTCACGCTCAAATTGAGCGGATCCTGCTTTATATAATAAGATAATAATTTTCTAAATCAATGCTGTTCTTGAATTTCCATCTTCTGTTAATTAATTTGTCACATGATAAAAATTTTGCCTCTATCTTCTCCAAACCTTCTTCTTCGTGGTTTTCTCCATCACAAATTTTTATTGGGACAGTTCCATCACAAATCATCTACTTCTTCCATCATATTAAAACCATATTTTTACTCCATGTATTTATTGTCAATCAATAATAAGCAAAATTTTCATATCAAAATAATATATATGCATGCTATCAAATTTATGTCTATATATGTCATTAGTATTAAACAAATAGTAAGAAAATTAACAAAACATATTAGAAAAGAAATTAAAAATTATTGTAAAAATATATGGATACTATATAAAAATTAAAATTTTCACACATATCGTAATCTCATGAATATCAATTTTTCATATGTCACACTAATACTTTTAAAAATTGGAAATAATTTTTCTTATTTTCCTTTTTTAGTCTTTTTGATTTACTATTCCTTTTTAATTTTTTAATAATATGTCTTATTTTCTTTTTTGACTATTATTTCCTTTTAGTTACACTACAATTAGAAATAATTTGTCTTATTTTCTTTTTTTAGTCTTTTTGATTTACTATTTCCTTCTATTATTTTTAATAATATGTCTTATTTTTTTTTTAGACTATTATTTCTTTTTATTTACACTACAATTTGATTTAAGAAATAAATAATGTAGAAAAGGAAAATTTATATTTTTTATATTAATATATTGACACATGTCACAATCTCAATTAAAATTAACACATGTCACGATCTGATGAGTTACGATTTTACATACGTGTCACGACACATGTCACGATCTGGTGAGTTAAAATTTTGTCTACGTGTCACACTCACGTTGAGCAAAATTTAAAGTAAAATAGCTTTGATCGATTTGTGGAACTCTCGAATTCATGATTTGCTTGTTTTAAAGTTGATTAAGAGAATAAAGACTGAGCACACAATTAAATTTTTGACGTTGTAGATGTTATTATATAGAGTTTGGTCTGTCAATATGCATGTGAACATGTACGTAAGAAATATGGCACTGTGCCTTTCTTTTAATGCAATGACATATTTTTGTTGAACATAATGGCATCTATACTTTTTTCCCCCTTTTTCAATAGTTTATTTTGGCTTTTTTTTTTTTTTTAAACGTATTGACATGAAACAAATTTTTCTTTTTTTAATGAATTTTTTTTTTTGACGGTAGGACATTGATTTTTTTTTTTTACGTTAGGGCACTTGCCTTATTTTTTCTCAATGATGTATTTTTTTTCTTTCTTTCTCGATTAGTTATGGCATTTTTCCTTTTTTGTTTTTAAACGTATTGACATGAAACAAAATTTTTTTTTTTTTTTATTGATATTTTTTTTTTACAAATTTTCCCTTTTACTTTTTTTTTTAATGACATTTTTTACAAATTTTCCCTTTTACATTTTTTTAATGACATTTTTTTTTACAAATTATTGGGTATTTTTTTCCTTTCTTTCTCGATTACTTATGGCATTTTTCCTTTTTTTTTGTTTTTAAACGTATTGACATGAAACAAATTTTTCTTTTTTTTAATGATATTTTTTATAAATTTTCCCTTTTACATTTTTTTAATGATATTTAAGTTAACACGATAACATAATATACATTAGTATATTAACACGTGTCATTATCTCAATTAAAATGACACATGTCACGATCTGATGAGTTATAATTTTGAGCGCATTTTCCTTTATATAATAAGATCGCATATTAGTGTCTCATTTTTCTGTTCTTGCCTTTTTTTTTAGAGATTATATTATCTTTTCTATAACTTTACAAATCAGGATTTAACATTTTTTTCTTAACATTTAAGTGCATGTATATTAATAAATAGAACAATTGGTTTGTTCAACCCATAATCTTCTGCAATGTTGATGATATCATGTCCAACCTTTACAGTTTTGTTACTTTATTTTTCAGTTTATTTTTCTATTTTCTTATGTTGTATTTTAGTCAATTGATTGTTAGTTTCTACTTATACTATTTTCAATTATTAAATATCGCATATTAGTGTTTCATTTTTCTGTTCTTGCTTTTTTTTTAGAGATTATATTATCTTTTCTATAACTTTACAAATCAGGATTTAACATTTTTTTCTTAACATTTAAGTGCATGTATATTAATAAATAGAACAATTGGTTTGTTTAACCCATAATTTTTTGCAATGTTGATGGTACCATGTCCAACTTTTACAATTTTGTTATTTTATTTTTTAGTTTATTTTTCTATTTTCTTATGTTATATTTTAGTCAATTGATTGTTAGTTTCTACCTATACTATTTTCAATTATTAAATATCGCATATTAGTGTTTCATTTTTCTGTTCTTGCCTTTTTTTTTAGAGATTATGTTATCTTTTCTATAACTTTAAAAATCATGATTAAATTTTTTTCTTAACATTTAAGTACATGTATATTAATAAATTTTTGTGTGTTTTTTTTCATCAAATATTTTAGACTTTAATTTTTTAAGTTGTATGTAGTAATGTGTTGATTTTCTGATAGTTTTGTTTATGTACAATAGTAAATTATTTATATTATTTTTAATATATATTTTATTTTATTCTTAAAACTTTAGAATTAAAAAATTTTCTTTTTCTAATTAAGTTAATTTATTTTGTTATAGTTAATAAAAAACTATGACATAATTTTCTTATCTCCTAAGATTTCTGATTACCAAAGTTACTTTAGAATTTTAGAATTTTTTCTAATCTAACTGTCGATTTATTTTAGATGCTTACGTGGAAAGTTACTATTAGTTATTTTAAATTTTATATAAAAATTTTAGAGGTTAATAGGTTCAACTTTTATATAGTATAAACCATCTTGAAAAAAAAAGTAAAGCTAATTTGATCAATCTAGTGGCATGAGATGTCTTAATTGTGCTTTAACGCCTTATCTTTCTCTAATTTTAAAGCGTGTCTTTTCTTTAAATGACTTTTGATTGCCATAATTCCACCTCCTTTGCCTTTATTTTTTATTTTATTTTTAGACACCGACTTTTCCCTTTATCGTGTGTTTTCTTTCTTCTTTAATTTTCTTGTTTTTCAAAAAGATAATAAAAAGTCGGAAATTTTTGATTAGAAAATTAATAGTTGTTTTTATAAACTGGATTTTAATACTAGTTGTAAGTTGTAACCTAAGAAGAAAGGCAAGGCTTTCATTATTTCCTTAGAGTCACGCCCGGCATTTATGTGATACTTTAAGGACGTTATACAAAGTCTTTTGGTTATAGACTCAATTATTTTGTCAGCGTACTCATCTTAAACAAAATTATGCTACTGTTTCGGTGAAAGGCGTACAGCGTAGCGTACTATAGAAAAAGTTACTAATAAAACAGAAAAAAAGTTACTACGAAATCGGTAGAAAAATACAAAGGACAAAAAACAGAATAATTTTTAGCTAGGAAAAAAAAACTAATTTTCTCCAAGAAAATGAATGTAATAATGGTAAAGCACATAGTCTACAAGATCCATCCAGTCCAAGGATTCCAAAACAAATACCATCAAAATAGATTGAAAAGGGAAAAGAACTAAGAGAGTGAAAGGGATCATCAATCACTTTATTAATTAGGGTAGACATCAGTTTGTTATTTCACAAATTTCATATATTTGGTTTGGATCAAAATCTATTTGTTGGATAATAATAGGATATCTTATTTGCTTGGTGAGTGGTGAAATGCTCTCATATTTTTCTAGCCTTTAAGTTTAAAATTTCATCTTTCTCTATTTTCAGCCAATGTCTGGTGTAGTTTTGAAGCCAACATTACGTCAAGATCTTATTTTGCATCTTCTCGAACTTCTTTTTCCATCTTTGGATCGAGGTTACTTTCTACTACAAACAAAAAAAGTTGCATTTGCGGTGCTTCGACGGTGGAAAGATTTCAATATGGCTATTGTTTTATGACCTTTTTTACTCATGTAAGATGTTGGTATAACCATTTGTTTGTGTTGGTGGTTTGTGTCGAAATCTTCTTAACGGTGTCAAAGGTTAGGTGAAGAGTTCTGTTGGTGAGTACGGCGGTACAAGATGGGTGCCAGGTTTCGCTGGAGGTTGGAGGCCAAGGGTTTGTGTGGTCCTTGGTTTGAGGAGATGATTGTTGGGATATCAATCCAAGTCCCACATCGGAAGTTTAGACAGAGATGGTCTAATATATAAGTCAAATCTAACTTCAATTAGTATGAGACCTTTTGAGAATGAGCCCAAAAACAAATCCCTGCGGGCTTGGCCACTTGGCCCAAAGCGGACAATATCATGCTAATGGGAGGAGTTGGACATAGGCTTGAAAAGTCCAACAAGTGGTATCAGAGCCCATGTTATGAAAAGGTGGACCTGGAGAAGTGGTGGGTGTGGACTGCATGTTCGCTGTGGGAGGAGCCCTCAAGGTAACCTCGCGATTAAGGGTGCCGGAGTCTTGTGTCGAAAGTCTTCCTAACGGTGCCAAGGATTAGGTGAAGAGTTCTGTTGGTGAGTACGGCGATACAAGATGGGTACCAAGGTTCGCTGGAGGTTGGAGGGCAAGGGTTTTTCTGGTACTTGGTTTGAGGGGAGGATTGTTGGGATATCAATCCAAGTCCCACATCGGAAGTTTAGACAAAGATGGTCTAATATATAAGTCAAGTCCAACTCCAATTAGTATGGGGCCTTTTGGGAATGAGTCCAAAAACAAATCTGTGCGGGTTTGGCCACTTGACCCAAAGCGGACAATATCATCCTAATAGGAGGAGTCGGACATGGGCTTGAAAAGCCCAATAAATGGTATCCGAGCCCAAGTTCAGAAAAATGTGGACCTAAAGAAGCATTTGTTGGGCTTTTATGATTGGTAACTATAAAAGCGGTATATCTTGTACAATGGTACAAGGTTACTAAGGTTACCAATCACTATTTATAAAAGAGAAGTTTTCAATATTCATTGGGAAAAATGTCATTTAAATCCCAAACTTTTTCGTTTTAGCCAATAAATCCCGAATTATTTCATTAGTCATTAAAATCCTGAATATTACGTTGACTAAGCCATTTTGATCCCGTAGTTAGTCAATGCTAACTTTCGTTTAACCCAGTTAATTGTCGTTATATTTTCTGTTAGTTATTTAATGACATCGTTTTATAAATAAAATAAAAAATTCTCAATTAGATTTGAAACCTCTAATTAAATATCTAAAAACAAAACAATCGATCTCTTTCTTCTCCACTTTGATCGTCGCGCACTTTCACCGTACTCGTCGAAAAAGATAGTGATTTATTATGTGAATCCATCGTTATATATCATTTGCTTAATACGACCTTAGAAGCGGTGCTTGGCATTGATTAATTACATTCCACATGAATCTGTAGTCTTAGAGTTTTATTTTCATATGAAAGTTTTTTTAAAGTATTGTGTTTAACACTTTTTCATTTTTTGGCATTTTAACTTCTAGATTAGAGACAATCAAAAGAGGCAAAGATTCATTAATTCTAAGATTCTTAAAGACGAAACACAAGTTCTTAACGGAAGAACAATCCATAAGTTACAAAACAAAGAGTAAAAAGCAAGAACAAAAAGTAGAAACATGACGCTAAGTTAAAAAAATAAAGTTTAAAAGATAAAGACATTAGTTCAATCGAAAAACTGAGTCCAAAAACCATGGAGTTCTTTGTGGTCCTCTCTATGATCTTTCATGTGATTGTCTTTGCAATCCTCCCTCTGATGGCCTGTGTGGAGCTTCTCCTTGTGATCCACTCCCTGATGATTCTCTCTATGTCAAAGATAGAAAAGTAATGTATAAATACATCAAGTAAAATAAATCACACTAACTAAATCATAACAAGTATTCTTTCCTATCATGGTTTTTTTTTGGTCGACCCCTTGGTCGTTTTGCTTCATTATGGACTCTTTGATTTGGACAAGTTGCCTTATTATGTCCCTTGTGAGTCCTGAATCTGGATCGATTCAGATCACACTAAAAAAGATGAATAATTCAGAGACGAAAGGTTGAATTTGGATGAACAGTAACGTAAGATGTTGAATTCGGATGAACAGTCACGTAACTATTGTGAATCGTATAAGAAATAGTCAACCGTATAAGAAAATAGTATTATTGCAATAACTTTTTAGCGAAATTACAGAATTTCCTCTCTCTATGGATGATTCTCGTACTTATACGAGATTACAGTTCCTTCTATCATGCTACCTCTTAAATCTCGTAATCAGTTCTCTTTATGAGCTTGACTACGTACGTTACGAACTTTGAATTCAATCTCGGATCCATATATCAAGCTTTCTCAATTAGACTAAAAACGAGTGCTCGCCCCATCCTCTGTTTTCTGAATAGGGCCGTATCCGCGAGTTGGCTTCTATACGAACTGGGTCGTATCTGTGAGCTGACCTCTGTACGAACTGGACAGTATCTGCGAGATGTCTTCTATACAAACAGGGTCGTATCCGCGAGCTGGCCTCTATACGAACTGGGCCGTATATGCGAGATGGCTTATATACGAACTCTATCTGCGAGATGGCTTCTATACAAATTGGGTCGTATCCGCGAGCTAACCTCTTTACGAACTGGGTCGTATATGTGAGCTGGCCTCTATACGAACTGAGTCATATCCGTGAGCAAGTTTTTATATGAACTTGGCCGTATCCGCGAGGTGACGTCTATATGAAATATCATCAATTGGGGATTTCAGGCCATACGCGAAATCCAACGCCAATAGTTAGCCCCCAAATCCTTTAAGTCGAAACTCGCGTTTTGTCTTGAAGGACTTAAGAGATTACTACGATTGTTTTCTCGTATCCAACTTTTAACTTGGGTCAATTCAGATCAACATATTCCGACCTATGAATCCTCCCAATCTCCATCTCACGGAACCTCAGGTTTGATTCATCTTTTTTTTTTGCCTTTTGCAAATTAAAATTGGATCTACTTCAACTTCGGATTTTCACAAGCAAGTACATCTCGAGTGAGTTGAATACGTGTTCGAATTGGTCTGGACCGATTTTCTTTCGGACTTAAGATTATTTCGAATAAATCGCTCGGCGCCAGTACTGATTTTAGTTGCCACAAGCTAGCTTTCGCGTATATCCAACTTTGACTTTATTCCCTTTGTAGGCGTATTTTTTACTATTATGTCGATTTCATTTTGGCACCGACTTTTATTTTGGTATGCATGTTTTTTGCCGATTTTATTTCGGCTCCGATTTTATTTTGGTGAACTATTTTTTTGCCAATTTTATTTCAGTGAACATGTTTTGTATTTGCTGATTTTATTTCGGCACCGATTTTATTTCGGTGACGTGTTTTGCCGATTTTATTTCGGTGAACATGTTTTTTTGCCAATTTATTTTGGCACCGATCTTATTTCAGTGAACATGTTTTGTATTTGCCGATTTTATTTCGTGAATGTGTTTTCTGCATATTTTATTTCGGTGAACACGTTTTATTTTTGCCAATTGTATTTCGGCACCAATTTTATTTCAGTGAACATGTTTTGCCGATTTTATTTCGGCACCGATTTATTTCGGTGAAAATGTTTTATTTTTCCCGATTGTATTTCGGCACCGATTTTAATTCAGTCAACATATTTCCTGCCGATTTTTTATTTCGGCACCGATTGTATTTCGGTGAACATGTCTTATTTCGGCACCAAAATTAACTCAAATCACTTTTTGACTTGATGTCTAGTCTATTACGTGGCAAGCTCATTTTGTGTGGAGAGCTGAGCTCTGACACTTGGTTTTTTGTGAGGTGAACTCGGCTTATATGCATTCATCTCCTTCTCGTTTGACGATAAATTTTGTTCTTCGCAGATTGAATTCAACTCTCCGCAGACTGAATTCGGCTATATACAAATTGAATTCAATTCTCCAAGGATCAAATTCAGCTTTCCGCGAGCTGAGTTCAGATCTCTGCCTTAAGCTCCATTCAGAATAAATGAACTATGCTCTCCACGAGCAGAATTTAGCTCTATCCGGATTGAATTCAATTCTTCGCTAGCCGAATTGAGCTTTCCACGAGCTGAGTTTAGCTCTCTGCGGATTGAATTCAATTCTCTGTGGACTGAATTCAGCTTTTCATGAGCTGCGTTCAACTCTTCGCGAGCCGAGTTTAGCTATCTGCGAGCTGAGTCCAGCTCTCTGCCTTAAGCTTCATTTTGAATAAATGAACTATGCTCTCCACGAGCTAAATTTAGCTCTCTGCGGATTGAATTCAATTCTCTGCAGATCAAACCTGTTTATGCCGATTTTATTTCGGCAACGATTTTATCTCCTTAAGGCAAATTTGTTTATCGAATCTGAATTGATTTGGCCACAAACTCTGTCACTCCAAAATTGACTTTCAATTCGCAAACATTTTTATTTTACTCTGGCTGTCGCGATTGTTGAACTAACATAAATTCAGATATTCTTCACCTCGAAATGATTACAACGAGTTTTGCAGACTGCATTTAACTCTCTGTCTTAAGCTTAGTTTTGGCGAAATGAATTCAGCTCTCCGTGAACTGAATATAACTTTGAACTGAATTTTCTCATGCGTCATAAGCTTCCTTAGACACTTAATATTTGAGTTACTTTTGTAGCTGGACTCGTTACCGAGTTGCCTACGTACCCGATTGAGGGATCAAGCCTGAACGTAGTTCGATTGCTTCTCCGGTAGGAGAGATAAGTCAGTTTATGATTCCGGAGCCTTGCTTTGACGAAGAGCCGTCTACGTAGAGTGCCCATTTAGTTATTGGGGGCGGACTCTCGAGATTTTCAGTCGTAAGCTCTATGAGAAAATCTGTAAGAACTTGCGACTTCGTACTTGTCTTGATACGATATTCGATATCGTATTCACTTAGTTTGATCCCCCATTTTACTAAACGACCTAACTGACTTGGACTATTCAAAATAGATAGTAGCGGCTGCCTCGTCATTACAATGACAGAATGCCACTAGAAATAAGGGCGAGCTTACGAGTCGAATACTTTCAGCGAGAGCTAACTTCTCCATCACGGGAAATCGTGTCTCTGGATCGATTAAACTTTAATTCCAAAGCAGAGATATGGATTAGCTTTGTCAATACAGACTTGGATAACCCGATATTTTTGTGGAGCTCGGTTTCTTGGTCAACTCGGGAGCTCGAACTTTCCGAGTTCACAACTTGGGTCATCTGAGATCTCTGAACTATGTCATTAACACTCCAACCCGAACTCCATGTTGTCTCGTTGATATTCTCCGAGCTCCGAGCTACCTTGTTAACACGCTAATCCGAGCTCTGAGCTATCTTGTTGATGCGCTAATCCAAGCTCCAAACTGTCTCCCTGACTTGGTGACTCCAGATTGTTGAGTATTTTCAGGGATTCCAGACACGTCATAATTATTCGGGAAATCCGTATTGTCAAGTTCTTTTTTTCGAAGATGACTCCCTTTCTAGCTTTAATTGCTGTTGCAATTTTAGCTTATGTCCGCTCATGTAACATATGCATGAATCTTTTCGACTACCGTAGACAACTCCGACTTCATTTGGTGTTAGAAACTTAATGCATTGACGATATGTTGACGGAACTGCTTTCATTGCGTTAATCCACAGAGTTCCCAAGATCATGTTATAGGTCGTCAGACGATCAATGACCATCAAATCGATTAGCTTGAGTACTCCAGCAGCTGATACGGGTAATCTAATTGTCCCCAACTGACATCTCGGTCATAGCATTAAACCCAGTTAGCAGAGTCGTAACTCCTTGTACTTCAGACTTGTTAATTCCCATACAAAATAGCGTATCGAAAAATATTACATCAACAGAGCTTTCTGTGTCAATCATAATTCTCGAGACTTCACTGTTTGCTCCGTTATCCAATTGGATAACTAAAGCATCATCGTGTGGTTTGTTGAGTCCGACAGTGTCTTTTTCGGAGAGTGATATCTCAACATCAGAATCAGGAGCGAAACGTGTTTGGCCGAAATCAGCCTTTCTCTAGTGGTTCTTAATTGAAGTGATGGTATCACGACAATATTTCAATCCTCCCATGATAAAATCATTTCTTTTTTTCTGAACAGGTTGATGGGAGTCTTGTTTTCCTTGAAACCTTCCTCTTTTTGCGCCCGACGAATTGTCTTGGCTGTTTTGGCTCTCGCTAAACATTTCTCGCTTCAGACTCTTAATATCGAGGTCATTCACTGACTCCCTCGCCGCAACCTTAGCGGCAAGAAAATTATTTACTTTAAAGAAGTCATGTGTTGCATGACCCTTGCACTGGTGGATTTCGCAAAATGTGTTCTCGTCGCGGTCCATAATTCTTGGCCACGATCCGGGTGACTTTTTGTCGGAATCTCGCGACAGACTATAAGTATGAGATCCACCACCGTAACTTTGAAAGTCGTTGTTATCTCTCCTTTCGAATTTCTTCGGGTTGGGAGAAGTCTCATGAATTGGCTTGTGATGTTTGAACTTTTTGGAGAGAGCGGCCTTTTCCTCCTTCGCGTCAATCTAGTTGGTGGAACAATGAAGAGCATCCTCAATCGTATCCACCGTATGAATCGTTAGATCAAAACAGAACAGAGATTCATGCCAGAGACCGTGCTTTAAGCTTGCAAAGCGGTCGAATTACTTACTCTAGCTATCTTGGCCTTTACTTTTTTAAATCGTTCAATAAAATTGCGTAAAGGTGCTCCTTGCGACAAATTCCAGAGATCGGCAGTTAGCGTTTCCTTATTCATAAAAATAGAATAATGCTTGATAAATGCTGTCGACAACTGATTGAAGTGGTCAATAAATCCTTCCTCAATCTGTGAAAACCACTTCAGAGCGGAGCCTTCGAGGTTTTCGGTAAAGAGTCGGCCAAACCGATATCTTTCTCGTCATCACTAAAATGAGCGCGAGTTGCAGCAATTCAGAATGCAGTCATGAATGCTTTCGGATCCGAATTGCCTTCATAAGTTGGAAGTCTCAGCTTCCCCGTATCTCTAATGCGTGCATTCATAATTCTCGGAGAGAACGGGATTTTCTCAGTTTCTTCGATGACGCAAACAATTTATGGAGCTACGCTCGCGACTTTGTTCACTTTGGAAGTCACAGCCACAAGTTTTGCATTGGTCTTCTCAATATCCATGTGTAAGGTCTCGAATTTTGATCCACCTTGTCCAACGGGAATTCCCCCAGATAAGGAATTTCGTCTCTCTAAATTCAGAGTATAAAGGCCAACAGCGTGATCATTTTTCGATTCAGGCCGAATCGAATTTCGTTGATCAGCCTGACAAGGCAGATCATTCCTTCCCGGGAGTGCGGATGGAGGAGGCATGTTCTGTGGATTCGCCACGCTTAATTTTTCCCGGGACTTGTCCCAAAATCGATCGTGTTTGGCATGATGAAACCGATTAGATTATTTTCATTTGAACGAGGATTCGGGGTCACAGTTGGACCTAAAGGTCTCGTTGCCAAAGCAGTTGCGTCTGGTGGAAAATCAAGTCGTCGAGTTGGGTGAACTAACGAATTTCCATCAGTTCGTGGAGCGCAGATGGCGTAGATATGTGACTCCAAAGCAGTCTGTGCTGCAGATAAATCGGTCAATCGGGAAGAGATGAGCTCTTTATGAGTATTGAAGCGAGCTACGAGAGCATCGCTGGAAAGTTTTTGCTGATCAGAAGCGGACTTTAGATCGGCCAACATCGTCTTGATTTCGGACAGAATGTTAACTTGGTCAACTTGGTCCGATATCGTTGTAAACTACGGCGATCCCGAATTTCGATATGGGTAAGATACTTTCGGTCCCCTCAGACGGTGCCAAAATGTGAGTCGTGAATCTGGATCGATTCGGATCACACTGAAAAGGATGAATAATTCACAGACGAAAGGTTGAATTTGGATGAACAGTAACGCAAGATGTTGAATTCGGATGAACAGTCACGTAACTATTGCAAATCGTATAAGAAAATAGTATTATTGCGTATAACGTTTTAGCGAAATTACAGAATGTCCTCTCTCCATGGATGATTCTCATACTTATACGAGATTACAGTTTCTTCTATCACGCTACCTCTTAAATCTCGTAATAAATTCTCTTTTTGAGCTTGACTACGTACGTTACCAATTTTGAATTCCTCGGATCCATATATCGAGCTCTCTCAATTCGACTAAAAACGAGTGCTCGGCCCATCCTATGTTGTCCAAATAGGGCCGTATCCGTGAGCTAGCTTCTATACGAACTAGGTCGTATATGCAAGTTGGCCTCTGTACGAACTGAGACGAGCCAAATATTATGGTGACGAGCCAAAAAACCGGCGACGCGCCAAGATAACGGCGATGCGCCAAAATGTTGGTGACGATCCAAAACGCCTGGTGGCGCGCCAAGATAATGGTGACAAGCCAAAGTATGGGTGACGAGCCAACATTGTGGCGACGAGCCAAAAAACCGGCGACGCGCCAAAATATTGGCGATAATCCAAACAGGTGACAGGCTAAACAGATAAAGATCCAGACACGACAAAAAGGCGACGAGCCGGATTTCTGGTGACCCAGCGAAGCAGCAAGCCCAACATCTTGTTGGGCCGAGGCAACAAGCCACAAGAGGTCGGTGGGCCAAGTTAGCAAGTCGAAGTAATAAGCCCACACCTGAACAGACTTAGACAAACCAGAGAAGAAAGGAAATCTCGAAGAATAAAGAAGTTTTCCTTTATCATTTGGGAAGAGGCGTAGCCAACTTATTTTTGTATAAATAGACATTTATCCCTTTGAAAAAGGGATCCGCAATTTGACCTAGCAAACACTTGTGATTTTCTCTGCAACAATTTTCTAACAGCTTGAATAAAAGTACCATCTTTGGATCTCTGTTCTTGTGTTTCTTTTCATAGAAGTTTTTTGAATCCCTAAATTTTCTTTACAAAATTTAGTAGTACGAGTTTTGAGTCCCACAATTTGGCACCGTCTGTGGGGAAGTCTCAACTTTCTGACACATAAGAACCACCGAATACGAGATATGAAACAATGACCATAGAAGGAGAGTGAAGCGGCGAAGACGCGAGCAACATTGGTGCCGATCTTCCAGAAGTGAGAACCAATCCACCGCCAGCAAACACGGAAGGCACTTCAGAGACGCTGACAGAGTTGAAGAACATGATAACCACGTTGCTGAAAAAGGCGGAGGATCAAGACAAGCTGAATAGCTCGCTGACAGAGAAAATTGAGATGCTGGCGACAGAGAGCCGAACCCGAAATACCCGAATCAGAAGCTTGGGCTCGACGATGAATCCACCTATCAGCGGGATCGCTAGACGACTTGGCTTAAACCCAATGGTCCTGGATTGTTCGACACCACGAGACGCATCGAGGACTTTCGGAGGGCTGCCACCGCCACGTCCAACCGATGAACAAACGCTCGTGACGACCATATCAAATATAACCGAGCCACCTCGGCTGATCCGAGGAGCAAGAGGAGCCAGCGATAGACATGACCTACGCACCAACGATGGGTCGGCTGCAGCAATCGCTCTCAACGAGGAAGGGCGCGAAGAAGGAGACCACAACAAGGAGAATCTCGCCAATGAGGGACTCGCACCAACAATGACAGGAGCCCGAACCAGCGAAGGCAACGTCTACCCGAACCAAGCCAGGAACTTAGCAGAAGAGGAAGAAAATCTCCTATGGGTCCAACAGGCACAATACGCTGACGAGCCAAGAATGACGAGCCGAGCCCAGAGAGAAGAGCTAGATGAAATCCGAGCCTCCTTGGATCGTGCTACTGCTAAGGTAAGAGCCGTTCGATCCCAAGTGCACAAGGCAACCAGTAAAGTTCTGGAGATTGACCGCGTATTAGAAGAAGCACATAATACACCGTTTATAGCTCGGATTACCAAGGCAAGGATCTCCGACCCCGGAAAGATTAAAGTCATAGCTCGCCAAATAAAAACTAAGTGGATAAAGCCATCCAGGCATTGTTCAAAATACCAAAAGAAAAGGGTCGAATCAAAGGAGCATTAAAAGAAAAATCAGTTGGGAGGATCCAGCTCGGCAGTTTTTTCGTTGGCAAGATTGGCGACTCCAAGTGTGCCGACATTCAAACCTGCGAAGTCTGTAACTCCGGCTATTTCCGCTGCACTCTTTGTTGGTTTGTTCCCAAGGAGAGTGCCCACAGAGTCAGAGGAGACTGGTGAAAATGTCAAATCTTTCTTCAGCTCGGCCTCGATCTTCTCAAACTCCTCATTTGCTTAAGCCAAGTCAACTCTCCATTCCGCTAACTTCATCGCCTCAGAGTCCAAAGCTGGCACGTCTTCCTTCTGCAGAATCTCGAGTAGCTGGAGATTGCTGTCAACCTGAGCAAGATTGAGTTCCTTCTCTTTCGCCTCCTTCAGTTCGGCAACGCACTTCTCAATCTTGGAAAGCCTCTCCTGGGACTTTTACGCCATCTCCCGCCTCGCCAACTTATGGGCTTTCTTTATGTTTGATTCATGCAGGGCGTCAGCAGCGGTGAGCTGTCTCTTCAGAGATTCGATCTCAGCGACTTTCGTTTGCTTGGAATGATCCAACCTCATAGCTAAGTCGTCAGATTTGTTCCACTCATCTTTAAGGAATGCCTATTCCCTCTCAAGAGCTTCAATCTGAGCCGAAGCAGTTGCCAGCTCGTCAGCATGTTTACTCTCTAGCTCGGCAACCTTGCTCCTGAAGAAGGATGCGTCCTTTCGGGCATCTTCGATTCAGCGCCTGTCTTTTCGCACATCTTGCTCGAAGGCGGCAACGATCTTATTGATGGATGTGACGAACTGACCAAAGGGAGAAAAATTATTAGTACTTGGTCTTTCTATTCAGTAAAATATGCAATATCCAAACATGCCTTGGTGCCTCGGAGTGACATATCGGTGTACAGATCACCATGAGAGAGCATATCGAGGGGCGGCAGCCTATCCCCCCAAGCAGCGAACCTTTGAGAAGAGGGTTGCTAAGGCCGCCTCGTCATTACAAATTGGCTCGGATTCTTCATGCCTAAACGACATTAGCGCTGGCTCGGTAGAATCAGGATCGGCAGGATTTTGGCGTTTTTTCTTCTCTCATTTTTCCTTAGATTTTTCCTTGTCAGCTTCAGAGGAAGGGCGCTTACTAGGAGTCAGTTTCTTGCCCTCGTTGTGCTGAGATATTGCCGAATTAGAAGGCCTAGCAACCGAAACAAGAGTGAACCCACTTCTCTAGCCTCGGCATCAAGAATTGGAGGCTCGGAAAGAGTTGTTTGCTCTGTCCCGGCGTTAATCTGGCCAATCACCGTAGGGTTTGGCTCGGCAAATTTTTCAACCCCATCAGCGGCTCGGATAGCAGTTTTCTTTGCCTTCTCCTTTAAAGCTTGTTTATCACGGATCGTCGGTTTCTTCCCCATAGCTTTTTCCTGAAAATTTTGAGATGGAGATTCAGAATCCGAGCTTTCAGATACTTCGACACCGGCAAAGATGGCTCGGGCTTTCTCAACTCTCTTCAGGGAAAATTGATTTTCCCAATGGTACTTTCCCGCAGCGAGCGTGTTCTGAAGTGAAAGCGTATCCTCTGGGAAATGTAGGAGAATCTGCCGCACTGTAAAAACAAAGAAGAAAGATTTGTCAGCTCTCTACAAGATAAAAAAACTGATAGATCTCCTGAAAAGTCTACGGCTCGCCCACCAATAGTTTCCCACTCCGTTTTGACATGGCAGACGCATCCGGCTTCTACCGTGGCATCATTAAGAGGAACGAAGAAAAAGTAGCTCCCCCAGCCGTTGTCTTTGCTTCGAAAGCCTTCAATAATCTTCCTCTGCTTCTTATTAGAAACATAATAGCAGGCTTCAGAGTTTTTAATCTTCCAAAATTCTAGAAACTGCCGTAGATGGGAAACGCGAACAGTCACGTCACATTCATAGCTCCAAACCAGAATCCCAACCAAGTGACGCATTCCCGCGGAGGAATTTGGCTCGGCGCTAATCCATGCTTGGCCAGAAAACGGATGATCAATCCAGGAATAGGAAACCAAAGCAGACTTTGGTAAAAGAAACTTTCATAGAGAGCAAAATGCCCAGGCGGCGGAGCCTCGGCTCGGTCTGTCAAAGCAGGGACAATCAAGTCAACGTCTTCTGAAATGTTGAATCGATGCTTCAATGCTTCCAAGGATTCTGTAGTGCATAAAGACGAACCAGGTGGGTCGGCTCATCTCTTAGGAGCCTTTTCTTTCTAGGTTTTCGTCTCGTTGATGTGCTAGCTTGTTGGCTCGCAAACAATCTCTCCAACCGCACTTTTTCGGCCTTATCAAGACTATAGTCCGTTGGTTCGGCTTTGATTTCTTCAAGGACTTTCTGTATCAAGTTTGCCTCGGTTGGTTCGATAATCTGAGGAGACCGCACCATATTACGACCAAGCAGTGAAGTAGAGTTTGCCGAACCAACAAAATCTTCCAGCTCGGCGATATGCGACATCAGAAATCTTGGCTCGGAAACACACTAGATACTTAGCAAATAATTGAAGAAATCTCGGCTTGGAGACATAAGAGATCTGGGCCACACCGCGATCCAAATAACGATGGATCGGGAAATTCGTTAACTTACCGCAGGTGTATGAAGATGGATCGAAAAATGCAAAAAGTCGCCGGATGAGTTTGAAGATAGATCGAATAAATTAAAGAACCGCCGAGCCACGTTTGAAGTTAGGTCAGAAAATTCTAAGATTCGGCGGCGGAGGAGAAAAAATCAACAAAAACCTAGCCAAAACTTAAAACATAAAAAGAGAGAAAAGAAGAGAGAGAAGAGAACTACCTGTCTTTATGGAAATTTGGAGAAATGAGTTATGAGAATTGGGACGAGAATTTGAATATATAGACGCTTAAAAGCACAGCGCGTGATACTACGCGACCTCGAAAACCAACGAAAATGTTTGCAGTTCCCAATAAAGTTATGGTTTGAGAGAACGAAAATATTCGGTCACCGAGCCAAAAACAGATCAAACTCAGCAAGATGGCTCGGCATCATGCCGCAATGGTTCGGTAGTACAAAGCTGGCTCGACAGCCAGACAACCCAGATAGCACGGTAACATCGGCTGCCAAGATAATTCTACAATAATACCGAACCAAAGACGGCTCGGCAGCCAGACAACCCGGACAGCACGGTAACATCGGCTGCCAAGACAATTCTACAATAATGCCGAACCAAAGACGGCTCAGCAGCCAGACAACCCAGACAGCACGGTAACGTCGACTGCCAAGACAATTCTACAATAATACCGAACCAAAGACGGCTCGACAGCCAGACAATCCAGACAGCATGGTAATGTCGGCTGCCAAGACAATTCTACAATAATGCCGAACAAAAGACGGCTCTGCAGTCAAACAACCCAGACAGCACGGTAATGTCGGCTGCCAAGACAATTCTACAATAATGCCGAACCAAAGATGGCTCGGCAGTCAGACAATCCAGACAGCACGGTAATGTCGGCTGCCAAGATAATTCTACAATAATGTCGAACCAAAGACGGCTTGACAGTCAGACAACCCAGCATGGCAACGTCGGCTGCCAAGACAATTCGATAATAATGCCGAACCAAAGACGGCTCGGCAACCAGACAACCCAAAGTTCGGCAGCAACGGTTACCGAGGCAATTCAGTAATAATGCTAAACCAAAGATGGCTCGACAGCATGACAGCCTGAACTACTCACTGATATGACGAGCCAAAATGGCTCGGTAATACAAGTAACGAAGTAGCTTGGCGACAGCGCACACCTAAACAGCTCGGCAGCATGTCAAAGAAAGGATGGCTCGGCAACATAAGAAAAGTCTCGGATGTCAATCTCGGAGATGACCAACTTTCACCTCGTCATCGTCATCACTGACCCTGACGAGATGGGGGGCTAACTGTTGGGGTCAATTTCCACCCCATCGAGATTGACCACCGAAAATGGTTAAGTAAACATTTTGGGCCTAGCCAAACTCGGTGGGAGCGTGGATGGGCCGAACCAACTTTGGTGATACGAGACGAACCCACTTTGGTGGTACGAGATGAACCAATAAATAGTGATGAGCCAACATGTCGGCGACGAACCAACAAATGGTGACGAGCCAACATGTCGGTGATGAGCCAAAACACCTGGTGGCGCGCCAAAATAATGGTGACGAGCCAAAGTATGGGCGACGAGCCAAACATTTTGGCGACGAGCCAAACATTTTGGCTACGAGCCAAAACACCTGGTGGCGCGCCAAGATATCGGTGACGAGCCAAACATTTTGGCGCGCCAAGATAACGGTGACGAGCCAAACATTGTGGGAGCGTGGATGGGCCGAACCAACTTTGGTGATACGAGACGAACCAACTTTGGTGGTACGAGACGAACCAATAAATGGTGACGAGCCAACATGTCGGCGATGAATCAACAAACGGTGACGAGCCAACATGTCGACGACGAGCCAAAATGTTTGGTGGCGCGCCAAGATAACGGTGACGAGCCAAACATTGTGGCGACGAGCCAAAAAACCGACGACGCGCCAAGATAACGGCGACGCGCCAAAATGTTGGCGATAATCCAAAACGCCTGATGACGCGTCAAGATAACGGTGACGAGCCAAATATGGGTGATGAGCCAACATTGTGGCGACGAGCCAAAAAACCTGCTACGCGCCAAGCGACGCGCCAAAATGTTGGCGACAATCCAAACAGGTGACAGGCTAAACAGATAAAGATCCAGACAAGACAAAAAGGCAACGAGCCGGATTTCTGGTGACCCAGCGAAGCAGCAAGCCCAACATCTTGTTGGGCCGAGGCAACGAGCCACAAGAGATCGGTGGGCCAACTTAGCAAGTCGAAGTAATAAGCCCACACCCGAACCGACTTAGACAAACCAGAGAAGAAAGGAAATCCCGAAGAATAAGGAAGTTTTCATTTATCATTAGGGAAGAGGCCTAGCCGACTTATTTTTGTATAAATAGACATGTAGCCCTTTGAAAAAGGGATCCGCAATTTGACCTAGCAAACACTTGTGATTTTCTCTGCAACAGCTTTCTAAACAGTTTGAATAAAAACACCATCTTTGGATCTCCGTTCTTGTATTTCTTTTCATACAAGTTTTTTGAATCCCTAAATTTTCCTTACAAAATTTAGTTGTGCGAGTTTCGACTCCCACATGGACCATATCTGCGAGATATCTTCTATACGAACTGGATTGTATCCGCGAGCTGACCTCTATACGAACTGGGCCGTATCTGCGATATGGATTCTATACGAACTCGGTCGTATCTGCGAGATGGTTTCTATACAAATTGGGTCGTATCCGCGAGTTGGCCTCTTTACGAATTGGGTCGTATATGCGAACTGACGTCTATACGAATTGAGTCGTATCCGCTACCTGATTTCTATACGAACTTGGCCGTATCCGCGAGGTGACTTCTATACAAATATCATCAATTGGGGATTTTGGGCCATACGCGAAATCCAACGTCAACATCCCTCTTCCCTGCAATTTGAACATGTTATAACACGTCGATCGCGTGTTAACTTGGTTTGCTTGGAAGAAGAGGAAGATTCATTATGCCCTTTAAGCCTAGCGTGGTTACTTTGTCTACCACGGTTGCCTAATCTATATGGTGGTGGCAAAACGGGTAATCCATGTAACCTCGGCCACAGGTCCTTACCTTGTACAGGCCTAGTACCACGCTCATATGTTTGTTGCCATTTTCGAGTTGTGTAAAACTCTGACACATAATCGTCAACCCATTTAAGGAACCACGCTTATGGATGTTCTTCGGTTAAGAATTTGTGCTTCGTTTTTAAGAATCTTAGAGTTTACGAATATTTGCCTCTTTTGATTGTTTCTAATCTAGAAGTTAAAATGCCAAAGAAATGAAAAAGTGTTAAACACAATACTTTAAAACAACTTTCATATGAAACATAAAACTCTAAGACTACAGATTCATGTGGAATGTAATTAATCAACGCCAAGCACCGCTTCTAAGGTCGTATTAAACAAATGATATATAACGATGGATTTACATAATAAATCACTATCTTTTTCGACGAATACGGTGGAAGTGCTCATCGGCGACGATCAAGGTAGAGAAGAAAGAGGTTGATTGTTTTGTTCTTAGAAATTAATTGGGGTTTCAAATCTAATTGAGAATTTTTTTATTTTTTTTATATAAAACGATGTCGTTAAATAACTTACAGAACATATAACGACAGTTAACTGGGTTAAACGAAAATTAGCATTGACTAACTACGCAATCAAAATAGCTTAGTCAATGTAAAATTCAGGACTTTAATGACTAATGAAATAATTCGGTATTTATATGGCCAAAACGAAAAAAGTTGGAGATTTAAATGACATTTTCCCCAATATTCATTACACAAACTCTAGAGTAGGAAATATGTGTGTAACGAACCAATATTAACTGCTGGTGTAAGGTTTAATTAGAACATTAAAATCCAAAAACCAAAAGGTTCCATTAGGATGCGTTACATTTTCTGATTTTCAGCACTATTTATTAATGTAATCCAACTTTTCAAAACAAAAACAAGAAAAGGGAAAAAGGGTAGGTAGCTCTGCCACAAGTCAAACTTTGTGTAGACGAAGAAGCTAAGCTACTATTCAACATTCCCCTCCTCTCAGCTTTAACTCCTTTCCCATCCCTAATCTCACCAAATCCAACAGTTACACTACCAAACTCTACAGATTTAGAGAGAGAAATACAATACATAATTTCAACTTCGAAAAAAATAAAGAAGTTGCAAAACAAGTCTCATATTTTTTTTAGTTTACGTAAATACCATACCATAATGGCTCGCTTTTCTCAAAGCTGCATTAGTTTTTCCCTTTAGAACTCATCTCCTTTTTCCTAGGCATAAAAAGTAAATACATACATAATCCCTCACAAGCAAATGGTCTTTTTAAATATTATATGATATTAGGAAAAACAAACAAAACAAAGTGTTATCTGACTCAATCTCTCACGCTTGCGGCTTCAAAGCACCCGTGTTGGCAAAAAACACCTTGAAATGCACCCAAACCCACTTCCCTTTCTCTGCAATTTCAATTAGCATTTCCCAAATCAAACCTTTAACATAATCTTTTTTTTTGTGGGTAAAATCTTTAACATAATCTTAAACAAGAATATTTATTAGATAGAAGCTAATTTAAGGATAAACTAACTAATAATACTTGAAGGACTTTTTATACCATTTTGGATTTGACGGAGAGAAGCTGAGGGGACACTTTGTACAAGTCTTCGTCCACGGGTTTCGGCGCCGTCGTCCTCCGCCTCACCACCGGTGTTGGACAGCTCGTCGGCGCGTTCGACTCACGCGCGTCCGCCTTGAAGTTGTGTTGCTCCTTGTGGCCGGTTCTCTTCGCCGCCGCCGGCTCCTGGCCTACCTTAGCCCGGCGTCGAGGGAGGAGGATGACGGCGGGAGCTACAAGGTGGTGGGTGTCGTAGAGATCGCCGGCGAGGTAAAGATCGCGATCTTGAGGGTAAGGAGCGTAGTGGAGAAAAGCAGGCTGCTGAGTCGTTGCGGTCTCGAAGCACTGAGTGAATGGAACGGCGTCGTTCCAGTCCCAGCTCCCAAACGCCGGCACGTGTCCCCTCCTGTAGTACTCTCCTCCTCCGTATTCCTGACATTTGAAAAAACAAAAGTTACAAAAGAAATTGAAAAACTCAAAAGAAGAAGAAGGAGCTTACGTAGTCCATGGCAGTAGTGGTGAATGGGATTGATGATGTTGGATCTCTGCTTTAATAAGTAATCTAAATAGGAAGAGAAAATGAGAGAGAGAGAGATATTGAGGTTTATTAAATGACCAGATGGGTTCTTTACATTATTACTCAACACTGAGACAAAGTTGCCTTAAAGTCTACTCGTAGGAGAGAGAATAGGTTAGAGAGTAGAGAGACTGTGTGTGTCTGAGCATAGAGAGAGTGAGAGAGTGTGTTTTTAAAATCCAGTAGGGTAAGTGAAAATAAAAGTAAAGTTGGCTTAGCTACTCTTCTTCTTCTTCTTCTTACTTTTTAACAAAATTCTACTGTTTTTTTTCTTATTTCTTTTTAGACAGTGTTCCGTAGTCTGTCTTTACTTTTAATCTTTTAAATGTTTATCCTTTTTTATATAGTTTTGTTGGCTTTAAACTTTGGTTTTACATGGGATTAAAAAGAAAAAAATATTCTATTTTGTCTCATGGTTGACAACCAAAAAAGACTTGCGTAACTGTCACAGGAAATAAGAAAAGTATTAAATTGACCAAGTTTTTATGGCCTCTAAAGCTGACTTATGCAATATTCCATTTTATTACGTCTTTACAGATTCTAAAAATACATCTTCTGTGTTGGTAAAAATAAATTTGTGGAGCAGATAACATTAATGATCTTTTATCGGAATGTCCAATTTGAAAAATGAAATTTATATAAAAAAAAGGTGAAAAATGTAGAGACAAAAGAGTTAAGAAAGGAGCTTTAGTAAGAAGAAGGGGCCACATGCAACATTACCTCTGTTATGAAACTTTGTGCTCTGTGCAGTGTGCAACCAACATTGCCACGATTCCAAGCAACCCCATTTATTATCTTTTGTCAATTTCTCTCAACTTTTCCTTATAAAATTCCATCTTTGCAATAAATATGTCTCTATTTTTGAAAATATTTTCTCAGCAGATGAGACGTGGGGTTAGGTCAAAATTGCTGAAACTGGTCATACCAGCGTAATTAATTGTAACTGCACATTGCAGCCTTTGAAATTGAGAAAACAGTTAAAAAACAAATCATCGGAATGGCTTTTCATTGATGTAATAAATATTTGGGTTAGGGCAGCTAAAAGTGGATATTAATTCTTATAAATGTTCACAAACGCCTTTTAATTGTCAACAATTATAATTCAATTAAAACGGTTTAAAAATCCAAACGAAAATACAAAAATTACTTAACTAATTTTATATAGTATTATCTAACATTTTATGTTAAATTATCCGACTTATATTTCAAATAGCAAACTCATTTAAATGCATTGAACAGGTTGACCGATTATGCATGTCATAATACAAATAAATGTTTCTAATTCATAATGCAAAAAGAAGTGACTTCTACGTACATTATTTACTCCATGACAACAAACATTTTCAAATCTACAATTTTTTTTCTCATATTTCCCCTCATACAACAACCTAAAAAAAAAGACGATTCTGTCATTCATTACTCTCTTTTTCCTCTCTTCTCTCTTTCTTTTCTCCCTCTTCTTATTTTTCTTTATTCTCTCTCTCTTTTTATTTTGGTATTTGTGCAAGTTTAAAATAATGAAAAATAATTGACTATTTATTTATGTACAAAAATATGGTATCTACGCATATTTATTGTCCTAATGGTGCATGATCATCTTAGTTGTCCACTACATATGCGTATTTTTATTGTCCACGCATTAAAAACTTTCTAAGTCTATATTTGTCTCTGTTTATTGTCCACGTGGACGAAAAATAAATTATATAACTTAACGACTAAGTAATCTCTCTGTTCCCTACATGAATAGAAGAAGATGTCCTCGACCTCGTGTCGATTTTCCACAATATATACACATTTCTAATTGTCCACACGCAACACAAAGATATTTCTTAGTGATTGAGTTATATAATTGATTTCTGTCCCGTGGACAGTAAATAATAGCCAGAAACAAATATAAACTTCGTCAATGTTGCGTGTAGATAATTACAAATATGTATATATTGTGGACAATCGGCACGATGTTGGAGACAACTTCAATAAAACTTTGTCAACGCGAAACTTATTATATGGTAGACAATTATTTCTATCTTATTTATGGATGAGAGACAAAAAAAAAATTTCAATAACATAATTATTTAATAATTATGGAAGAATAAAAAGAGAAACAAAGTAAAAAGGAGAGAGAGATTCTTGATTGAAAATTAAATGAGAGAGAGAAAGTTCAAGAAGAAAACATTAAATGAGATGAGAGAGAGAACAATTATTATTGTATGAAAAAAAATAAAAGAATAAAGTTGAGTGAAAAATGTGTGAAGGGGCAAAATAATCTTTACATTTAGAAGTTGTGGTAAGTGGGAAAAAGTGAGAGATAAGTGGTAGATTTGAAAATATTTAGTTTAAAAAGTGGTAATGTTGATAATTTTCCCTAACTAATTTCATATGGATATTATATAGCATTTTATGTTAAATGATCCGACTTAGAATTCAAATAGTAAACTCATTTAAATGCGTCGAACAGGTTGGCTGATCCGTCAGGGTAATCGTTATCATCACCAACTCGGAGCAATCAGTTGCAAATACCATTGTCGTACGCCACTGCTCGATTATGCATGTCATGATCCAGATAAATGCTTCTAATTCATAGTGCAAAAAGAAGAGACTTCTACATACATTTTTTACCCCATGACAGGTCCTTCCATGTCGTCTTGAAAACAGTAACAGTCTAAATATGTACAAATATATGTCCCCTTCTATGATATGTCGATGTAACATCAATAACCAGTATAGTAAGGATCAAAGAAGAGGTGATGGTTATATTATGATCAATACATTGTTCTTTGACTTGGGCTGACTCCCATGATATAGCCTCGTTCTCTGCTATCTTGCGGAATAGAGGGACTTGAACCCTCACGATTTTAAAAGTCAACGGATTTTCAATTTCGATCCAAATTTTTGAAGATTTTATTATTTCGTGCTTTCAAAATGTACTGAATGATCCATGAGAAACTACGGTCCCGATAAGACTATGGAATTCTCCAAAATAGATAGTTAAATTTTTGTAGATTTGAAAAAATCGAAACTCCCAGAAAAATATCCATTGCTGATTTTTTTTTTGTTTTGTTAAAGCCCATGTCTGTATCGTTGGGGGACATTTAAAAAGAGCATGATTAATTTTCTCTTCCTAATTCGTCTCGCAGTGTACACATTGGAAATAAAAATCAATACATCTAGTCCTCCAATACGATGTGACTGAAAACACATCTCGTTAAGACTTAAAATCTATCGAACAATCTTCATTAATTCGAGCATATCTTGAAATTGCACCATTGAATTTTCACGATCTAATATAAAAATCGAAGCTAACACTCCCATATATCTTGTGGTAACATTTGAGCTTGATCCAACGGTGGAAATGTTTCTATCTGATGTGAAATATTTGATACTCAGAAGCTGTCCAACCTTCAAATTACTTGTTTTGCATCCTTTTGAGTCCAAATTAATCCAAATTCTTGTAAAAACTCTAAGATCCACAAAACACCAAAAGCAGCAATAAAATACTAAAACCAAGTAATTTCTTTACTAAAACCTACTAAAAATCGGTAAAATCTAAGGTACATGAGAGGCACCAGACTACTATACATAAATGATAAAAATATTTTCCCTTATTAACCGCTTCAATTTCAATGATTCTATTAGTCTTAAAAAAGCAATAACATTGAAAGTATTATTATAAAATAAAGTACGACCACTGCTAGCACCACACGGATCAACCGTAACTAGGTAATTATACACTAAATGAAATTGAAAGTTTTGGAAAAAATAAATCTTGTTTTGGCCCTGAAAGAAACAAAAACTTTGGTATATGCTTCTTCGATAAATCCCGTATATAGCTTATTGTCAGATAACTTTCCAAACCCTGGCAATTCCAGTGCAAATTTCTCATCAAAGAACCGATGGTTTTGGTGGAAGAGTGAAATGCCTTAACCGGAAATTTATACCCAGGTTGGTTTGAAACCTTAGAAAACTACTCATATTTGAAATTCTTGCAAGTAGAACACAACAAAATTAAAAATCGATAGTTTACTGAAACTTGACCAATCGTTTGAAAATGCATGAATACTACAATAACTTTAAAACTCGTAACCCGAAATCCCCATCCCAAATATCCGATCATCCAATGGTATCTACAGTCTCGTGCGTTAAACACAACTCCTCACATGCATCAAAAATGAAGCATGAGTAACGAATTACCTAGTAAGGAAGATCATCCCGTCCAAATGTTATCACAATAATAACACAACCCAACTAACCCATACAACCAATCACAAAGTCTCATGCTCTTAACGCTAATAGAACAATCATCTCAACTCGCACTCATGCATACTTGAACTCATACATCCAATACAAGCAACATATTAAGCCGTCATCATGCATTAACATCAGTATTCCATGAAACCTATTTCATTTTCCATTTTTCCAATACTTAACCATTTTGAACATCATCAATCATGAAGATCAAACGATCCCAAATATCACATACCGGTTCTGAAGGCCAAACGACCGCGAAGGCCAACGATCCTGAAGATCACATTCTTTAACATTTCATAATTTATTTCCTTAATTAACTTAGCCATTTTTACGATTTAACTATTCATTTACTACTTTCCATATTCTATACTTTCCTTTAATACCTTAACTCATCATGCTACGATTAATCACGAATAAAAACCACATTTATCTTAAAAATGCCTTAACTTAGTCATGCATCAGTTACTTACAATCAACCATATCCATAACCAAGAACTCGTTGAAGAGTAATCCAAGAACTCAAGAAACATATTTTCATAAACGATCTAACCCAGTCATGCATTATTCAAGCATAATCAAACAATTTTCTATTCAAAAATGCTACGAATACTCAATCTAGAACGCGAAGAACATTCAACAAAACTCAAAAAATGATTTTGATAAACGTAATCGCATTCGACCAATGATTGATTATAAAGATCAAAAGAAGAAAGTAGAAAACAACGTGAAGCCACGATTCTCATCCTCAACCTTAGCTGAATCTTACAAACTCAAAGATTTTGAAACACTTTTTCAATTCCCGGCAAAGATTCCTTCGATCCTCCACTCTTGATTCTCTTCCTACGATTTCTTTCTCTAGAATTGCGTTCCCTCTTTGAGTTTTTTTTTTTTTTTGAGTT
This sequence comes from Pseudoturritis turrita, assembly GCA_900406555.1. Taxonomy (NCBI): domain Eukaryota; kingdom Viridiplantae; phylum Streptophyta; class Magnoliopsida; order Brassicales; family Brassicaceae; genus Pseudoturritis; species Pseudoturritis turrita. Next base: position 121,691 of record OVBL01000494.1, read on the forward strand.
GTGGGAGAATGAGAACTTTTAGATTCCTTTTATAGAAGTTGATAAACTTACTCACCAAACCAACCACTTAATGCCATTTTTTTATTTGGCTTTCATAGAACTTCCCCACTGGAACTGCAAATTGTCAAAACATTTGCGTCATAAAGGCTTGCATCATGGTTACCATCCCAACACCAGCACATACCCATGCGACCAGGGGTGGTGCAACTGTACTAGAAGGGACTTCCTTAGCTCCAAATTTCCCACACCGCTAGCCTACACAATATCATTGTGTCCAGCATTCTCACCACTTTTTACGTCGTTGTTCCTTCTTTTATTCGCCATTCTGAAACAAAAATTGAGTTAGATTTCTACTAAATCATGAGAAACAACGAATCACTTAGCCTTTACATGCTAAATGCCACTCCTTAACACAAAACAAGCAAAACAAGAAACAATCATCAATCACCACTCAACTTTTCCTTAGCGTGAGACTCTAAACATATGGTGCCTATTTCCAAAACCTCTTCCTAAAATCCCTTTTTCAAAATCAATCTTTTGGGACAGAACCGGCTTGGACAACCTTGCTCTGATACCATTTGAAACGGTTTGACCCATAATTTATACCCATGTCGGTTTGAAACCTTAGAAAACACTCAGATTTAAGAATTTTTAAGAGTAGAACACAACGAAATTAAAAATTTATACTTTACTGAAACTCGACCAATCATTTGAAAATGTATGAATACTACCATATATTTAAATCTCGTAACCCGGAATCCCTATCCCAAATATTCGATCATCCGATGGTCTTTACGGTCTCGTCCGCTAAACACAACTCCTCACATGCATAACAAAAGGAGGCATGAGTAACGAATTATCCAGTGAAGATGATGATCCCGCCCACATGCTATCAGAATAATTACCCAACAACCCAATTAGCCTATACAACCAATCACAAAGTCTCATGTTCTTAACAAAAATAAAACCGTCATCTCAACTCGCATTCATGCATACATAAAATCATACATCCAATAATAGCAACCTTTTAAGCCATTATCATGCATCGGCATCACTATTCCATGCAACCAATTATGTTTTCTGTTTTCCCAATACTTCATTATTTTGAACATCATCGACCCCGAGGCCAAACGCTCTCGAAGATCACATACTGGCTCCGAAAGCCAAACGACCTCAAAGGCTAAACAATCCAGAAGATCAACGACCCCGAAGGCTCCAACGATCTAGAAAATCACATGCCGGGTACAAAAGCCAAATGACCTGAAGGTCAACGATCCCGAAAGTCACATTCTTTAATATTTCATACTCTCTTTCCTTAATTAACTTAGCCATTCTCATGATTTACCATTCATTAACTATCTTCCATATTCGATACTTTCATTTAACACCTTAACTCATCATGACACGATCAATCACAAATCAAAGCCACATGTATCTCAAAAATGCAATAACTTAGTCATGCATCATTTACTTACAATCAATAATATTTATAACCAAGAACGAGTTGAGCAGTATTCCAATAACACAAGAAACATATTTCCATAAAAGGTTTAACATAGTCATGCCTTATTCGAACATAATCAAACAATTCCCTATTCAAGAATGCTATGAATATTCAACCTAGAACGCGAAGAACATTCAATCATACTCAAAAAATTATTTCCATAAACGTAATCTCATTCAACCAATGACCGATTATAAAGACCGAAAAGAAAAATCAGGCAACAACGTGAAGCCACGAGTTTTATCCTCACATGAACCGAATCTTACAAATCTGAAGACTCTGAACTGCTTTGATATTTTCTGGAAATTTGTTCATTAAACTCCATCTACAAGTCATTTCAAATCCATTAAAAAACAAAGATTTTCAGAATATTTTAATGTGGAATAACACTGGATTTTAATGATGGATTTAAAATATTTTATTGAATAACACCAGATTTTAAAATCTTTAAGACATGATTTACAAATATCATATCCAATAACACCAGATTTTAAAGTATGATTTAGAATCATTGATTAAATAACAATGGATTCTCCTTAGATTTAAACTCTATTAAAACCCATCATTAAATAACACCCCCTTAGTCTTTTTAAATTACTATATCTTTTTTTATTTTCCAATAATATGTCATATTTTACCGTTTTACATTATTTAGTAGTTCATATTAGGTAAACAAAGAAAAATTATATTATCAATGACACGTGTCACAATCTAAAATAACAATTGTTGGGGTCAATATCTCCCCTTTTGAAGTTAACAGCAAACATATCGTGGGTTACGACCCACGGTAAAGATGCTGGGTCGTGTACCCCGATCCATGGTGCAGTAAATGGAACGGGTTTCACGACCAACGGTAAAGAAGTGGGTCGTGTACCCCGATCCACGGTGCGGCAAACGGATCGGGTGTCACGACCCACAGTGAAGAAGTTGGGTCGTGTACCCCGATTCATGGGACAGCAAACGGATCGGGTGTGACGACCCACGCAAAGAAGTTGGGTCGTGTACCCCGATCCATGGAACAGCGAACGGATCGGGGGTCACAACCCACAGTGAAGAAGCTGGGTCGTGTATCCCGATCCATGGTGCAGCAAACGGATCGGGTGTCACGATCCACGGTGAAGAAGTGGGTCGTGTACCCCGATCCACGGTTCAGCAAACAGATCGGGTGTCATGACCCACGGTGAAGAAGTGGATCGTGTACCCCGATCCATGGTGTAGCAAACGAATTGGGTGTCACGACCCACAGTGAAGAAGTTGGGTCGTGTACCCCAATCTATGGGACATCGAACAGATCGTGTGTCATGACCCACGACAAAGAAGTTGGGTTGTGTACCCCGATCCATGGTGCACCAAACGGATCGGGTGTCCCCCCTAACCGTACATAAGAAGAAATGGATCGGGTGTCCCCCTAACCGTGCATAAGAAGAAACTTATCGGGTGTCCCCCTAACCGTGCATAAGAAGAAACGGATCGGCTATTCCCCTAACTGTGCATAAGAAGAAACGGATCGGGTTTCCCCCTAACCGTGCGTAGAAGAGTTGGATCGGGTGTCCCCTTAACCGTGCGTTGATGAGTAGGTTCGGGTACCGTGACCTTAGACAAATATAAGACGGATCGGGGTAAAGACAAAGACATAACCATTGGCGCCCGAACCATTTGAACAATGAACCGTGACCTACGACGCCACCCGAGCCGTGAACCATGGTGTCACCCGAGCCGTGAACCATGGTGTCACCAAGCCGTGAACCATGGTGTCACCCGAGCCGTGAACCATGGTGTCACCCAAGCCATGAACCATGGTGTCACCCGAGCCATGAACCATGGTGTCACCCGAGCCGTGAACCATGGTGTCACCCGAGCCGTGAACCATGGTCTCACCCGAGCCGTGAACCATGGGCTCACCCGAGCCGTGAACAATGGCGTCACCCGAGCCGTGAACCATGGTGTCACCCGAGCCGTGAACCATGGTGTCATCCGAGCCGTGAACCATGGTGTCACTCAAGCCCACAAAAGAGATATGACAAGGTTAAAGCCCATGAATCAAAGTCCATGGCGGTGGCAGGCTTTGCTAAAAGAAAATCCTGAGAAATTAGGAAATCTTCCTTATCCCTTTAGACATTAACTTAGCCGACTTAAACTTGTATATATACTCATGTATACCCTCGGAAAAAGGGATCCGCAATTTAACCTAGCAAAACTCTGTACTTTTGCTCTCATACAAAAAGCTTTCTAAGCAGCTTAATAAAAGACCATCTTTGGATCTCTATTTGTTTTTTAGTGGTTTTTGCTCAGAAGTGGGTCGTGTACCCTGATCCACGGTGCAGCAAACAGATCGGGTGTCATGACCCACAGTGAAGAAGTTGGGTCGTGTACCCCGATCCGTGGGACAGCGAACGGATCGGGTGTCACGACCCACGGCAAAGAAGTTGGGTCGTGTACTGTGGGAGTGTAAATCCATGCCAATTGAATTTGTCACGTCTCTAGAGAGATCTAAAACTTCTGAGTAAGAACCACACAAAAACACGAACATAGATCCAAAGATGGTATTTTATTAAGCTGCTAAGAAAGCTTTTTGTATGAGAGCAAAAGTATGGAGTTTTGCTAGGTAAATTGCCGATCCCCTTTTCTAAGGGTTTACATGAATATAAATACTAAGTTTAAGTCGGCTAGGTTAATGTCTAAAGAGATAAGGAAGATTTCCTAATTCTTCTGGATTTCTTTTTGGCGAAGTATGTCGTCGTCATGGGCTGTCTTTGTCATCTCTTTTGTGGGCATGAATCCATGGGCTCGTTGTCTCAGCCCAATTTCTTACCATTGAACCTTGGCTCGGATGACACCATGGTTCACGGCTTGGGTGATACCACGGTTTACGGCTTGGGTGATACCATGGTTCACGGCTTGGGTGACGCCAGGGTTCATGGCTCGGGTGACACCATGGTTCACGGCTCGGCTATCGATGGTTTTCTTTTACCCCGATCCGTCTTATCTTTGATTGAGGTCACTGTACCCGAACCAATCATCCATGGTTCGGGGGTTCCCTCGCAAACTTCCTCTGCCATAGTTAGAGGACTCCCGAACCAACTAACCCTGTCGTAGTTAGGGATCACCCGATCCAATTCTCCCTTCACGGATCGGGGTATCCAATCCAACTCTCCCTTAACGGATCGGGGTACCCGATCCGTCTTATCTTTGATTGAGGTCACTGTACTCGAACCAATCATCCATGGTTCGGGGGTTCCCGCGCAAACTTCCTCTGCCATAGTTAGAGGACTCCTGAACCAACTTACCCTGTCGTAGTTAGGGATCACCCGATCCAATTCTCCCTTCACGGATCGGGGTACCCAATCCAACTCTTCCTTCACGAATTGGGGTACCCGATCCAACTCTCCTTTCACGGATCGGGGTATCCGATCCAACTCTTCTTTCACGGATCGGCGTACCCGATCCAACTCCCTTCCTTCACAGTTAGAGGTACCCGATCCAACTCTCTTCCTTCACAGTTAGGGGTACCCGATCCAACTCCCTTCCTTCACAGTTAGGGGTACCCGATCCAACTCTCCCTTCACGGTTAGGGGCACAATTGCTAGTGTTTCTCCATACTTAGCCATTTTTAACTGTTGATTCTCAAGAGGTGGAATCTGACCCCAACAGTTAGCCCCCTAGCTTGGTAGTATCAGTAATGTTAATGCCGAGCTGTAAGTGGTCGAGTGAGATCAACGATTCTCGTGGTCACCCCGAACTGTATTTTGATGATGATTCTGAACCGTGATCCGCGGATAACCCCGAACCATCTCTTATAGTATTACCGTGTTTATAGCATTGTTGATTCAGTTCGGGTATGCCTTCATAAACTCAGTTCGGGGTTTTGCTGCCCTGATACCTTTATCGGGGAGTGCAAGCATTTTTGCTGGTTCCCGAGGTGAATGACGTCACCACCTGCCTATATAAACCGCGATACTTCTCATTTCTTCAGTATTCCACTTCTCCGAAAATTTCTTCCCATCAGGTAACCTCTCTCTTCTTTCTCTCTCTAATTTTTCCTAAAGTTATTTTCAAGTAGAACCTCCGTTGTTTTTCCTCCGTCGCAGATCCATTTGAATTTCCCGATCCATATTCAACTGGCTCCGCCGCTATCTTTGAGTTTCCCGGCGGTTCGTTCGAAGACTTGGATCTGACCTTCAATTTTTCTAAAGGATCTCGACTTGTTCTTAGTTTCCTGAAGGCTTTGATCTGTTTTGATAGGCTGGTGAGAATCCCGATCCATCTTCTGAATCTTAGAAATTTTGATTTTCCTTCGCGAGCTGTTAGGGATCCCTATCTGTTCTCTTCCAAAGACCCCGATCCATTTTTTAATTCAAAGAGATGTCTCAGTCACCTGTGTCTGCATCCCCCGATCCGTATACCCGTTTGTTTGGCATTTCAGTGGAGTCTGTGCTTCCCGAACCAACTCTCTCTTCCAATCCATTTACTGCCCAAAACTGTAACCGGGAAGATTCTTCTGGTGCACACATCTCGGAAGATCTGGATGACCCAAGCGATTCGGGGATATGACCCTCTCTCTTTGGCAGGAAAATGGTGCTCTCTGAATCCTCGAGAGCTGGCAGCAACTCCGGGAATCCTTTTAGGGTTTGAAGTACCTCAGCTTCACGATTCTCCTTTTGACGAGGCTGTGAACCCTTTTACTGATGTAGTGGATCCCGATCTGCCAAAAGTCGAACCAGAAGACTGGTTTTTTGACCCAGCCATGGCTAAGCAGGAATTGAAGCGTTTGATGGGTTCTAACCGTCGGGCTCCGAAGAAAAAGAAGAAAAGAGACCCGATCCACCTGGTTCAACTCTCTCAACCACAGATTCACTGACGGCCCTTAGGCATAGATTCGGTATTTCGGAAGAAGTCGAGCTTGTTCTTCCTTCATCATCAGACCGAGCCACTCATCCCCCCCCCCCCCTCATCATTTTACTCTCTACGAAGGCTTCTTCTACCACTGCCTGTTGTGGATCCCGATCCCTGAAGTTATTCTACAGTTTCTTTGGAAGTATAACTTGACCATTTCTCAAATCAACGCTCGGAGAATAAGGCACATGGTTGGCATTCTGACTAGGAGCTATGAATGCAATGTGGAAGTTAGCGTCGAACACCTGATGCACTTGCTCGAATTTAGGTGTCGTAATAAGAGAGAACTGAAGTATTACGTGTCGGGCAAAGCCAGGAGGAATATAATAAGGGGTTTCCCGTCCAAAAACGATAATTGGGAAGAGTTTTTCTTTTTTGTTCCTATCACCGAAGCATCGGTGGGTTCGACGTGTCTTCGATCCGTCAAGACTGGCTGGGGGGAAATTGGTAGCCGATCCGTTGCTCGACTTGGGCCACGGCTCGGGTTTTCATTGTTTAGCGATTTTTCTTTTTAGGGTTTTCTAACCTTTCATAAATATTTTTGTTTTGCAGTTCGTCATCTCCGCCTTTCATTGCCTCCCGATCTGTCAGAGGTTCACGAAGCGCTTTCTGCTCGCAAGTGCCAATGGTCAAGAGATTTCAATCTTCGACGAGTGGAGAGAGCCCGAGCCCTTTCCGAAGGACAGTCAGTTGAGCAATCATCCCCTTCGCTCTCCTCGGTAGATACCATGGGAAGACCTACTTTCCGGGATAGGGCTGCTGCGAAAGCCAAAGCGGAGGAAGAGGCAAAGGAGAAAGCAAAGCTGGCAAACGCGTTAAATCAATCTCGTCCTCCGAACCCTCAACCTGCCACCCCCATCATCCCCGAACCAACTCCTGTTGATAATCCTTCCAAACCGGCTCTCGCAGGGGTCATCCTAGGGCTTCGTCCAGCTGGTTCTCAAATTTTGCCGCACAAAGACAAAGGCAAAGGAAAGGCCAAGGAGAAGAAAAATCTGAGCAGAAAGCAACGGTCATCAGTGGATGACAAGGATGATGGAGCGTCGAAGCGACTATGGCGCGCTGAGGCAACTAGAGCAGTCCCCGAAGCGATTCCTCTCTCCGCCATTTCTCTTAATGCTGAAGGGGCTTACAATGACGCCTCAGCGGCTACGGCTATATTCTCGAAGATCACATGTCCAGGTGACCGTTTTCCTCCGGTCGACACTTTGCTGAGGGACAAGGCCTACAACGAGGTGTTTCTTCGGGGTGTCAAGGTACATTCGATGCTATTTGTTTTGCCCTTGCGTCCCAAACTACTTAAGCGTTTTTACTAACGGTCATGGTTTTCTTGCAGTTCATATCCCATCTCAACAGGATGGTGATGGGCTATGAGTCTGACGCCCGCAAGGATCGCGAAAGGGTTGAGGATGCTAGGCGTAAAGCCATTGAGCTGGATGGGAAGCTCAAAGAAGCCGAGGTGAACCATGCTGCTGAAGGAGAGAGAGCCGTACAGAGGATCAAGGATCTTGAAGCAGATGCCGAAGGTCACAGGAAGCATGTTATGGAAGCCGACAAGCGGATCATGCGGCTGGAATCTGGCAAAGTGAGACGGGACGCTCACATAGCAAGCTTGACCAAGCAGCTGGAGGCAGCAAACGAGTTGCACGAAAGCAAGCTGGAGCAAGCCATTGTGGAGGCCAAGCGGGACATGCTCTCGTCGTTTGAAGGAAAAATCTCCCAAGCCATGACGCTTCTTGGCCATATTGATGGTGAGCCGAAGGAAAACATGCTCGACCTTGCACAGATCGAAGGCAATCTTCAATTTATCGGGCTGCTTCAAAGTGACGAGCCCCCTTCTCTTGATGCCGAGGCAAAGAGCTTAGTTGAACAAAGAGATTGTTTACAAGGAGCTCATGAAGCATTTGCTCAGCTCGTGGCTGAAACAAAAGGGGCGCTAAAGCTATCTCCTATCCGTTCTGATATTCTTAAAGAGCTCAACGACGGCGGGCCCATGGAGACTGCTGCCGCAAGCGTAGGGATCCGAGACTTTTCCGGCTCTAACAAGGGAACGCCCGGTTTGGCTGATCTTGGTTCAATGGAGATTGCTGAAGGAGCAGTCCCCGAACCATCTTCTGAGAAAGCTCTTGAGGATGCTCTAGAGGAAAAAGTTGCGGAGTTTGCTGAGGCGCTACTCGAGGGTGACGAGATGCCGGGAGGTGATACAGCTGAGCAAACGGTGGAGCCGGAGCAGAGGGTGGTCACAACCCCCGAGATAACAGAGAATTATGATCCTCTTTTCTTTGTTTAGTTTTAAAACTCTCATTTTTGTTTAATGCCTGGATGGCTTTATCCTCATTGTCTAAGAACTCGTTGTTTATCGTTTGGTTGCTGATTAGCTAACCCTTGCATTTGAATATATATATATATATATATATATATATATATATATATATCTTTTGTTTTGATAACAGATTCGAAAGTGCTTTGCTTGCGTTGTTATGAGATGATCAGTCTCGGGATGATCATTTTGGTTTACAGATAGGTCACCAAAAACTTACCTGCTCCGACAAAGAACATCTGTTTGCATAGTTTAATTTGAACATTTCGGTTTACGGATGCGTTGCCACGAACGCTTTCGCTCCGATAATGGACATATGCTTGGTATAGTTTAGGACGGACATTTTGGTTTACGGATGCGTTACCATAAACGTATCCGCTCCGACAATGAACAAATATTTGTATAGTGCGCTTTTAATCCTGAGACGGATGTGATGGTGTAGATCCGAGATGGATACAAGATTTCATTACTGTGGCCAGCAGTAATGGAGATGTGGCGTAATGCCCATTGTAGCTTGATTTGCTCGAATATGTCTGTTTTGTTAAGACTTTGTGATCCTCGAAGGATGTTTAGATGAAAACTGTGTTTAAAAGCAAAGCTTTGATAGATCGTAGAATCTGTTACAAATATGGGAGTATACGAGTATGCGTATACGTACCCACTCCCCCCTTTTGAAAGGAGGGGGGCAACTGAACCCGTCTGAAGACGAGCTGCCTACGTACCCTTTACAGGGATCAAGTCGCCCCGTAGTTCATATAAAGTAGCTTAATGATAATAGTTTTTGAGATGCATTGCGTTCCACGATCTCGGGACTGGAACATCCGTCATGTTGGCAAGTTTGTAAACTCTAGGTTTGACTACTTCGGTGATCTTGTAGTGTCCTTCCCAATTTGCTCCTAGCTTGCCGGCATTTGTTTATGCGGTGTTCTGAAAAACCTTCCGCTCGCCTTCGCAGAATCTTCGTTCTCGAACGTTCGAATTGTAGTATTTTGTGATCAAGGCTTGGTCCCTTCTCTCGTTGATCAAGTCCAGTTTGTCAAGCATCAATAGGTGATTGAGCCCTTATTGTTCTGGTAATAGTCTCCGGCGAATTCCTGGGAAATGTATCTCCGTTGGGATGACACACTCTGTTCCGAATACGAGGGCGAATGGGGTTTCCCCCGTTGCTCGTCTCGGGGTGGTGCGGTGAGACCAAAGTACTCCCTCCAGTTCTTCAGCCCAACGTCCCTTTTTCTCATCAAGGCGTTTCTTCAGGCCGTCGAGGATTGTTTTGTTGATTGCTTCGGCCTGTCCATTTCCTTGTGGATATCTTGGAGTGGACTTACTGAGTCTGATTTTCCATTTCTCGCAGAAACCTTCGAAACGATTTGAGATGAACTGCGAGCCATTATCTGTCACGATCTCGTATGGTACTCCATGTCGGCATATGATATTTTTCCAGACAAATGCCTCCACTTGTGCATCTTTAATGTTAGCATAGGAGTCGGCTTCGACCCATTTTGAGAAATAGTCTGTCAAAACCAGAAGGAAACGTTTCTGTTTTGATGGGTGCAGTGACCCGACGATGTCCATAGACCATCGCATGAATGGATACAGCGATGAGATTGATGAAAGTACTTCTGTTGGTTGGTGAATCATCGACGCATGGTGTTGGCATTTTTCGCATTTGGCTGAAAATACCTTGCAATCTTTGATCATCATTGGCCAATAGTAGCCATGACGTTTGACTTTTATGGCCAGTGCTCTCCCTCCAGAGTGATTTCCACATGAACCGTTGTGAATTTCCTCCATAATTTTCCTGGCGTCCTTTCCTTCTACGAAATTTAGCAGCGGTCCTGAGAATCTCCACTTGAAGACATTTCCATCGAATAATACGTAACGTGCTGCCTGGGCTCGAAGCTTGCGAGCTGCCCATTTTTCGGTTGGTAGAATGCCGTCGTATATGTATCCTCTGATTGCGCCGAGCCATTCCTTGTCACAACCATATTCTGCATCGTTGTTGACCTCATTTGCTTCTTCGTTGGGTTCGACAATAGGGTCGCTGCTGCTTTTCATGGTTGGTGACTCTTCCATATTGTCTTCTTCCATTGGGGTGATATGTGGCTCTGCGGGTGATTGGTTGGCCAATTCTTCCTGCATTTCATCCATCACCTCTTGCCCGGTTGTGACATTTGTTGCTTTTCTAGCCGCTTGTGAACGAGTTATGGCATTCACTGAATCGCCAAGACTAATGCTCGGGTGCTGGATGAATTCTACCGGGATTACTCTCTTTAGATCTGGATCGGAAGTTGATGCAAGGACTGCAAGCGCGTCAGCTGGGGTGTTCTCCCCTCTCGGAATGCGTGTTCAGATGAATTGTTTGAACTGTGTAGCCAATTCCTTGACGATCTTCAAGTAAGCTTCCATTCGATCGTCTTTTGCTGCATATTCACCGCTGAACTGATTCGTGACTAGTTGGGAATCGCAAAATGCATGGAGTTGCTCGATCTTTAGGCCATTAGCGAGTTTCATCCCGGCAATCAAGGCTTTGTACTCTGCTTCATTGTTGGATGCATGAAAGCCAAGGCGGAATGATTGTCCAGTAGTTCGCCAGTTGGAAAAGTTAGCCGTATCCCGACTCCCGAACAGTTTTTGGAAGATGAGCCATCAACGTGGAGTTTCCAGAGCTGGCTCTGCATCTTGCCGTCAATGCCCTCGTCAGGCAGTTGGATAAGAAAATCTGCCAGAACTTGTGATTTTGCGCACGTGCGTCCGCGATACTCGATGTCGTATTCGCTCAGTTCTATCGCCCAGTTCGCTAGCCTTCATGATTGACTTGGGCTGTGTAGAACAGACCTTATTGGGAAGGTGCTCAAGACGACGATCGAGTGAGATTGGAAGTATGGCCTTAGCTTTCTTGCCGACATAACTATGGATAGTGCCAATTTCTCCATTTGCGAGTACCTTGTCTCCGCGTCTGTAAGGGTTTTACTCACGTAAAATATCGGCTTCTGTTCTCCACGCTCTTCTCGAATCAGCACGCCGCTTACTGCTGTGGCAGAAACTGCGGTGTACAGAAAAAGCTTCCGGCTTTGTGAGGACTGGAGGTATGGCAAGGTAAATCTTCAGTTGTTGAAAAACTTCCTCGCATTTCTCTGTCCATTCGAACTTTTTGTTTCCACGCAATGTATCGTAGAAGGGCAAGCATTTGTCGGTGGATCGTGAGATGAATCTGTTAAGTGCAGCTACCCTCCCGGTAAGTCTTTGCACTTCCCTTTTCGTCTTTGGTGAATTCATATGGATGAGCGCATCGATTTGCCTTGGGTTAGCTTCAATGCCGCGATGAGTTACCAGATAACCAATGAATTCCCCGGAGGTGACCGCGAATCTGCACTTGGTTGGGTTTAACTTCATGTTCTGAAAATTCAGTTGCGAGAAGCATTCCTTGAGATGAGTGACGTGATCCTGTTCTTTCAGTGATTTCACCAGCATGTCATCTATGTAAACCTCCATTATCTTTCCGAGTTGATCCGCGAACATCTTGTTTACCAGAGGCTGGTACGTTGCTCCGACATTTTTCAGGCCGAATGGCATCACCTTGTAGCAATAAATTCCACGATCTGTTATGAAAGCGGTCTTCTCGCGATCGTCGGGGTTCATCAAGATCTGGTTTGTAACCTAAGAAGGCATCCATGAAAGATAGTAATGCATTCCCTGCCGTTGCTTCAACTAGGCGATCGATATGCGGAAGGGGGAAGCTGTCTTTTGGACAAGCTTTATTCAAGTCAGTGAAGTCCACGCATACGCGCCATTTTTCATTCTTCTTTTTGACCACCACTGGATTAGCTAGCCAATCCGGGTACTTCACCTCAATTATCGATCCGACGCGTAGTAGCCTCTCCACCTCGTCATTGGCTGCTTTAGCTCTATCTGGCCCAAGCTTTCTTCTTTTCTGCTTCACCGGTTCGAAGGTTGGGTCAACGTTCAGTTCGTGGCTTGTTATGCTGATATCGATGCCGGGTATGTCTTCTGCTTCCCATGCGAATGTATGGATATTTTTCCTCAAAAATGCAACGAGTTCGTCTCTGATCTTCTCGTCTAATGTTGCTCCAATCTCCACGCATCGTTCTGGATGTTTACTATCGATGCAAACTGATATGATGGGATCGCAAGTTGGTTCGGATATTTCATCTTCCCGATCCTCTGAAATCTGTAATTGCTATAACAGTTTGGAAAACTCTTTCATCGGTTCTCTGTCGGTCTTCATCTTCTTGCGCTTTGAATTTACCGTCGGATCGGTCACCGGGTTTCTGAGCTTGTGTGCGGCGAGGATGAAGACGCGAGACTCTTTTTGGCTTCCTCGAATCGTTTTCACGCCGTTTGGTGTAAGGAACTTGAGGCAGAGATGGTAGGTTGAAACGGCTGTGCGCATTGAATTTAACCAGGGGGTCCCTATGATGACGTTGTAGATGGCCGGGTGATCAGCTACAGAGAATTCGACGATCTTCGTCACCTCGCCAGCTTGGACAGGCAATTTGATTGTCCCAATAGTCATGGTGGTTTCTCCAGAAAATCCGGTCAACGGTTTGGGGGTGGATATTACTTCGGACAGGTCCACCTTCATTCTTCTGAGAGTCTCGAGGAAGATTACGTCTACAGTGCTCCCGGTGTCTACCAATACACGTGCTACATCGCAGTTGTTGATAATTAACTCGATCACGAGGGGGTCATCATGTGATCAATCGATTCCGATCGTCTCCCTTTCCTCGAATGATATCACGTCATTTGGAAACTTTGATGGTTGAGACCAGTTGATGCTGACGTCTGCCCTTCGCTGGAATGCTTTGATTGACGAGACGGTATCTGAGCAGTAGTGAGATCCTCCAATAATCATGCTTATTCTCCTTCTTGTTCCGGAGTGTGGCGCCTCATCATCCCTTCTACTGCGCCTGGTGTGATCTTCTTTCGGCAGATCGGGTCTGTGCGCGTTCACATCCATTTCAAAATCCTTAAGGCTGATGTTCCCTCCAAGTTCTCCAGCTGCTAATTTTTTTGGCGAGTTTTAAGCCAAGGATGCGACAGTTTGCGGTTGAATGCCCATATATGTGATGGTGTTTGCAGTAAGCCGTTTCATCGTAGGAACTGTCGCTTTTGGTCCATGTGCTCCATGAGGTTCTTCCACGGCCTCGGCCTCTTCCTCGACCGAATCCAGGGGCGTCGATTTGATAATTATGAGCTCTTCGAAAACCTCCCTCGTGCTGGATATAACCGAAGCCTTGGTTGTTCCTCCTAGCGTTGGAAGGGGTTGAAACTTGGAAGAATGGTTTGTTGTCTTTGCCTTCCCGTACTTCTCGGTTAGGATTTTCATCTCTTCTTCTTCGGTGATGAAGTCTGCGGCTCGATTCATAGCGTCTTGTATCGTCGTGGGGGCATTCAACGCGATTTCTTTGTGAAAGTCGGAGTTGAACCAAAGTGCTCTCTTCAGGGTTAGTTAGGCTGCTTTGTCACTCAGGCCCTCCACCTTGGACATTACAGCTTTGAATCTTCCGATGAAACTCCGGAGTGTTTCATTCTGCCCCTGAGCTAGGGTCCACAGATCGGTGTCAGATGTCCCAGGGTCCATGAATATGGAATAGTGTTTCAAGAACGCCGCGGACAGTTGGTTGTAGTTATTGATGGAATTCCGTTCGAGCCTGGAAAACCACTGGAGTCCCGGTCCTTTGAGATGTTCGACGAAGAGAAGGCACTGTCCGGCGTCTCTTTCGTTTTCATCTTTCCAGGATCGGGAATTCTTGTATTGGTAATACGTGCTGTGAACGGGGTGTTCTGTGTTTCCTCCAGTACACGATCTATCTCCGGCACCTTGCTAGTTGCTTTGTGCATCATATATCGGACGGCTTTTATGTCAGCAGCAGCTCGATCCATATCTGCTCGCATCATAGCCATCTCTTCTTTCTGGGCTCGGACTCCTGCTCTGCGTTCTTCGTTGGTCCTTGCTTGCTCGGCCCAAAGTATGTTCTCCTCCTCCTCGGTCAGCTCTTGATCTCCTTCGGGGATGGCCTCGCATCTTTTGGTTCGGGTCTGGCCAGTTGCTAGGGGTTCGGGATTTTCACGGCTCTCCATGTTTTGCTCCATTTGGGTCTCCTCCTCCAAATTGATGATTGGTGCAGGCTCCTCTTCGATTGGTGTGTCGCCTGCTCCTTGGACTCTTGAAGCTAGGTTTGCCGAACTTTGATGGAGTGGTGGCAATCTTCCCCGGGTCCTTGGTGGGTTGAGCAGAGTTGTGAAGTCCGGGGCCGTTGGGTTGAGGCGCCTCCCGACTCGTCTTGTTGGATCCAAACCTAATCCTATCCCACGGGTTCGACTCGCCGTCGCCAAAGCCTTCAGCTCACCCGTCATCGTGTTGTTGAGTTTGTCTTGCTCCTCCGCCTTCTTGAGCAGCGTCTCCAGCATGATCTTCATCTCCATGAGTGTTGCTGAAGTCTCCCCAGCATCCTTGGACTGGTTTGTCTCGTCCTCCACGCCGGTGTTCCTGGTATCGGTAGCGTTATCGTCTCCATCATTGGTCATCGTCTTCGAATCGGTTTTGTGGTGGTTCTCTTGAGTAAAAAAATTTCGCAATCCCCCTCCTTCTAGCGCCAAATTGTGGGAGTGTAAATCCACGCCAATTGAATTTGTCACGTCTCTAGAGAGATCCGAAACTTCTGAGTAAGAACCACACAAAAACACGAACAGAGATCCAAAGATGGTATTTTATTAAGCTGCTATGAAAGCTTTTTGTATGAGATCGGGGTACCCGATCCAACTCCCTTCCTTCACAGTTAGGGGTACCCGATCCAACTCCCTTCCTTCACAGTTAGGGGTACTCGATCAACCTCCCTTCATTCACAGTTAGGGGTACCCGATCCAACTCTTCCCTTCACGGTTAGGGGTACCCGATCCAACTCTCCCTTCACGGTTAGGGGCACAATTGCTAGTGTTTCTCCATACTTAGCCATTTTTAACTTATGATTCTCAAGAGGTGGAATCTGACCCCTACATGTACCCCGATCCATGGAACAGCACGGATCGGGGGTCACAACCCACAGTGAAGAATTTGGGTCGTGTACCCCGATCCATGGTGCAGCAAACGGATCGGGTGTCACGATCCACGGTGAAGAAGTGGGTCGTGTACCCTGATCCACGGTTCAGCAAACGGATCATGTGTCACGACCCACGACAAAGAAGTTGGGTCGTGTACCCCGATCCATGGTGCAGCAAACGGAACGGGTGTCCCCCTAACCGTGCATAAGAAGAAACGGATTAGGTATCCCCCTAACCGTGCATAAGAAGAAACAAACCGAGTGTTCCCTTAACTGTGCATAAGAAGAAATGGATCGGGTGTCCCCCTAACCGTGCATAGAAGAGTTGGATCGGGTGTTCCCCTAACCGTGCGTTGATAAGTTGGTTCGGGTACCGTGACCTTAGTCAAATATAAGACAGATCGGGGTTAAAGACAAAGACATAACCATTGGCGCCCGAACCATTTGAACAATGAACCGTGACATACGTCGCCACCCGAGCCGTGAACCATGGTGTCACCTGAGCCGTGAACCATGGTGTCATCCGGGCCGTGAACCATGGTGTCACCCGAGCCATGAACCATGGTGTCACCCGAGCCGTGAACCATGGTGTCACCCGAGCCGTGAACCATGGTCTCACCCGAGCCGTGAACCATGGTCTCACCCGAGCCGTGAACAATGGCGTCACCCGAGCCGTGAACCATGGTGTCACCCGAGCCGTGAACTATGGTGTCATCCGAGCCGTGAACCATGGTGTCACTCAAGCCCACAAAAGAGATATGACAAGGTTAAAGCCCATGAATCAAAGTCCATGGCGGTGGCAGGCTTTGCTAAAAGAAAATCCTGAGAAATTAGAAAATCTTCCTTATCCCTTTAGAAATTAACTTAGCCGACTTAAACTTGTATATATACTCATGTATACCCTCGGAAAAAGGGATCCGCAATTTAACCTAGCAAAACTCTGTACTTTTGCTCTAATACAAAAAGCTTTCTAAGCAGCTTAATAAAAGACCATCTTTGGATCTCTATTTTTTTTTTAGTGGTTTTTGCTCAGAAATTTCATCACTCTTAACAAACCTTCGACAAATTCAATTGGTGTGGATTCACGCTCCCACAATTTGGCGCTAGAAGGAGGGGAAATAAATTTTCATACTCAAGAGAGCCACCGCAAAACTGATCCGAAGAACGATGACCAATGACGGAGAGCAAGACGCTACCGGTGTGAGGAACACTGGCATGGAGGATCAGAAAAATCAATCCGGGAACGCTGGGGAGACTTCAACAACACTCGCGGAGATAAAGATCATGCTAGAGACGCTGCTCAAGAAGGCGGAGGAGCAAGACAAACTCAACAACACGATGACGGGAGAGCTGAAAGCCTTGGCCACGACGAGTCGAACACATGGTGTGGGATCAGGTCTCGACCCAGTGAGACGGATCGAAAGGCGCCTCAACCCGACGACCCTAGATTTCATAACCCTGCTCAACCCGCCGAGAACCCGTGGCAGATTACCACGATTCTATACAAATTCAGCAGACCTAGCTTCCAGAATTCAAGGAGTTGGCGGCAGACCGATGGAGGAGGAGCCGGTCCCAATCATCAATCTGGAGGAGGAGAACGGAGTGGAGCGGAACATGGAGAGCCGTGATAATCTCGAACCCCTAGCAGCTGGCCAGACCGGAATTAAAAGATGTGAGGCCATCCTGGAAGGAGATCAAGAGCTAACCGAGGAGGAGGAGAACATACTATGGGCCGAGCAAGCACGAGTCAACGAAGAGAGCAGAGCAGGAGTCCGAGCCCAAAAAGAAGAGATGGCTATCATGCGAGCAGATATGGACCGAGATGCTGCCGATATAAAAGCCGTCCGATCCATGATGCACAAAGCAATTAGCAAGGTGCCGGAGATAGATCGCATACTGGAGGAAGCACCAAACACCCCGTTCACAGCATGGATTTCTAGCACAAGAATTTCCGACTCTAGAAAGATGAACGTCTTGATCTACGAAGGGAAAACCGATCCGTAAGAGCATCTAATGGCTTTTGCTATAGCCATGGGATGCTCTAATTTCAAAGAAAATGAAAGAGACGCCGGACAGTGCCTTCTCTTCGTGGAGCATCTCAAAGGACCGGCGCTCTAGTGGTTTTTCAGGCTCGAGCGGAACTCTATCAACAGCTACAACCAACTGTCTGCAGCATTCTTGAAGCATTACTCCATATTCATGGATCCCGGAACGTCTGACGCCAACCTGTGGACCCTAATTCAAGGGCAGAATGAAACACTCTGGAGTTTCATCGGAAGATTCAAAGCTGTTATGTCCAAAGTGGAAGGCATGAGCGACAAAGCAGCCCTACTGGCCCTAAAGTGAGCACTCTGGTTCAACTCCGATTTTCGTAAAGAAATCGCACTGAACGCCCCCATGACGATACAGGATGCGATGCATCGAGCTGCAGATTTCATCACCGAAGAAGAAGAGATGAAGATCCTAACCGAGAAGTATGGAAAAACAAAGACAACAAACCACTCTCCCAAAATTTCAACCCCCTCTAACACTAAGAGGAATAGCCAAAGTTCTGGCTATGTGCAACACGAGGGAGGCTTTCGAGGAGCTAACAACTATCAGATCGATGTCTCTGGATACGGCCGAATTCTAGGTTTAAAGCTTGCTAAAAAATTAGCAGCTGGCGAACTCGGAGGGAATATCAGCCTCAAGGATTTCGAGATGGATGTGAAAGGACACGGACCCGACTAGTCAAAGGAGGACCATTCTAAGCGCGATTGACGGAATGACGAAGCACCACACCCCCGGATCGAAAAGAAGAATAAGTATGATCATGGGAGGCTCTCACTACTGCTCAGATACCGTCTCATCAATCAAAGCATCCCAGCGAAGGGCGGACGCAGCATCAACTGGTCTAAACCATCAAAGATTTCGAACGACGTGATATCATTCGAGGAAAGGGAAACAATAGGAATCGACAGACCACATGACGACCCTCTCGTAATCGAATTAATCATCAACGACTACGACGTAGCACGTGTATTGGTAGACACCGGGAGCACATTGGACGTAATCTTCTTCGAGACTCTCAGAAGAATGAAGGTCGACCTGTCCGAAGTGATATCTACCCCCAAACCATTGACTGGATTTTCCGGAGAAACAACCATGACTACAGGGACGATCAAACTTCCTGTCCAAACTGGCGAGGTGACAAAAATCGTCGAATTCTCCGTAGCCGATCAACCAACAATGTACAACGTCATCATGGAGACTCCCTGGTTGAATTCCATGCGCGCTGCTGTTTCAACCTACCATCTCTGCCTCAAGTTCCCCACACCAAACGGAGTAAAGACGATTCGTGGAAACCAAAAGGAATCTCGTGTCTGCTTCCTCACCGCACACAAGCTCAGAAACCCGGTGATCGATCTGTGGCAAACTCGAAGCGCAAGAAAATAATGACTGACAGAGAACCAGTCAAAGAGCTTTCTAAACTCTTATAGCAATTACAGATTGCGGAAGATCGCGAAGAAGAAATACCTAAGCCAACATGCGACCCCGTGGTATCAGTTTGTATCGACGATAGACATCCAGAACGATGCGTGGAGATTGGAGCAGTGTTAGATGAGAAGATCAAACGAGAACTCGTTGCGTTCTTAAAGAAAAATATCAACACTTTCGCATGGGAAGCAGAAGACATGCCCGTCATTGATATCAACATAACCAGCCACGAGCTGAATGTAGATCCGACGTTTAAACCAGTGAAGCAGAAAAGGAGAAAGATTGGGCCAGACAGAGCCAAAGTAGTCAGCGACGAAGTAGAAAGACTCCTATGCGTTTGTTCAATAACTGAGGTGAAGTATCCAGATTGGCTGGCTAACCCAGTTGTGGTCAAGAAGAAGAACGGAAAATGGTGCGTATGCGTAGATTTCACAGACCTGAACAAAGCTTGCCCGAAAGACAACTTCCCCCTTCCACACATCGACCGCATAGTCGAAACAACGGCGGTAAACGCACTACTGTCTTTCATAGATGCCTTCTCAGGTTACAACCAGATCTTGATGAATCCCGATGATCGCGAGAAGACCGCTTTCATAACGAATCGTGGAATATATTGTTACAAGGTGATGCCATTCCGCCTGAAAAATGCCGGAAAAACATACCAGCGACTGGTGAACAAGATGTTCGCCAATCAACTCGGAAAGACCATGGAGGTTTATATAGATGATATGCTAGTCAAATCACTAAGGGAGCAGGATCACGTAGCTCATCTTGAGGAATGTTTCTCACAACTAAACTATCACAACATGAAGTTAAACCCAACCAAGTGCAGGTTCGCGGTCACATCGGGAGAATTCCTTGGGTACCCAGTGACTTACCATGGCATTGAGGCAGACCCTAAGCAGATTTACGCGCTCATCCATATGATTTCTCCGAAGACAAAACGGGAAGTGCAAAGACTTACCGGCAGGGTTGCTGCACTTAACAGATTCATTTCACGATCCACCGACAAGTGCTTGCCTTTCTACGATACGCTGCGAGGGAACAAGAAGTTCGAATGGACGAAAAATGCGAGGAGGCTTTTCAACAACTGAAGATTTACCTGGCTACCCCTCCATTCCTCGCAAAACCAAAAGCAGGGGAGCCGCTTTTTCTATACACCGCGGTCTCCGCCACATCAGTAAGCGGCATGTTGATCCGAGACGAACGTGGGGAGCAGAAGCCAATTTTTTTACGTCAGCAAAACCCTTACAGATGCCGAGACAAGGTACTCACAGATGGAAAAGGTGGCGCTATCCATAGTCATGTCGGCACAAAAACTAAGGCCATACTTCCAATCTCACTCGATCATCGTCCTGAGTACCTTCCCGATAAAGTCTGTTCTGCACAGCCCAAGTCAGTCTGGAAGGCTAGCAAACTGGGCAATAGAACTAAGCGAATATGACATTGAGTATCGCGGCCGCACATGCGCGAAATCCCAAGTCTTGGCAAATTTTCTTATCGAACTACCTGAAGGAGGCATTAATGACGAAATGCAAGGCCAGCCCTGGAAACTCCACGCTGACGGCTCATCTTCCAAAAATGGTTCGGGGGTAGGGATACGACTAACTTCTCCAACTGGTGAACTGCTGGAACAATCATTCCGCCTTGGCTTCCACGCATCCAACAATGAAGCAGAGTACGAAGCTTTGATTGCCGGGATGAAACTAGCTAGTGGTCTAAAGATCGAGCAACTTCACGCATTCTGCGATTCCCAACTAGTCGTAAATCAGTTCAGCGGCGAATATGCATCAAAGGATGATCGAATGGAAGTTTACCTGAAAATCGTCAAGGAGTTGGCTGTATAGTTTAAACAATTCGTCCTAACACGTATCCCACGAGGAGAAAACACTCCAGCCGATGCACTCGCATCCCTTGCATCAACTTCCGACCCGGATCTCAAAAGAATAATCCCGGTGGAATTCATCCAGCACTCAAGCATCAGTCTTTCCGACACGGTGAACGCCATAACTCGTTCACAAGCCACTAAGCAAGCAACATAAGTCACAATCGGGCAAGAGGAGACAGATGAAGTGCATGAGGAATTGACAAACCAACCATCCGCTGAGCTGGATACAACCCCAATGGAAGAAGACATTCTCGAAAAATCACTAAACATCGGAAGCAGCGGTGACCCTATCATCAAACCACAACCCGATGTCGAAGCAAACGAGATCAATGAGGAAGCAGAGTATGGCTGCGACAAGAAATGGCTTGACGCAATCAGAGGATACATATACGACGGCGTCTTACCAACTGAAAAAATGGCCCGTAAGCTTCGAGCCCAGGCGGCTCGTTATGTTTTACTCGATGAAAATGTCTTTAAATGGAAATTCTCTGGACCATTGCTGAACTGCGTGGAAGGAAAGGACGCAAGAAAAATAATGGAGCAAGTTCACAACGGTTCGTGTGGCAATCACTCTGGAGGAAGGACACTAGCAATAAAAGTCAAACGTCATGGTTATTATTGGCCAACGATGATCAAAGATTGCAAGGTATTTTCAGGCAAATGCGAGAAATGTCAACGCCATGCGCCAATGATTCACCAACCTACTGAAATGCTCTCATCCATCTCATCACCATATCCATTCATGCGATGGTCCATGGACATCATTGGTCTGCTGCATCCCTCAAAACAAAAATGATTCCTTTTGGTTTTGACAGACTATTTCTCAAAATGGGTCGAAGCCGACTCATATGCTAACATTAAAGACGCACAAGTGGAGCCTTTGTCTTGAAAAACATCATATGCCGGCATGGAGTACCATATGAGATCGTGACGGATAATGGCTCGCAGTTTATCTCAAATCGTTTCAAAGCTTTCTGCGAGAAATGGGAAATCAGACTCAACAAGTCTACTCCACGATATCCACAAGGAAACGGACAGGCAGAAGCAATCAACAAAACAATCCTCGATGGCCTGAAGAAGCGTCTTGATGAGAAAAGGGACGTTGGGCTGAAGAACTAGAAGGAGTACTCTGGTCTCACCGCACCACCCCAAGACGAGCAACGGGAGAACCCCATTCACCCTCATGTACGGAACAGAGTCCGTCATCCCACCGAAGATACATTTTCCAGAAATTCGCCGCAGACTACTACCAGAGCAAGAAGGGCTCAATCACCTATTGATGCTTGACGAGTTGGACTTGATCAACGAAAGAAGGGATCAGGCCTTGATCAGGATCCAGTACTATCAGAATGCGGCGGCAAAATACTACAATTCCAATGTTCAAGAACGACGCTTTTACGAAGGCGATTTAGTTTTACGGAAGGTTTTCCAAAACACAGCAGAAACGTATGCCGGAAAATTGGTAGCAAACTGGGAAGGACCTTACAGAATCACAGAGGTAGTCAAACTTGGCGTTTACAAACTCGCCAGCATGACAAATGTTCCAGTACGAAGATCATGGAATGCAATGCATCTCAAAAAGTACTATCCCTAAGCAACTTCACATGAACTATGGGGCAACTTGATCCCTGCAAAGGGGACGTAGGCAGCTTATCTTCAGATAGGTTCAGTTGCCCCTCTTTTAAAAAGGGGAGGGGGAGTGGGTACGTATACATATACTCGTATACTCCGATATTTTAATAGATTCTACGATCTATCAAAGCAAATTTTTCAAAAACAAGTTGTCTAGACATCCGTAAAAAATCACTAAGTATTAACAAAACAGACATACTCGAACGAATTAAGTTACAACGGGCATATCGCCACATCTTCATTACTGCTGACCACAGTAGTGAACTCTTGCATCCATATCGGATCTAAACTATCAGATCCGTCTCAGGATTAAAAGCGCGCTATATAAATATTTTGTTCATTGTCGGAGCGGATATGTTTACGGTAACGTATCCGTAAACCGAAATGTTCATCCTAAACTAGACAAGCATATGTTCATTGTCGGAGCGAATACATTTATGGTAATATATCCGTAAACCAAAATGTTCATAACTAAACTATGCAAACTTATGATCAATTTCGGAGCAGGGAGGTTTACGTAACATGCGTGTAAGCCGAATTGACCATCGTAACTACTATACAAACCCATACTTGGATCCATTCATCAAAGATCTTATCAAGACAAAACAAGCAAAACATTCAAACTTTTCATCAAATAAAAGAGGCGTACTTGATATTTCTTCGTAAACACATTCATCAAGATACAAGGCATTTCTTATAACCAATGAGTTCGAAAGATCACAGAACGGATAAAGCCATCCAGGCATCAAAAAAAAAATAATAATAATAAAAAGTCTTAAAACTACATGAAAAACAAAGGATCATAGGATTCTAAGGCTTTGGGATGCTCAACCTCCCCTTTTCTCTGGCCCTTCAGGGTGCTCGGTTTCCCCTGCTCCTTCATGATCTTCATTGACGGGTTCAATTACCTTCTCTGGATCGGGCATGATTACGGCTTCTTCGACGACTTTCTTAGGAGATAGTTCGGTAACCTTTTTTGTACTGCCTCCACTTGATTCAGAAGATGGCGGATCCTCTGATGCCTTCGTCAAGTTTGGCATAGCTAGAATTGGTGTCCACTGGTTCAAACCAGAAAAATTCTTAATGCCGACGCTGGCAGCAGCCGTTTCCATCGGCTCACCATTGTTGAGCTCTTTTAATATATCAGAACGAACAGGGGATAATCTCAATACGTCTCCCAAACTTGCCACCAGTTCAGCAAATGCCTCGTGGGCACCTTGAAGCTCCCCTTTATGTTCAGCTAGATTCTTCACTTCGACATCGAGAGACGGCGGCTCCTCACTCCGAAGCAGTTCGACGGACTGAAGATTTCCATTGATCTGAGCAAGATCAAACATGTTTTCTTTTGGCTCGCCGTCAATCTTGCCGAGGAGTTTCTTGGCTCGGGAGACTCTATCCCCAAACGTTATCATCATCTCCCGCTTGGCCTGAAGCACGGCCTGCTCGACTTTGCTCTCGTGCAGCTTGTTCGCTGCATCCAGCTGCCTCGTTAAGCTAGCGATATGAACATCCCTCCTTACCTTGCCAGACTCCAGCCGCATGATCCGCTCGTCATTTTCTTTCTGACGCTTCTTGAGTCCCTCCGTTTCATCTTGAAGATTCTGGATTTTTTTTAGAGCCTTTTATCGTTCAGCGGCATGGCTCGCCTTAATCTCTTTGAGCTTCCCATCAAGCTCAGTAGCTTTCTTTCGGGCATCGTCAACCCTATCCCTCTCCTTGCGGGCGTCAAATTCATATCCCAACACCATCCTGTTAAGATGGGCTATGAACTACACAGGTATAAATAAGAAAGTTAAAATAGCGGGACAAGCAAGAACGCTTCGGTAGGCAGCAACGAGATAAACAGAGGTTAGTAACTTACCTTAACGCCGCGAAGAGAAACCTCATTATATGATTTGTCCCTTAGGAAGGTATCAGATAGTGGGAGGCGGTCGCCGGGGCAGGTAATCTTCGAAAAGATTGCGGCAGATGCCCCAGCATCGTTGTACGCCTCGACAACATTGAAGGGAGTAGCAGAAAGAGGAATCGCTTCGGGGTAACTCTGGGTTTTTCAGAGCATCGTTGTCGTTTGGATGCCTCGGCCACTCTGTCAACTTTGTCATCTATCGACGGTTGACGTTTTCTGCTCGGACCCTTCTTCTCCTTGGCCTTCCCTTTGCCCTTATCTTTATGCAGCACTATCTGGGAGTCGGCAGGGCGAAGGCCTAATACGATGTCTTGAGAAGTTGCGGGACGGGAAACTGGATTGGGGTGAAGAGCAGCATCGATCTGGGGGTTTTGGAGGCGAAGCTGGCCCAACGCTTCGGCCTAATTTGCCCTCTCCTTGGCTTCGGCTTCCGACTTCGCTTTAGCTACGGCTCTGTCTCTAAATGTAGGTCTTCCCATGGTATTGTCTGAGTTAGAAGAAGATGATGGACCAACGGATTGACCTTCAAAAAGTGCTCGGGTTCTCTCTACTCGTTGGAGATGGAAATCTTTTCTCTAATTACACTTCCGAGATGAAAGTGCTTCGTGAATCACGGACAGATCGGGAGGCAATGAAAGTTGAAAGTGGCGTGCTGCAAAAGGAGAAAACAATAAGTGTTAACCTAAAAATGAAATCAACAAAAAAGGAAACCGAGCCGTAGCCCAAAAAAAGAAGCCACGGGTCGGCTACCAAGTTCTCCCCAGTTCGTCTTGATTAAGCCAAGATATCTTGATCCCACTGACGCCTCGGTAATGGGAACAAAGAAGAAGTAATCTTCCCAGTTATCATCTTTGGTTGGGAATCCCTTTATAATCTTCCTCTTGGCTTTACCCGATACATAGTATTTCAATTCTCTTTTCTTTCGATGCCAGAATTCGAGAAAACTTCTCAAATGTTCAACCCTAACCTGAACATCGCATTCGTAACTTCTGGCAAGGATGCCGACCAGATGTCTGATCCTCCTACAATTAATTTGGGCGATAGCCAGATTATGCTTCCATAAAAATCGCAGGAGGATCACCTCGGGGATCGGAAGCCATAGTAGGCAACGATAAAAGAAGCTCTCATAGAGAGTAGAGTGATCGGGAGGAGGTTTATCAGCTCGGTCTGTCGT
The DNA here is from genome assembly GCA_900406555.1 of Pseudoturritis turrita. Lineage (NCBI taxonomy): Eukaryota > Viridiplantae > Streptophyta > Magnoliopsida > Brassicales > Brassicaceae > Pseudoturritis > Pseudoturritis turrita. Next base: position 147,546 of record OVBL01000494.1, read on the forward strand.
AGAAGGAAGAACAAACTCAATTTCTTCCGAGATATTAAATCTCTGCCTAAGAGCTGCCAACAAATCTAAGGTAGAGAGAGTGGAGCCAGGTGGATTGGGTCGCGTCTTAGATTTCTTCCTTCTTGGCGCTCGTTGGATAGGTCCAATCAGACGTTCTAACTCTTGTATGGCTACAACCAGGTCGTAAAACCAATCCGCTGGTTTGATTTTTGCTAGCTCGGGATTCACTACGTCAGCAAAAGGGTTCACCGTCTCGTCAAATGGAGAATCGCAAAGTTGGGGGACTTCAAATCCCAGATGAATCTCAGCGTTACTACCAGCTACCGAGGATTCAGAATGCACCATTTTCTGCCAAGAACGGAAGGTCCTATCCCCGAACCGTTCGAATTATCCAAGTTTGCTGAAGCATTCGCACTAGAAAAATCTGCTCGGCTACAGCTTTGAGAAAGGAATGGATCGGGGGAGAATGATGGTTCGGGAAATGAAGATTGGTCTGGACTGACAAACAATCTGGCATACGGATCGGGTGATGCAGATACGGATAATCGAGACATCTCTTTTGAACCGATCGGGGTCCTTGGAAGGCAGACAAACAGGTTGGGATCTCCAGAAGCTCAGAAGAAAAGATCTAAGTTCTCTAAGATTCAGAAAACAGATCGGGACTGCAAACGGCTCGGCGGCGAAGAAGGAACAACGGAGTTTCTACTTAAAAATGACCTAAGCAAAAATTAGAGAGAGAAGGAAGAGAGAGGTTACCTGTTTGAAGAAATTTTCGAAGAAATAAAGTAGCAAAAGAAAATTGGGAGCATCACGAGTTATATAGGCAGAAAGGTGACGTCACATACTCCGGGAATCGGCGGAAACGTTTACACTCCCCGATAAAGGTAATAGATTCCAAAATCCCCCGAACAGAATCCAAACTCTGGCTTAAACAATGGCTCGGGGAGACAGTCAGAAAACAGTTTGGGATCACAGTGAAAGATGGTTCGAGGCGAGTTAACTTCAAACTGCTATTTACCTCGACACTTTCAATATTAAAACTGATGAGCTGGAGGACTAACTGTTGGGGTCAATATTTCCCCTTTTGAAGTTAACAGCAAACGAATCGTGGGTTACAACCCAAGGTAAAGATGTTGGGTCATGTACCCCGATCCATGGTGCAGTAAACGGATCAGGTGTCACAACCCACGGTAAAGAAGTGGGTCGTGTACCCCGATCCATGGAACAGCGAACGGATCGGGGGGTCACAACCCACAGTGAAGAAGCTGGGTCGTGTACCCCAATCCATAGTGCAGCAAACGGATCGGGTGTCACAATCCACGGTGAAGAAGTGGGTCGTGTACCCCGATCTACGGTTCAGTAAATGGATCGGGTGTTACGTCCCACGGTGAAGAAGTGGGTCGTGTACCCCGATCCACGGTGCAGTAAACGGATCGGGTGTCACGACCCACAGTGAAGAAGTTGGGTCGTGTACCTCGCTCCATGGGACAGCAAACAGATCGTGTGTCACAACCCACGACAAAGAAGTTGGGTCGTGTACCCCGATCCATGGTGCAGCAAACGGATCGGGTGTCCCCCTAACCGTGCATAAGAAGAAATGGATCGGGTGTCCCCCTAACCGTGTATAAGAAGAAACAGATCGGGTGTTCCCTTAACTGTGCATAAGAAGAAACGGATCAGGTGTCCCCCTAACCGTGCATAAAAGAGTTGGATCGGGTGTTCCCCTAACCGTGCGTTGATGAGTTGGTTCGGGTACCGTGACCTTAGTCAAATATAAGACGGATCGGGGTTAAAGACAAAGACATAACCATTGGCACCCGAACCGTTTGAACAATGAATCGTGAACCATGACGCCACCCTAGCCATGAACCATGGTATCACCCGAGCCGTGAACCATGGTGTCATCCGAGCCGTGAACCATGGTGTCACCCGAGCCGTGAACCATCGTGTCACCCGAACCGAGAACCATGGTGTCACCCGAGCTGTGAACCATGGTGTCACCCGAGCCGTGAACCATGGCATCACCCGAGCCGTGAACCATGGTGTCATCCGAGCCGTGAACCATGGTGTCACCCGAGCCGTGAATCATGGTGTCACCCGAGCCGTGAACCATGGTGTCACCCGAGCCGTGAACCATGGTGTCACTAAAGCAAAGGTTCAACGATAGGAGGTTGGGCCGAGACAACGAGCCCACGGATTCAAGCCCACAAAAGAGATATGACAAGGTTAAAGCCCATGAATCAAAGTCCATGGCGGTGGCAGGCTTTGCTAAAAGGAAATCCCGAGGAATTAGGAAATCTTCCTTATCCCTTTAGACATTAACTTAGCCAACTTAAACTTGTATATATACTCATGTATATCCTCGGAAAAAGAGATCCGCAATTTAACCTAGCAAAACTCTATACTTTTGCTCTCATACAAAAAGCTTTCTAAGCAGCTTAATAAAAGACCATATTTGGATCTCTATTTGTTTTTTTTAGTGGTTTTTGTTCAGAAATTTCATCACTCTTAACAAACCTTCGACAAATTCAATTGGTGTGGATTCACGCTCCCACAACAATGCACGTGTCGCAATCTTGTGATTTATAATTTTGTTTAGGTGTTGCAAAAATATATGGAAGTTTTTTTGAATTAAAATTTTGACACAAATTCAAATTTTACATCGTAGTCAAGTTTACATTTTATTTTTTACCAACAAAAAAATTTACCTTTTATTTCATTTTTTCAATGAAAACTTTCTTCAAGTCACGTACAGAAAAAATTAGTCAAGTTTTCCATTTTTAGTGTTTTTTTAAATTACTATTTCCTTTTATTTTTCCAATAATGTTTCTTATTTTACCTTTTTATATTATTTACTATTTATTTTAAGGTAAAAAAGGAAAAATTATATTATCAATGACACGTGTCACAGTCTAAATTAAAAAATGGCACATGTCGCAATTGGGTGAATTATAATTTTGTTTATGTGTTGCATTCATAGCCTCCATTTTTATATAATAAAATATCACGTTCTCACTTAGATCATATATACGTTTCACGAATGGTTTTTGTGTATTTTAAAATTTAAATCATTTAATTTTATGTATAAGAACACAATTTCACTTAAATCACATATACATTTCACAAGTGATTTTCAGTTTTTAAACATTTAAATTATAGCATATGCGAAAATAAATCATATATGAAAAGATGAAGATATTGAAGATATTAAAGCCAAAATAGATGAAATAAGGTATATGTTATATGTATTCTTTATAGAATAATACATTCATACTTAAATCATATATATGCTTCACTAGTAATTTATGTTCGTTCTTAAAAATTAAAATAATTATATTCTACGTTTTCTATAGAGAATAACATGTTATATATTAGATTATATATCAATTTCATAAATACTTTTGTCTGTTTTTAAAATTCGAATCATAGCATATATGAAAAAAAAAATTATATTTTTTTTGGGGTGGAATTGCAAGATTTATACAATTTATATGAAAAAATTAAAGTTAAAATAGATGAAATGGGTATATATGGTTTCATAAGATAAAAAAGAATAAGAGAAAAAAAAAGAAAGGTAGAAAGTAAAAATGGAAATAACATAGATCAGATTTTTCTATTTCTTTTAGAAACTAAGCATGATTTCGCTTTCTTGCAAAAATTACAATTGCACTTGGGTTACAATAATAACGGTTGAACCGTGTGGTGCAAGAGGAGGAGTTGAACTTTTTATAATAATTATTTTAATGCCAATGTTTTATTTTTCAATAATAAATTAATCGATATTGAAGCAGTCATTCAACGGAAATTTTTTTTATCCTTTATTTATGAAAATCCAATTCCAAAACTATGGGATCATGTTTGGGAAAGATAATCCCAAATAGGTATAATGCGGTTCGAACCTTGGTTTTTTTATCGGAGATTTTAATGAAATCACCGAGAATCATGAAAAGCGGGATGGTAATCCACGACATTTGTCAACGTTTCAACCTCATGATACAAAATTGTGGCTTATTAGAATTCCCATGGCTTTGGGAACTCTTTGTCTAGAAGAGAAAAACGTAGTTCAAGGTTAATTAGATGTCAGTTAGGCCGAGCAAATTCTAATGAAGACTAGCATGAGATTTTTTCCCACACATATGTAGAATATTTGACCATGATTGGATCCGACCATAGACCTATCATCGGCCACTATTGAGGATAAAATACCACGTAGACGAAAATAATTCCGGTTTGATAAACGTTGGATTGGGCGAAAAGGCCTTATGGAGTCAATTTCGGAGGGATGGGAGTCAAATACCGGAATGCACGACTCTAATTTTGTTGATAAATCGCATTACGGCAAAGAAATGATTGCGGAACTCAAGAGGGACCTAGAGAAAATTCAAAAAATGATAATAGCACTCTGGAAGAATTGGAGGAAACAACACGGAAACTGAAGGAAGCCTATCGCGATGAGGAATTGTTTTGGAAACAAAAAAGTTGGAATGTGTGGTTGAAAGAAAGAGACAGTAACTCAAAGTTTTTCCATGAACAATAAGCAAATATAGAAGGTGGCGGTAAATTATTTTGAAAAACATTTCTCCTCTTCTTCACCAACGGACTTCAAAGAAGTCTTGGAGGAGGTTCCAACGGTGATTTTGGCCCAAATGAATGAGAGCTTAATGGTTCCCGCTATGGAGGAAAAAGTTTGCAAATCATTATTTATAATGCATCCGGAATAGGCCACATGACCAGACGGAATGACGGCATTATTTTTTCAACTTTCATGGCAAGTTATCAAATTGGATTTGGTAACTTTGGTGAATAATTTTATGCATTCAGGTATATTCAATCAAATACTTGTGGGGGTCAAAATCAACACATTTAGATTTGTCACGAAACTTTAAAGGGATCTGAAACTTCTGCGTATGAACCACGAAAACGAAGATCCAAAGATAGTTTTATTAAGCTATTTCGAAAAGATTTTCGTACAAGTGTTTGTAGAGCAAAAAGTCTAGGGTTTTGCTAAGTAAATTGCGGATCCCTTTTTCATGAGATGTTCAAGATATATATACTACGTTGAGTCGGCCATGCCAATTCCAAAGGAGATAAGAAAAACTTCCTAATTCTTCGGGATTTCCATCTAGCTAAGTCGGCTTGGATTCATGGGCCTTCGTATTGACATCGGCCGAAGATGGGCTTGTTGCTTTGGCCGCATTGTCTTCAGCCACATTGTCTTTGGTCACATTGTCTTCGGCCACATTTTCTTTGGTCGAATTGGCTTCAGCCGCGACTTCGTATAGAATTGGCTTCGGCCCGATTTTGGCCGTGATTTCGGCTGCGACTTCAGCCGCGACTTCGGCCATGACTTTGGCCGCAATTTCGGCCATGACTTCGGCCATGATTTTGGCCACGACTTCGGCCGGGACTTCGGCCACGACTTCGGCCGCGACTTCGGCCGCGACCTCGGTCACGACTTCGGCCGTGACTCCGACAACGACTTCGGCCGTGACTTCGGCCATGACTTCGGCCATGATTTCGGCCACGACTTCGGCCGCAACTTTGGCCATTACTTCGGCCGCGATTTTGGCAACGACTTCGGCCACGACTTCGTTAGCTTAGGCCTTATCCGATTTCTCGTATTTCCATACTTAGTCATTTCCCATTGATCTCAGATGAGTGGATTATGACCCCAACAGTTAGCCCCCCAGCTCGGTAGTTTCAGTTATGATAGTGCCGAGCTAAAGGAAGTGTAAGCTGGGATCAATGCGTCATGTCAATCGATATGAGCTGAACCAACGTGATGCCTGTTGGGGTCAAAATCCACCCAGCTGTGATCAATGGGAAAATGGCTAAGTATGGAAATACGAAGAATTGGACAAGGCCGAAATTGTGCCTAAGTTGTTTTTGTACGAATCCAGTTAGGCACAAGATGGGCTCACTTCGGCCAAGGTAGTTCCACCTCGGCAAGGAGACTTCGGCACGGAGGCTCCACTTTGGCACAGCCACGGCTTCGGCACAGCCCACTTCGGCAAGCTTGGTCTCCACTTCGGCCAAGCTTTGCCTCCACTTCGGCAAGCTTGGTCTCACTTCGGCAAGCTAGGTCTCCACTTCGGCAAGCTTCGTCTCCACTTCGGCAAGGCTGGTCTCCACTTCGGCAAGGCTGGTCTCCACTTCGGCCAAGCTTTGCCTCCACTTCAGCAAGCTTGGTCTCCACTTCGGCAAGGTTGGTCTCCACTTCGGCCAAGCTTTGCCTCCACTTCGGCAAGCTGAGCTCCACTTCGGCAAGCTTTGCCTCCACTTCGGCCAAGCTTTGTCTCCGCTTCGGCAAGGCTAGTCTCCACTTCGGCCAAGCTTTGCCTCCACTTTGGCAAGCTTAGACAAGCTGAGCTCCACTTCGGCAAGCTTTGTCTCCACTTCGGCCAAGCTTTGTCTCCCCTTCGGCAAAGCTGAGCTCTACTTCGGCAAGTTTTGTCTCCACTTCGGCCAAGCTTTGCCTCCACTTCGGCAAGCCTGGTCTCCACTTCGGCAAGCTTGGTATCCACTTCGGCAAGCTTCGTCTCCACTTCGGCAAGGCTGGTCTCCACTTCGGCAAGCTTTGTCTCCACTTCGGCAAGGATGGTCTCCACGTCGGCAAGGCTGGTCTCCACTTCGGCAAGCTTTGTCTCCACTTCGGCAAGGCTGAGCTCCACTTCGGCAAGCTTTGTCTCCACTTCGGCCAAGCTTTGCCTCCACTTCGGCCAAGCTTTGCCTCCACTGTCCAACGAATTCAGCCAACAAGCTTCACTTCCGCCAACGAACTCGCTTAGGCCGTGATACGAATCCACTTAGGCACGATACGAGCTCGCTTTGGCCGAAGTCATGTCTATACGAAGACAATCTTGGCCGAAGTCATTTTCATACGAAACTACCTGGCCGAAGTCAAATCTATACGAAGCTGCCTGGCCGAAGTCAAATCTATACGAAGCTGCCTAGCCGAAGTCAAATCTATACGAAGCTGCCTGGCCGAAGTCATTTTCATACGAAACTACCTAGCCGAAGTCAAATCTATACGAAGCTGTCTGGCCGAAGTCATTTCCATACGAAACTGTCTGGCCGAAGTCAAATCTATACGAAGCTGTCTGGCCGAAGTCATTTCCATACGAAACTGCCTGGCCGAAGTCGTGTCCATACGGAGCTGTCTTACCAAGGTCAATTCTACACGAAGCTAGAAGACGAAGCGGCCGAAGTCATTTCTATACGAAGTCAGAAGATGACGCGGCCGAAGTTATTTCTATACGAAGACAACAAGCCCATCTCTGGCCTACAGTGATACAAAGGCCCACGGAGTCAAGCCGACTTAGCTAAGAAGGAAATCTTGAAGTATTAGGAAGTTTTCCTTATCGCTTTAGGATTGACCTGGCCGACACAAGTTAGTATATATATCGATGTACATCTCTTGAAAAAGGGATTCGCAATTTACTTGGCAAAAACCCTAGATTTTTTTGCTCTCAAACACTTGTACGAAAAGTTTTTCGAAACAGCTCAATAAAAACCATCTTTGGATCTTCGCTTTCGTGGTTCATACGCAGAAATTTCACCCCTCTTAACAAACCTCCGACAAATCTAATTGTGTTGATTCCGACTCCCACAATTTGGCACTAGAAGGAGGGGGCATTTGAAACTTTCTTACTCTAAGGAACCACCGGACGAACGATTAGAAGAAGATGACTAACGATAGCGCAAGATGAATTGACGACCCGCAGGACGCCGGGGTCGATGGAACCACAGCAAAAGACACACCAGTGCTCGCAGCTTTGGAGACAAGCCCAGAGGCCCTGGCACATATCAAGATGATGCTAGAGATGCTGCTCAAGAAGGCAGAGGAGAAGGACAAGCTAAACACAACGGTGACCGATAAGCTCGAAGTCCTTGCAACGGCGAGCTGAGCCCGTGGTAGAGGCTCAGGAGTTGACCTAATGAGGCACTCTCTTCGACTTCTCAATCCAACGGCCCTCGATTTCTCAACACCTCACCATGCGCCAAGAACCGAAGGCGGATTACTCCCTCCAAACCAACCAACCACAATCGCCGAACTGAACGCAACAGCGCAGGAAGCAAACATGCAGACTGTGGATGGAACGAATCCGGTGATCGACCTGGAGGACAACTTAGAAGGGGAACACGACTTGGAACACCACCACAGAGCCGAACTCGCGAGTGCAACCCGAGCTCGAATCGAACAAAGTGATACCAACCTCGGCCATGAGAAGGACTTCACCGAGGAATAGGAGAACATCCTCTGGGTCCAGCGAGCCCAGATTGAAGAAGAGCGTAAAGCGATAATCCGAGCCCAGAAGGAAGAGATGGCCGAAATTTGGGCAGGCATGGAACGAGCTGCCGCTGAGACGAAATTTGTTCGATCTCATATGCATAGAGCTACCAGCAAGGCTCCCGAACTCGACTGAGTGCTTGAAGAAGCACAGAACACCCCATTCACGACTCGAATTACCAAGGCAAGGGTTTCCGATCCGGGAAAAATGAAGATACCAGTTTACGAAGGAAAACTGATCCAAAGGAGCACTTAACCACCTTCGTGATAGCGATGGGACGACCAAACTTCAGAGACGGAGAAGAAGACGCTGGTCAATGTCTCTTCTACGTCGAGCACCTTAAAGGCCCAGCTCTCCAATGGTTCTCCAAGCTGGGAAAAAAACTCGATCGGCAATTTCAATCAGCTGTCATCGGCATTCCTCAAACATTACGCTATATTCATGCAGCGCCAAACATCCGATGCGGATCTATTGACCATGGGACAAGGACAAAACGAGACTCTACGAACTTTCATCGAACGATTCAAGTCGGTATTATCAAAAGTAGAAGGGATAAGTGACAAAGCCGCGCTGCAAGCATTGAAGAAAGCCCTGTGGTTCGACTCAGATTTTCGGAAGGAGATTGCGCTAAACGCACCAACCGCGATCCAGGATGCATTGCATCGAGCAACGGACTTTGCCTCCAACGAAGAAGAAGTGAAGATCCTAGCCCAGAAGCATGGAAAGGCGAAGTCCACGAACTATCCTCCCTCTGTTCTGAACCCATCGAACAACAGAAAGGCCAACCAAAGTTCCGGATACATCCACCACGAAGGAGGATTCAACGGAGCCCATAACTACCAAGTTGATTCGTCAGACTATGGGCAAGGACGAGGCCAAGGCCAAGGAAGAGGTACATGGAGTAGCACGTGGACCAGGGGCCAAGGAACTTATGACGAAACGGCTTATTGCGAACATCACCATATCTTCGGACACTCGACTGCAAATTGTCGCATCCTAGGTTTGAAACTCGCTGCAACACTGGCGGCTGGCAAACTCAAAGGGGATATCAGCCTCAAGGACTTCGACATATATACCAATACAAACCGCCCCGAGCAGGCGGATGAAGACCTTCCTAAGCGAGGGAGGCAGAATGATGAAGCTCCACAATCTAGACCAAGAAGACGGATCAACATGATAATGGGTGGATCGCACTATTGCTCTGATACCGTCTCGTCGATTAAAGCTTTTCAACGACGAGCCGATGTCAGCGTCAACTGGTCTGCACCTTCCAAGTTTCCTGACAACGTAATCTCCTTCGAAGAAAGAGAAACAGCCGGAATCGATAAACCGCATGACGATCCTCTCGTGATCGAGTTGATCATCAGTGGCTATGACGTAGCCCGGGTGCTGGTGGATACGGGCAGCACAGTGGACATAATCTTCAAAGAAACTCTCAAAAGAATGGACATCAATCTGTCTGACATAGTGGCTACCCCTAAACCATTGACTGGATTCTCCAGAGAAACGACGATGACAATCGGGACGATCAAACTACCTGTACAAGCTGGGGGTGTCATCAAGCTCGTCGAGTTTTCGGTAGCCGATCACCCATCAATCAACAACGTCATAATCGGAACACCTTGGTTAAATTCAATGCGCGCCGTAGCCTCGACCTACCATCTCTGCATAAAATTCCTAACACCGAGCGGAGTCAAAACGATTTTGGGAAGTCAGAAGGAGTCCCGCGTATGCTTCCTAGCTGCAGACAAACTCAGGAATCCTGTCACCGATCCAATAGCCAAGTCAGAAGCAAGAAGATGAAGACAGACAGGGAGCCAGTGAAAGAACTCTGCAAACTCTTATAGCAATTACAGATTGCGGAGGATCGCGAAGAAGAATCAGCTGAACAGCCCTGTGACCCCGTAATATCTGTTTGTATCGACGACGAACATCCGGAACGATGCGTAGAGATTGGATTCGGCCTCGACAAAAAAATCAAGGACGAACTGGTTCATTCTTAAAAGAAAACGTGGACACTTTCGCATGGGCAGTAGAGGATATGCCCGGAATGGATATCGGTGTAACCAGTCATGAATTGAACGTCGACCCAACCTTCAAGCCAGTAAAGCAAAAACAGAGAAAGTTGGGTCCCGACAGAGCGAAAGCAGTGAACGACGAAGTCGAAAGACTCTTACGAGTCGGTTCGATAATGGAAGTCAAGTACCCGGATTGGCTGGCGAATCCTGTTGTAGTCAAAAAGAAGAACGGAAAATGGCGGGTGTGCGTCAATTTCACCGACTTGAACAAGGCGTGCCCGAAAGACAGCTTCCCACTACCACACATTGATCGACTGGTCGAAGCAACGGCCGGTAACAAGCTCCTATCTTTCATGGACGCATTTTCCGGATACAATCAGATTATATTGAATTCCGACGATCGTGAGAAGACTGCCTTCATTACGGATCGTGGAATCTATTGCTACAAGGTGATGCCTTTCGGCCTCAAAAATACTGGAGCCACATATCAGCACTTAGTAAACAAGATGTTTGCTAATCAACTCGGAAGAACGATGGAGGTTTACATAGACGACATGCTGGTGAAATCGCTAGAGGCAATGGATCACGTACTACATTTGGAGGAATGTTTCCAACAGCTCAACTCGCACAACATGAAGCTTAACCCGACAAAGTGTAGATTCGCAGCCACGTCCGGCGAGTATCTTGATTACTTAGTTACTCATCAAGGAATCAAAGTGAATCCAAAGCAGATCGATGCACTTATCCAGATGGTATCCCCAAGATCAAAACGTGAAGTACAAAGACTGACTGGAAGGGTGGCCGCACTCAACAGATTTATTTCGCGATCCACCGATAAATGCTTACTGTTCTACGACACTTTACGAGGAAACAAGAAATTCGAATGGACAGAGAAGTGCAAAGAAGCTTTCCAGCAGTTGAAGAAGTATCTCGCCAGTCCCCCGGTGCTCGCAAAACCAGTCGAGGGAGAGCCGCTCTTCCTATACACCGTAATCTCCACCACGGCAGTAAGCGGAGTACTCATTCGCGACGAATGGGGAGAGCATAAACCGATTTTTTACGTCACCAAGACCCTCACCGATGCAGAGACAAGATACCCGCAGATGAAGAAATTGGCTTTATCGGTGGTCATGTCTGCCAGGAAACTAAGGCCGTACTTCGAATCACACTCCATTGTGATCTTAGTCCTTTCCCCCTACGATCGATTTTGCACAGCCCAAGTCAATCCGGGAGATTGGCAAGTGGGCTATCGAGCTCAGCGAGTATGATATCGAGTATCGTGGACGAACCTGCATAAAATCGCAAGTGCTTGCCGATTTTCTAATCGAACTTCTGGAGGAGAGCCTCGTTGAAGGAAACCCGAATTCGACTTGGCAACTTCACGTTGATGGCTCATCATCCAAAACTGGTTCAGGGGTCGGGATACGTCTAACGTCACCGATGGGTGAGATACTTGAACAATCCTTCCACCTAGGCTTTTGCGCCTCCAACAACGAAGCAGAATACGAAGCCCTCATTGCTGGAATAAATCTTGCAGAAGGACTCAAGATTGATTGCATTCACGCGTTCTGCGATTCATAGTTAGTCGCAAACCAGTTCAGCGGAGAATCCGCAGCTAAAGACGAACGTATGGAGGCATATCTGAAAGTCGTCAAAGACTTGACTGCACAGTTTAAAGAGTTCATACTCAAGCGTATTCCATGACGAGAAAACATTTCGGCTGATGCGCTGGCCGCTCTCGCATCCACTTCTGATCTAGACCTGAAACGAGTCATTCCGGTAGAATTCATCAAACCCCCGAGTATCACTTTTTCAGAAACAGTGAGTGTGGTTACGCGATACTCAAGCCGCCAGTAATGCAAGGGAGAATGCATGTGCACCGGACAATACTGAATATGACACTGACGAACGAAAAGCAATAACCAATGACTCAATGGTCCAGGACGAGACATACGCGACAGACGAAGGACACGAATCTCAGATGGAAATAGACGCAATCAACGAGAACGATAATCCCGTAGATGTTGAAGAAAAAGCAACGACAATGGCCAGGATCCAATTCCCTTCCTCCCGATACCCACCCATGTCACGCAGCTGAAGCCGTTGTGACGGACGAAGCATCGCAAGAAATTGAATATGGCTGTGACAAAGGATGGCTTGACGACATCCGCGGTACATCTGCGATGGTACCTTACCTTCTGATAAATGGACAGCTCGTAAGCTTCGGGCACAAGCGGCTCGTTACATCTTGCTCGATGGGAATGTCTTCAAATGGCGATTCTCAGGGCCATTACTCGCCTGCGTCGAAGAAAAGGAGGTAAGAGCAATCATGGAGGAAGTCCATAGCGGCTCGTTTGGTAACCACTCGGGAGGATGAGCCTTGGCGATAAAAATCAAACGACATGGTTATTATTGGCCAACTATGATACAGGATTGCGAGAAGTTTTTCGCTCAATACGTGAAGTGCCAGCGTCACGTACCAATGATTCATCAGCCAACCGAGATGCTCTCCTCGATATCGTCGCCCTATCCATTCATGCGATGGTCCATGGACATTGTTGGACCTTTGCATCCTTCGAAGCAGAAACGATTTCTCCTGGTCTTGACAGACTATTTTCAAAGTGGGTGGAGGAAGACTCTTACGCCAGCATCAAGGATGCAAAAGTCGAAAGTTTCGTATGGAAAAATATCATATGCCGACACGGAGTCCCTACGAAATCGTCACCGATAATGGTTCGCAGTTCATCTCCATAAGGTTCGAAGCTTTCTCCGAGAAGTGGAAAATCCGACTAAGAAAATCCACCCAGAGATATCCATAAGGCAATGGCCAGGCGTAAGCAATAAACAAGACAATTCTCGACGGTCTCAAAAAATGCCTTGACGAAAAGAAAGGACGCTGGACTGACGAGTTGGAAGGGGTATTGTGGTCTCATAGAACAACACCGCGATGAACAACCAACGAAACCCCATTCGCCCTCGTCTATGGGACAGAATGCGTCATTCCACCAGAGATACACTTTCCTGGAGTCCGCCGAAGACTATTCCCAGAACAAGAAGGGCTCAATCACTTGTTGATGCTTGATGAGTTGGACTTGATCAAAGAAAGATGGGATCAAGCCTTGATCCGAATTCAGAATTACTAGAACGCAGCGGCAAAATACTACAACTCTCACGTACGAAATCGACAGTTCTATGAAGGAGACCTAGTCCTACGGAAAGTCTTCCAGAATACTGCAGAGCGAAACACCGGCAAACTCAGAGCAAACTGGGATGGACCTTACATAATCATGAAAGTAGTCCGACCCGGAGTGTACGAACTCGCCAATATGTCTGACGTTCCAATACCAAGATCGTGGAACGCAATGCACCTCAAGAAGTACTATCTTTAGGATACTTCACATGAACTATGGGGCGGCTTGATCCCTGCAAAGGGTACGTAGGCAGCTCATCTTTGGATGGGTACATCTGCCCCCTCCTAAAAAAAAAAGGGGGGAGGGGATTGGGTACGTATACTCTTATACTCCCATCTTTGTAATAAACTCCGCGTCTACTTAGTGCAAGCTTTTCGAAGCAATGTTCGTCATATCACACCCTTCACGGGTTACTAAATCCTTAACAGAAACAGGCATCACATTCGAATCCTTCACGGATTACTCGAAGTCCTAACTAAACAGGCACCTCATCTCACTCTCGTTGCTGCTGGCCACAGCAACGAACTGCTACATCCTTTACGGAACTAACTACTACATCCTAGCAGATTAAAAGCGTGCGCTATATAAATAACTGTCCATTTCAGAGCGGATATGCTGACGGTAGCGTATCCGTAAACCGAAATGATCATCCTAAACCCAACAACCAAATCATTGGTCTTAATAGTACTACGTGTCCATTGTCGGAGCGGATATACTTACGGTAGCGTATCCGTAAACCGAAATGTTCATCTTAAACCCAACAATAAATCGTTGGTCGCAACAGTATTACGTGTCCATTGTCGGAGCGGATATGCTTACGGTAGCGTATCCGTAAATCGAAATGGTCATCCGAAAACCCAACAAACAAATCGTTGGTCAAAACACATGTGCTCGTGATCGGAGCAAGTATGCTTACACTAACGTGATCATTCCAAACGAAGCAAACGAATCGTTGGCATTAACATTAACACAAGATATAGCAAAACAGATCAGTCCTCCTTGGATAAAAAAGCATTCGATCAACGAGTTTCAACAACAAAGAAACGACACAACCAAAGCAAAAGCCACAAGGCAAACATAACAAGTCAATACGGATAAAGCCATCCAGGCACCATGTCCAAATAACATCAAAGCATAAATAAAATGATGACTTGGGCGGATCCCCATCATCATCATACTTTACCCCTTAAGGATACACCCTCATCTTCATCGGAGGATTCGGCTGTCATCTCGGATTCGGACCTTCATTCGAACCAAGCGAAGTCAAACCAAGCTTACCCCTGTTGGATCTAGAGAATACGCGAACGCCGACATCCATCGCTAATGCTTCAACGGACTCGTTGCCAAGCGTAACGTCGGTCGAGTCTTCAGGGATCGGCGAGACCACTAGGTCATTCTTCAATGAGGCAACAAACCTGTCAAACTCGTCGTCGGCACCAGCGTACCTCGCTCTCCATCCCTGGAGTTTCTCAATTTCGTCATCCAATGAAGGTGGTTCGTCTCCGCGAAGCAGCGGAAGGAGTTCGAGGTTGCCGTCAACTTGGGCAAGATCGACCACGTTGTTCTTCGACGACCCGCCCAAGCTCTTAACCTTCTCCTTGGCTCGGTTGACTTTAGATTGAAACTTCTTGGCCATTCTGCGCATCGCCCCCTTCTCAGCCCGTTCAACCTTCTTGTCGGTCATGGCCCTCTCCGAGCTTAACATCCGCTGAAGCTCGGCAACTTGAGCCTCCTGCTAGACCCGATAAGACTCCAGGTAAAGAATCCTATCATCGGCTCTACCGCGCCTTTCCTTATGGAACTCCACCTCGGCCTCCAAGTCCTCCTTCTGTTTCGATGCTATCTCCATTGCAGCATCGCGCTCGAGCTCGGCTTCGTTAAGTTTGGTTCGAAGCTCTTCGGCCGCTTTCCGTGCACGCTCAGATCTCCTCGCGTTCTTACGGATGTCCGCCTCATAAATGGACGTCATCTTGTTGATGGAGGCCACGAACTGAACGGAAAGAAAAGGGGGGTCAGACATCACGTTTTTAACAAAGTAGGAGAAATGAAGGTCGACGCGAGTTACCTTAGTACCACGATGAGATATGTCGGCATAAGGCTTGCTCCGAGATAGAGTATCGGGAGGAGGAAAGCAATCCCCCTTAGAGAGAATCTTGGAGAAGAGAGTGGCCGATGCCGACGCATCATCACAAACCATTTCAGAAGTGAACAGCAGAGATACGGGCTCCGAAGGTAGTTCGTGCTCAGCGGCACTACAAACCGGTGCTTTACACCTTTTTCGTCCAGGAGCGTCATCCTTATGAGGATCTTTCCCTTTGTCAGCCTTTGCCGAGGCACGTCTCCGGGATGGCCTCACCTGATCGGCGTCCTCACTTGTGGCCGCAGCCTTGCCCTTTCTGCGATTAACCGGAGGCAAGTCCAGTCGCCCAAGACCCAACACAATCTCTCTCACGATGGGGATGGACGGAGCCAGCGCTGACGGTTCTACAGACGAGTCGCTCGAGGGAAAAGCAAGGGCAGCACTTAGTTGCTCGGCGAAGATTTCAGTGCGGCGAATCTCTGCTTGCTCCATCATGGCTTGGGTTTCAGCCTTCATCCTCTCACTAACCGACGATCGTTTTCCCATGGATCTCCTTGTACTGGTGGGGGAAGACGAAGAAGTTGAGCTTGGAAAATAATAACCGAAATGTTGAGCTCGTGCTTTCTCTACTCTTTCGAGAGAGAAATCTCTTTGGCAATCACACTCTCCGGAAGCTAGGGTCTCGCGAAGTGCAACTACGTCCGGAAGACACGTCGGGATCGGGTTAGGAACTGCAAAACCAACAAACAAAGCATAATGTCACGATACATTCAACAGAAAAAGAAGGACTCGTAAAGTTACGGGTCGGCTACCGATTTCTCTCCACGAAGTCCTAATTTTCTTAACCCAATCTGCACCAACCGAAGCTTTAGAAATGGGCACAAAGAAGAAATAATCCTCCCAATATGTGTCTTTACTTGGGAATCCTCCGATAATTTTGCGATGGGCTTTGTTCAAAAGGGAGTAAAGAAGCGAGTCCTTGGAACGAAATGTCCGAAAGGATAGCAGGTGGTCCACAGTAACTTCCTCGCCACACTCGAAGCTACGAACCACAATTCCAACCAAGTGCCGAATTCCCCGTGGAGTTATTTGCATCGAGGCCAATCTATGCTTCCATAGATACTCAAGGATGACCCTTGGTATTGGAAACCATAGAAAGAACATGTAAAAGCAGCTCTCATACAAGGTAAAACACCCTTTTGGAGGCTCATCCGCCCGATCCGATGACGACGGAAAGATGAGCTCGATTTCTTCAGAGATGTTGAACCGATGCCTAAGGGTCTCCAAAAGATTCAGCAGTGGAGAGGGTAGATCCTGGTGGATCAGGTGCCTCATGCTTGTATCCGCACTTAGGAGCTCGCCGCTTTTAAGAACACGCCCGAAGACTCGCATCTTGCCTCATCCTAGCACAATCGAAGCTCCGATTCTCCATTTCGGTTTTTATGCTGAAAGGATTTTCCATTTCGTCCATCGAAGGGAATCACTTCGGCAATAAGGGGAGATAACTTCGGCAAGCAAGGACTTGGATCAAGGAGCACTTCGGCCTAGGAGCGCGTCGGCCGAGGATCCACTTCGGCAGAGAAGGGGGTCTTCAGCAAAGGACGAAATCACTTTGGCCAAGCACTTCGGCCAAGAAGAGCTTCGCTTCGGCACGGGCATCACTTCGGCAAGGAGAAACGTCGGCCAAGGATCCACTTATGCAGAGAAGGGGTCTTCGTTAAAGGCTCCACTTCGACCGAGAAGAGCTTCACTTCGGCACGGGCGTCACTTCAGCAAGGAGAGACGTCGGCAAGGGCTACTTCGGCAGAAAAGACTTCGGCCGAAAACAATTTCAAAGACAAAAAAAACCAACAACCTAAAAAAAATCTTCAAGAGAAGGAGAGAGAAGGGAGGAGAGAAGTTACCTTGAGGTTTTTGAGAAATGGAGAAGTGAAGAAGAAGTGAGGAGAAGTGGAAGCATATATAGGCTCATAAAGCAAAAAGATGATGTCACCGTACCTTGGGAATCGTGCCAAAATACAGTTGAATGAAGAAATTTCTACTAGAAATAAGATTATCAATCTGAAGACAGAGGACATGGCGGATATAAAAAAACAACAGACTCAGTGTCACATCAGCTCAGCTCCTACCAATCGGCACGGCACATTGATCCCAACTTGGACTTCCTCTACCTCGGCACTATCATCACTGAAACTACCGAGCTGAGGGGTTAACTGTTGGGGTCAAAATCCACCCAGCTGTGATAAATGGGAAAATGGCTAAGTATGGAAATACGAAGAATTGGACAAGGCCGAAATTGTGCCTAAGTCGTTTCTGTACGAATCCACTTAGGCACAAGATGGCCTCACTTCGGCCAAAGTAGCTCCACATCGGCAAGGAGACTTCGGCACGGAGGCTCCACTTCGGCACAGCCACGGCTTCGGCACAGCCCACTTCGGCAAGCTTGGTCTCCACTTCGGCCAAGCTTTGCCTCCACTTCGGCAAGCTTGGTCTCCACTTCGGCAAGCTTGGTCTCCACTTCGGCAAGCTTCGTCTCCACTTTGGCAAGGCTGGTGTCCACTTCGGCAAGGCTGGTCTCCACTTCGGCCAAGCTTTGCCTCCACTTCGGTCAAGCTTTGCCTCCACTTCGGCAAGCTTGGTCTCCACTTCGGCAAGGCTGGTCTCCACTTCGGCCAAGCTTTACCTCCACTTCGGCAAGCTGAGCTCCACTTCGGCAAGCTTTGGCTCCACTTGGTCCATGCTTTGTCTCCACTTCGGCAAGGCTGGTCTCCACTTCGGCCCAGCTTTGCCTCTACTTCGGCAAGCTAAGCTCCACTTCGGCAAGCTTTGTCTCCACTTCGGCCAAGCTTTGTCTCCCCTTCAACAAAGCTGAGCTCTACTTCGGCAATCTTTGTCGATGGAATTTCTCCTGAGCCTAGAGAACCATTGGAGAGCTGGTCCTTTAAGGTGCTCAATGAATAAAAAACATTGACCAGTGTCTTCTTCGCCTTCTTTGAAGTTTGCTCGTCCCATTGCTATCGCGAAGGCTGTCAAATGTTCCTTTGGATCGGCCTTTCCTTCGTAAACCGGTATCTTCATCTTCCCGGGTCGGAAACCTTTGCCTTCGTAATTCGAGTTGTGAACGGGGTGTTCTGTGCTTCTTCAAGCAATCGGTCAAGTTCGGGAGCCTTGGTGGTAGCCCTATGCATCTGAGATCGAACAGATCTCATCTCAGCGGCATCTCGCTCCATACCGGCTCGAATTTCAGCCATCTCCTCCTTCTGAGCTCGGATTACTGCTTTTCGCTCTTCTTCGATCTGGACTCGTTGGACCCACAGGATGTTCTCCTCTTCCTCAGTAAAGTCTTGATCATGGCCGAGGTTGGTAACACTTGGTTCGACTCGAGTTCGGGTTGCACCTGCGAGTTTGGCTCCGCGGCGGTTTTCCAGGTCGTGTTCATCCTCTGGGTTTTCCTCCAGGTCGATCACCGGATTCGTTCCGTCCACAGTCTGCGTGTTTGTTTCTTGCGCTGTCGCATTCAGTTCGGCGGTTGCGGTTGGTTGGTTCGGCGGAGGTAATCCGCCTTGGGTTCTCAGCGCATGGTGAGGCGTTGAGAAATTGAGGGCTGTTGGATTGAGATGTCGAAGGGGGCGCCTTATTAGGTCAATTCCTGAGCCCCTACCTCTGGCTCGGTTTGCCGTCTCAAGGACTTCCAGCTTGTCGGTCACCGTTGTGTTCAGCTTATCCTGTTCCTCCGCCTTTTTGAGCAGCATCTCTAGCATCGTCTTTATCTGAGTCAGAGCCTCCGGACTCGTCTCCAAAGCTGTGAGGACTGGTGCATCTTCCTCCGGTGTAAGAAAGTTCCAGAGTCCCCACAGACGGTGCCAAATTGTGGGAGTCGAAATCAACACAATTAGATTTGTCACGAAACTTTTAAGGGATCTGAAACTTCTGCGTATGAACCACGAAAATGAAGATCCAAAAATGGTTTTATTAAGCTGTTTCGAAAAGCTTTTCGTACAAGTGTTTGTAAAGCAAAAAGTCTAGGATTTTGCTAAGTAAATTGCGGATCCTTTTTTCATGAGATGTGCATAGATATATATACTAGTTTGAGTCGGCCAGGCCAATTCCAAAGAGAATAAGGAAAACTTCCTAATTCTTCGGGATTTTCATCTAGCTGAGTCGGCTTGGCTTCATGGGCCTTCGTATTGACATCGGCCGAAGATGGGCTTGTTGCTTCAGCCGCATTTTCTTCGGCCACATTGTCTTTGGTCACATTGTCTTCGGCCACATTTTCTTTGGTCGTATTGGCTTCGGCTGCGACTTCGTATAGAATTGGCTTCGTATATAATTGACTTCGGCCATGACTTCGTATAGAATTGACTTCGGCCACGACTTCGTATAGAAATGACCTCGGCCACGACTTCGTATGAAATTGACTTCGGCCGTGACTTCGTATAAAATTGGCTTCGGCCGTGACTTCGTATAAAATTGGCTTCGGCCGCGACTTCGTATAGAATTGGCTTCGGCCGTTGTGGTAGTCAAAACTCGCACAACTAAATTTGGTAAGGGAAATTTAGGGATTCGACAAACTTCTATGAAAATAAACGCAAGAACCGAGATCCAAAGATGGTTTTTATTATCTAAGCTGTTTTGAAAGCTGTTGCAGAGAATAACAAGTATTTTGCAAGGTCAATTTTTGGATCCCCTTTTTCAAAGGGGTATATGTCTATTTATACAAAAATAGGTCGGCTAGGCCTTATTCTAAAGGATAAAGGAAAACTTCCTTATTCTTCGGGGTCTCCTCTCTTCCCGGTTTCTTCTAAGGCGGTGGAAATTCGTAGGCTTCTTTCTTTGCCTCGTTGTCTCGGCCCACTAATATCTTGTGGCTTGTTGCCTCGTCCCATCAAGATATTGGGCTTGTTGCTTCATTGGGTCATCGGTGGGCTGGCTCGTCGACTGCCTCTCCTTGATGCCGAGCCAGGGAGTTTGGCTCGTCGCCTGCTTCTCCTTGATGCCGAGCTAGGGAGCTAGTTCGTCAGTTCCTTGGCTCATCATTGTTTGTTGGTCTGCCAACATGTTGGCTCGTCACCGTTTGCTGGTTCGCCAACATGTTGGCTCGTCACCGTTTGCTGGTTCGCCAACATGTTCGCTCGTCACCGTTTGCTGGTTTACCGACATGTTGGCTCGTCACCGTATGTTGGTCTGCCAACATGTTGGCTCGTCACCATTTGTTGGTTCGCCAACATGTTGGCTCGTCACCGTTTGTTGGTTCGCCAACATGTTGGCTCTGTCGCCGAGCCAGTGTTTGGCTTGTCTCCATTTGGCTAGGCTTTCTCTCCATTTGGCTAGATATAACACCCATACTTAGCGCTTTTAACCGTTGATCTTGATGGGTGAAAAATGACCCCAACAGTTAGCCCCCCAGCTCGGTAGTATTATTGATAATAGTGACGTGGTAAAAAGTCGAGATCGAGATCAACTATCCTTGGGCAACCGAGCCAAATTTGCGGCGAAGCTCATACTACTCCGTTGTCCGTATTGTCGAGCCATTTTGGCTCGGAATCTTGTTGAGATGCTGACTTCCTTATCTTCCGAGGTGTTATGATGATGTGACCGAGCAGTTTTGGCTCGTCATATTACTTCGGGCTGCCAGGTTACCAAACCATCTTTTCTTTAACATGTTGCCGAACCATCACGCTATTTGATTTGTCTTTGGCTCGGCAGTAATGTTGGCTTGGAGTATTTCTCTTATCATGACCATAACTTTATTGGAAACTGCAAACATTTTCACATGTTCCCAAGGCCGCGTGAAGTCACGCACCGTGCTTTTAAACGTCTATAAATTCAGGTCCTCGTTTCACTCCTCATAACTCATTTCTCCAATTTCCGAAAAATCAGGTAGCTCTCTTCTCTCTCCTCTTTCTCCCTTTTTATGCTTAAGTTATTGGCTAGGTTTTTATCGTTTCTTCTCTCCCGCTGCCGCCACTTTGAATTTTCCGACCCATCTTCAAACGTGGCTCGGCGGTTCTTTAATTTATCTGATCCATCTTCAAACTCATCCGGTGAGCCCTTGCATTTTCCAATCCATCTTCAAACTCTTCCGGCGACAACTTGTATTTTCTGATCTATCTTCATCAGGGTTGCAATACTGCCCTGATCTTCCGCTCCTCCGAGCCGAAAGTTGTTCAATTTATGCTAAGTATCAGTGTGCTTCCGAGCCACACCCATTCTAATTTCTTCTAAGCACAAGGCGTATTCCCGAGCCAAAAACTCTGATGTCTCATACCGCCAAGCTAGATGATTCTGTTGGTTCGGCTAATTCTGCTTCACTGCTAGGTCGCAAGATGGTTTTATCTCCTCAGGTTTCCGAGCCGGTCGAACCTAGTTCTCCACTGGGTCAGTTGCAAATTGTCGTTCCATCTATTGTTGACGAAACTCTCGATGCCGAGGCAGTTTTGATTCAGAGAGCTCTTGAAGAAATCAAAGCCGAGCCAACAGAATATGTTATTGACGAGGCAGAAAGGGTGTGTTTGGAGAGGCTTTTTACGAGCCACCAGGCCAGCACATCGACGAGGGAAAAACCTAAAAGGAAAGCTCCTAAGAGATGACCTGACCCACCTGGTTTGTCTTTGTGCACCGCAGAGTCCTTGGAGGCGGTGAGGCATCGATTCAATATTTCATAAGATGTTGAACTGGTTGTTCCTACCTCAACAGACCGAGCCGAATCTCCACCGCCTGGGCATTTCACTCTCTACGAGAGTTTCTTTTACCAATGTCTGCTCTGGTTTTCAATTCCTAGCTTGATCATCCACTTTCTGTCCAAACATGGGTTAGCGCCGAGCCAAATTACTCCTCGAGGGATGCGTCACTTGGTGGGGATTCTTGTTCGGAGCTACGAGTGTGATGTGACTGTTCGCATCTCCCATCTTCGGCAGTTCTTGAATTTCAAAAGATCGAAAACTCCAAAGCCTACTATATTTCTAATAAGAAGCAGAGAAAGATCATTGAAGGCTTCTGAAGCAAGGACAATGACTGGGGAAATTACTTTTTTGTTCCTATTAACGATGCTACGGTGGAAGCCAAAAGCGTCCACTACGTCAAAGCTGAGTGGGGAACTATTGGTGGGCGAGCCGTAGACCTTTCAGGAGATTTGCTAAGGTTTTTTTTCGTGGCGAGCTGACTAACTTTTTCTTCTTTGTTTTTGCAGTTCGGCAGATTCTCCCACGTTACCCAGAAGATACGCTCACGCTTCGGAACACGCTTGCTGCCAGGAAGTGCCATTGGGAAAATCCTTTTTCCCTAAGGAGAGTTGAAAAAGCCCGAGCCGTCTTTGCTGGTGTTGAAGTATCTGGCAGCTCGGAGTCCGAATCTCCATCCCAAAATCTTCCAGAAAAAACTATGGGAAAAAGATTGACGATCCGCAATAAACCGGCTTTGAAAGAGAAGAAAGAGAAGCAGGCAGCTAGCCGAGCCAACGAGGCAACTGATATGGTCGAACAAATTGCTGGGCCAGTTACCGAGGTAGTTGGCCAGACTATCACCGAGGTGGAGCAACAGCTTCTTTCGGAGCCTCC
This sequence comes from Pseudoturritis turrita, assembly GCA_900406555.1. Lineage (NCBI taxonomy): Eukaryota > Viridiplantae > Streptophyta > Magnoliopsida > Brassicales > Brassicaceae > Pseudoturritis > Pseudoturritis turrita. Next base: position 170,682 of record OVBL01000494.1, read on the forward strand.
CGTTCTTGACGCCGAAGCTAGAGAAGTAGTTTCGGCTCTTGTTTCGGTGGTCAGACCTTCTAATTCAGCGATATCTCAGCATAATGAGGGCAAGAAGCTGACTTTCGGCAAACGTCCTACTTCTAAAGCCGACAAAGAAAAAGCTAAGGGAAAACTAGAGAAGAGAAAATGTCATAAGCCTGCCGATCCAATTTCCACCGAGCCGGTACCAACGTCGTTTAGGCACGAAGGATCCGAGCCAATATGCAATGACGAGGCAGCCTCAGCGACTCTCTTCTCACAGGTTCGCTGCTCAGGAGACAGATTGCCACCTCTCGACGTGCTGTCTCACAGCGACCTCTACACCGATATGTCGCTCCGAGGCACCAAGGTACATTCAGAGATTGAATATTTTGCTGAGTAAAAAGACTAAGTACTTACTATTTCTTCCTTTGATCAGTCCGTCGCATCAATTAACAAGATCATTGCCGCTTTCGAGCAAGACGTGCGAAAGGACAGGCATCAGATCGAAGATGCCCGTTAAGACGCGTTCTCCCTTAAGAAGAAGGTTGCCAAGCTGGAGAGCAAACATACTGATGAGCTGGCAACTGCTTCAGCTCGGATCGAGGCTCTTGAGAAGGAGAAGGTATATCTCAAGGATGAGTGGAACAAGGCCGGCGACTTAGCTATAAGGTTGGATCGTTCAAAATAAAAGAAGGCTGCCGAAATCGAATCCCTGAAGAGGCAGCTCGCCGCCGCTCATGCTTTGCACGAGGCGAATGTTAAGAAAGCACGCAAGGCAGCAAGGCGAGAGATGTTAGAAAAGTTTCAGGAGCGGCTTGCCAAGATCGAGAAGAGCATCGAGGAGCTGAAGGCCGCAAAGGAGAAGGAGCTCGACTTAGCCCAAGTTGATAGTAACTTGGAGCTACTCGAGATTCTGCAGAAGGAGGACGCACCTGCTCTTGACTCGAGATTCTGCAGAAGGCAACGAAGTTGGCAGGATGGAGAATCGAATTGGCCGATGCTAATGATGAATTCGAGAAGATTGAAGCCAAATTGAAGAAAGATATGACTCTTTCGCCTGTTTCCTCAGATTCTGTGGACTCTCTCTTTGGGACCGAGCCAACGGAATACACGGCGGCAACGGTCGGAGTTGCTGACTTCTCAGGCTTAAACATTGGCACGCCTGGAATTGCTAATCTCATCGAGGAGAAGGCTGCCGAGCTGGATCCTCTCAACTGACTAATGCTTCTTTAATTCGAATCTTTTCCTTTGTATTTCGAACATAAAGGCCTGGTTGGCTTTATCCACTAAGTTTTTGTGTATCACTCTTAAGTTTCGTAATGGTTGCCGTTCGTTGGGATGACATATTTCATCCTTGTTGGATTTATCTGCTTATGTTCTTGGTTTTGTTTTTGCTGTATTGTGATATGTTGTGAACCATCGTGTTTGGAAAACATATGGTTATCTTTGTATCGAGTGCTTTGTTGTTAGTTTAGGGTTGGCGGTGTTCTGACTTACATTCCCGTTCTTTTGACAATGAAACATGTTTAAAATCTCATACTAACTGGTAGGTTTAGTATCATATCTCAGAGATGTTTACGACCAGTGTACCAAGAGGTGTTTACTGGGTTTAAGAGTTTACTTTGAGTTTTAAGACTTGCGAGTTTTCTACTTACGGGTCCCTCTCGAAGATAAACTTGTAAGAGTGTCATTCAGGATATACCTTTCGGATATTAGACCAGGATATACCCAATCAGAATTTGTATAGCACGCTTTTATACCCATGAGAGGGTGTTTGAGAACCTTATCCCGTATAGAGATAGTGGTTTAAAACCCGTAAAGGATGTGGTAGTCCATCTGTTGTGGCCAGCAACAGATGAGGTGATAGGATATCCGTGAAGGATGTAAAGTTTGTGACTTGCGTAGGTCGAGTGACACAAGTTTGTATTTTGAAATAGTTTGAAGTTAATCTCTTTGAGAAGTGTAATGCGAGGTATGGGAGTATACATGTATATGTACCCACTCCCCTCCTTTTTTAAGGAGGGGGACAACTGAACCCATCCGAAGACGAACTGGCTACGTACCCTTTTTAGTGATCAAGTCGTCTCATAGTTCATGCTCAGTGACTTAGTGGTAATACTTCTTTAGGTGCATTGCATTCCAAGATCTTGGTATCGGAATGTCAGACGTGTTTGCGAGCTCGTACACTCCTGGTCGGACTGTTTTGGTGATTTTGTAGGGTCCTTCCCAGTTTGCTCCTAGTTTGCCAGCGTTTGTTTCGGCTGTGTTCTGAAAGACTTTGCGGAGGACCAGATCACCTTCTTTGAACTTGCGACTTCTATGAAAATAAACGCAAGAACCAAGATCCAAAGATGGTTTTTATTATCTAAGTTGTTTTGAAAGCTGTTGCAGAGAATAACAAGTGTTTTGCTAGGTCAATTTTGGGATCCCCTTTTTCAAAGGGGTATATGTCTATTTACACAAAAATAGGTCGGCTAGGCCTTTTTCTAAAGGATAAAGAAAAACTTCCTTATTCTTCGGGATCTCCTTTTTTCCCGGTTTCTTCTAAGGCGGTGGAAATTCGTAGGCTTCTTTCTTTGCCTCGTTGTCTCGCCCACTAATGTCTTGTGGCTTGTTGCCTCGTCCCATCAAGATATTGGGCTTGTTGCTTCATTGGATCATCGGTGGGCTGGCTCGTCGCCTGCCTCTCCTTGATGCCAAGCCAGGGAGTTTGGCTCGTCGCCTGCTTTTCCTTGATGTCGAGCCAGGGATCTGGTTTGTCAGTTCTTTGGCTCGTCATTTTTTGCTGGTCTGCCAACATGTTGGCTCGTCACCGTTTGCTGGTTCACCAACATGTTGGCTCGTCACCGTTTGTTGGTTCGCCAATATGTTGGCTCGTCACCGTATGTTGGTCTGCCAACATGTTGGCTCGTCACCGTTTGTTGGTTCGCCAACATGTTGGCTCGTCACCGTTTTTTGGTTCGCCAACATGTTGGCTCGTCACCGCTTGTTGGTCTTCCAACATGTTTGGTTTGTCACCAAGTGTTTGGTTCGTCACCATTTCCTCCCAACGCTGAGCCAGGGGTTGCGGCTTGTCGCTCTCTTCCTGATGCCGAGCCAAGTGTTGGCTCGTCACTGCTTGTTTCTGTCGCCAAGCCAGTGCTTGGCTCGTCTCCATCTTGCCTTTGTCGCCGAGCCGTGTTTGGCTCGTCTCCTCCTTACCTCTGTCGCTGAGCCAGTGTTTGGCTCGTCTCCTCCTTGCCTCTGTCGCCGAGCCAGTATTTGGCTTGTCTCCATTTGGCTAGGCTTTCTCTCCATTTGGCTAGGCTTTCTCTCCATTTGGCTAGGTCTAACACTCATACTTAGCGCTTTTAACCGTTGATCTTGATGGGGTGAAAAATGACCCCAACACCCACGACTTCGTATAAAATTGGATACGGCCGCGACTTCGTATAGAATTGACTGTGGCCACGACTTCGTATAGAATTAGCTTTGTATAGAATTGACTTCGGCCACGACTTCGTATAGAAATGACTTCGGCCACGACTTCGTATGAAATTGACTTCGGCCGCGACTTCGTATAAAATTGGCTTCGGCCGCGACTTCGTATAGAATTGGCTTCGGCTGCGACTTCGGCCACGATTTCGGCCACGACTGCGGCTGCAACTTCGGCCACGACTTCGGCCGCGACTTCGGCCATGACTTCGGCTGCGATTTCGGCCATGACTTCGGCCGCGATTTTGGCCATGACTTCGGCCGCGACTTCGGCCGCGACTTCGGCCGCAACTTCGACCGCAATTTCGGCCGCGATTTCGGCCGCGACTTCGGCCGCGACTTCGGCCACTTTGGCCATGACTTCGGCCGCGACTTCGGCCATGACTTCGGCCACGACTTCGGCCACGACTTCAGCCACGACTTCGGCCACAATTTCGGCCACAACTTCGGCCGCGACTTTGGCCATGACTTCGACCGCGATTTCGGCCACGACTTCGTTAGCTTAGGCCTTATCCGATTTCTGGTATTTCAATACTCAGTAATTTCCCATTGATCTCGGCTGGGTGGGTTCTGACCCCAACAATACTCAATATGACAAACATTTGTCTTATCCCTAAAACGGAAAAACGTAGCCGAATAACGGAATTAAGGGAGATCAGCTTATGCAATGTTGGTTACAAAATTATTTCAAAGGTTCTTTGTCAAAGGTTAAAGAGACTTTTCCCCACCTTGATCTCGGAAACACAATCATCGTTTTGTCGGGACGGCTAATTTCAGACAATATCCTCATCGTTCAGGAGATGTTCCACGACTTACGGACAAAAAAAGTCTTGCAAGGGTAAATATATGGCCGTCAAAACCGATATGAGTAAAGCTTATGATTGAGTGGAATGGACATTTATAGAAAATATTCTCCGGAAAATGGGTTTCTTAGAATTTTGGATTACATGAATGATGTGGTGTATTCGATCGGTACAATAAAAGTCCTAATAATGGACAGCCACAAGGAAGGGTAATTTCGAACAGAGAACTCCGAGAAGGAGATCCCTTGTCTCCTTATTTATTTATCCTTTGTACAGAAGCACTGGTAGCAAACATTTGGAAGATACAAAGGGGGAAGTCTATTACAAGCCTGAAAATGGCAAGTTCAAGCCCACCCATTACTCATCTTCTCTTTCTGGACGATAGTTTATTTTTTTGTAAGGCCAATAGAGAGGAGTGCCAGTCTATTTTGTAAATACTAAAAGAGTACGAAAGGGTATATGGACAACAGATCAATTTCTCCAAATCGTCGATTCAATTCGGGCATAAAGTGGATGGAACGGTACAAAAAAGAAATGAATCGAATTCTAGGAATTACAACGATGGAAAGAATGGGTACATATCTAGGACTCCCCGAAAGTCTGGGAGGTGCAAAGAGTAAAATTTTCGCCTTTGTTCGGGAGAGGCTTCAAGACCGTATCAATGGTTGGACATCAAATGTTTTGTCAAAAAGGGGTAAAGAAATCCTTACAAAATATGTGTCAACGGCAATGCCAACTTACGTTATGTCATGTTTTAGGCTATCTAAATTGGTCACTAGTAAGCTTACCAGTGCAATAGCACATTTCTGGTGGAGTTCGGGCGGTCAAAATAGAGGTTTACATTGGATGGATTAGAGGAAACTAGGTCGAGGTAAGGACGAGGGGGGACTTGGTTTCCGAAATATAGAAGATTTTAATATAGAGTTATTGGTAAAACAACTGTGCTGATTGATAGATGCCTCCAGACTCACTTTTTGCTAAGGTTTTTAAAAGTCGGTATTTCAGGAAAACGAATCCGCTCAACTCAGTAAGGTCTTATTCTCCATCAAATAAATGGAGAAGCATTCTCTCGGCTAGAACTCTGGTTCGAAAGGGACTAATTAAGCAAGTTAGAACATGATCTTTTATCTCAGTGTGGAATGACCCTTGGATACCACCTCAACACCCGAGGCCAACTAAATGTAAGATAAACTACTACTCCATATTCATGGTTAATCACTTGATTGACCCAACTACAAGAATGTGGAATATGGGCCTTATTAAGGCAATAATAAATCCGGAAGACATTCCACGTATTCAGAGTATTCCTATAAGCAGTAATTTCCGGCCCGATGTACTAGAATGACACTTTACTAAATCCAAAAAATATACAGTCCGTTCGGGATACCATACGGAGCATAAGGTATCACTTGAAGAACTCGATTTATGGGTTTATGGGCCAGACATTTGGGTTTTACAAGCACATACTTGGACCTTGAAGTGTCCCCTCAACATGAGACATTTTATATGTCCAACTTTATCGGGATGCATATCGGTCGCTTCGAATTTGAGGAATAGGGGTATAAATTGTGACACACATTGTCTGAGATGTGGAACTGACAATGAAACAATTAATCATGTTCTTTTTAATGCCCCTTTGGTACAGACATGGGCACTATCTCAAGTGCCAACGGCACCGAGCGCGTTCCCATTGACATTAGTACTATCGAATTTGGACAATTTGTTTTGGAGATTCCCACCAAAAAGCCCAAGTCATGTTTTTCCATTAATCATGTAGTATATATGGAAGGCCAAAAATGACAAGGTTTATTCGAACATAGATAGGGATCCACAAACTGTTTTCAAGATAGCGGAGAGTGAGGCCTTGGCTTGGGAATCGGCCCAAGTGCAAGAGAATATGGGGGAGCATCTTCCGCCTAACCCTCCCAAGGGTTTTGGGGGTTCACTACAAGAAAACATGACCATTTGCGAGGAGAATTTGCGACCACATTTTGTGGTCGTAAATTTACGAAGCTTTATCTACTAGTTTGCGATTTTTGTCGCAAATTTGTGTAGAAAAAGTTCATCGCAATTATCTGTAAATTTGGGACTAATTTGAGAGGCAAATATTATTCGTAGCAAATGCCTCGCAAAATTGCGAATAATTTGCGACAAAAAGGTGGTAGCAAATATCCTCAAATTTGTGACTAATTTGCGACTAATTTGCGATTAATTTGCGACGAAAAGATAGTTCGTAGCAAACACGTTGCAAATTGCGAGGAATTTGCGGGAAAATATATTTTCTAAGTTTTGAGATTGAATTGCGAAGATATTTAGCAAGTAGATACACACGTTTTCAATGATTTCCAACTGCTTTTTGCAACTGAAATATTGGTCGCAAATGGGTAGCAAATTACTAGCAAAGGCCTTGCAAATATTTTCTCCTAGCAAATTAGTAACAAAGGTTGGTCGCAAATGAGTAGCAAAAATGGATGATCCTCTATAAATAGCAAGCTATGGGGGAGACGAAAATCATATCACAAACATCCCAAATCTACTCACAAAATAATTTTATTCCGCAAAAACACTATAAATCCGATATTTTGTGTGGAGAGGTCAATAATCGATCATGTCTTGGCATCATAAGATATACACGGTTCGGGCATGGATGTACAACCGGCGAGATCCAGATACCAGTGAAGTGACGAAAGATTTTAGAGATGGTCTTTGTCAATTTTTGACCCACGCGACACATCAGTCATTTGCGGGAGAGAACGGTAACAAAATTTTCTGTCCTTGTGTTAAGTGCGAGAACATTGATCATAATGATGCAAACACTGTTTGGAAACATTTACATACGAGGAGGTTTTTACCTAACTATTATGTCTGGTTTGCGCACAGGAAAGATTTTGTAGTTAATGTTCCGGGTAGTTCAAGTACGAGTTATCATGGCAATCAAGATGTCCCTAGTAGTTTTGATAATAACTATGATCAGCATGCTCATCATCAAGATTTTAATGAATATGGATATGGTAATAGTGATGGGAATAGGTTTCATGACATGGTTACTGATGCATTTCATGAAACTACTGCCTCGTTTAATGATAATATTTTTGAAGAACGAAACCCGAGTGCTAAAAAGTTTTACGATATGTTAGACGCTGCTAATGAACCCATCTACGAATGATGTAGAGAAGGGCTTTCAAAATTGTCACTAGCATCTAGGATGATGACAATTAAAATCGAAGATAACATTAGTGAAAATTGCATGGATAAATGGACTGCATTGTTTAACGAGTATTTGCCGGAGGGCAATAACTCGGCAGAGAGTTACTATGAAATATAGAGACTGGTCGCGAGTCTTGGTTTACCGTCTGAAATGATTGAGGTCTGCATTGATAACTGTATGCTTTTCTGGAAAGATGATGCTAAGCTGCAGGAATGCCGTTTTTGCGAAAAACCGAGATATAAAGAGACAGGTGGCCACACGATGGTGCCGTTCCAGCATATGTGGTATCTTCCGATAACAGATAGATTGAAGTGATTATAGCAATCAGAGCAGACAGCTGGGGAAATGAGGTGGCACGCAAAACACTTTAGTGAGGAAGGGGTGATCTCTCATCCATCAGATGCGAATGCGTAGAAACACTTTAACACGGTACATTCGGACTTTGTTGAAGAACATATAAATGTTTATTTGGGTCTTTGCACTGATGGGTTTAATCCGTTTGGTATGTTCGGTCGGCAATACTCGTTGTGGCCAGTTATAGTAACGCCTTATAATTTACCTCCGGATATGTGCATGCATCGAGAATTTTTGTTCATGAGCATTCTTGTTCCGGGGCCTAAGCATCCAAAAAGATCTCTTGACGTCTTCTTGCAGCCTCTGATCCACGAATTACAGGAGTTTTGGCATGTCGGTGTACGAACGTTCGATTCATCAAACCGCCAGAACTTCACCATGAAGGCTGTGTTTATGTGGACCATAAGCGACTTCCCCGCCTATGGGATGTTATCTGGATGGACAACTCATGGGAAATTATCATGTCCTTACTGTCTGGATCAGACTGATGTGTTTCAATCGACGAATGGACGCAAAACGTGCTGGTTCGATTGTCATCGTTGGTTTCTGCCATTGGGTTATCCCTATAGAAATAACAAGAAGTTGTTTAAGAAAAAAAAAACCGTCAAAGTCCCCCCCCCCCGTTTATCTTTCAGGGGAACAGTTGGAAGCGTAAATAGATTACTGTGGTGCTCAACAAACTGCAGAAGTTGGAGGTAACTGGTACAGTGTCCCCGCTAATATGTCGGGTGGATATGGGCAGTATCATAACTAGTATAAGAAGAGTATATTCTGGGAACTACCATACTGGAAGGATCATCTCTTGAGGCATAATTTGGATGTAATGCACATCGAGAAGAACTTTTTGAAAATATCATCCACACGTTGTTGAATGTTCTGGGTAAAACGAAAGATAATTTGACGTTTAGATCTCCCTGGTATATGCGCAAGGCCTGAATTGCACATACCAAGCGATGGTAGGGCCCCGATTCATATATTTCAGCTGTCATCAGACGCGAAGAAAAGTTTGTTTAAGTGGGTTAAGGATGATGTCAAGTTTCCAGATGGATATGTGTCAACGTTCTAAAGGTGTGTCGAGTAAGGGCAAAAAAAATCTGGAATGAAGAGCCATGATTTTCATGTATTCATGCAACGACTACTGCCATTTGCATTGCAGGAGCTTCTACCAAATCACGTCCACGAGGCACTAGCAGGTATTTTTCTTGTATGTATATATATATATATTTGTAGTTTGCTAACTCATATGTGGTACATAATTTCAGGTATCGGGGCATTTTTCAGAGACTTATGTGTTCAAACATTAACTGCGGACGATATCTTGCCGTTGAAATTAGACATCGCAGTTATTTTTTGCAACTTGGAGAAGATATTTCCTCCCTCATCTTCTGACGTGATGGAACATCTGGTAGTCCACTTACCGCATGAGTTGGATCTTGGTGGACCAGTCCAATTTCGATGGATGTACCCATTCGAAAGGATTTTCAAACATCTGAAGATGAAAGCAAAAAATCTCGCAAAGGTTGAGGGATCGATCGTGGCAGGAAGTTTGACCGAGGAGACATCTAATTTCTCGAGTTACTACTTTAGCCCAATCGTAAAAACAAAAAAATGGGTCGTAAACGATACGATGATGGTGGGGTTGGGCGAACATATCCTGATGTGGGAGTACCCGATGTCTTCTCGTATGTAGGCCGAATGGGTGGTAAAGTAATTGTCACCGAGTGGTGTGATTACAAGCATTGTCACGCAGCTCATACATATATCTTGCTAAACTATTACTACTTTCAACCGTATGAGAGGTATAGTAAAAACGAGTCGTTTGCTATATATACATATAAAATTAATTATAATCATACTTCATTATGTTATGCACAGGATGCTCGAACAGCAAATACGGGAAGTATTTTTGGAACTTGACGACCAAGAAGTGAGAACATACGTTGGCCGTGATTTTGACCGTGATTTTGCAGGATGGATGAGAGAGAAGGTAAATAACCATTTATATATATATATATATATATATGATATATATTAATTACTAATCAAGTAATTGCATTTGGCCATGTAGGTGACCAATAGGAGGACTCGACTAGGAACTTGGCCTCTGTGGGTGCATGAGTTTGTGATGGGACCTATAGCAAATATAAGAACCGCTAAGATGTATTGTACGCGGGGATTTATTTTCCATACATTTGTACATGGACAACGAAAGGCCACTGCAAATTATGGTATCCATGTCCCAGGCGATACCAACTTCAACGGTATCCTGAAAGAAATCGTATAATTCGAGTATGCTGGTATGATGAATCTTAAATGTGTACTATTTCGATGTGATTGGTTTGATCCAACTATTGGGGTTGGCGTAAGATCAAGCAAATTCGGAGTCGTGGATGTCCAGGGACACAGGAGTTGCACTGCCAAGTTTGAGCCGTTCATTTTAGCATCTCAGGCGGAGCAAGTAGTTTTTATTCCTTACCCTCGGACTAGGATCCGACGTGATCATAATTGGTTGTCCGTTATTAAAGCTAATCCACAGGGTCAAATTATCGGGGGGGGGGGGGGGGGGGGGGGGGGGTTAGTTGATGCTGATGATGATCTACCGCCCGTTCAACCTGAAAGGACAGAAGAAATTTCCATCCCCGTCGATTCAAGCAATGATATGACTAGAATTGACCCGCTTTATAGGGGACTTGAAGTCATATGTGAGGGTCCGATGGTCAAGCGGAGTCCGACGAGTTTGATGAAGGGGACAAAGTTGACGATGACGACAAAGATGAAAATGGACAAACTTATATTTCCGATCCTGATGATGATGAGTAGTTTTTAGTATTGTGTGTTTTAGTAAGCTTTTGCAGGAATTATGACCCAGAGGTTGCCATGCCGGAGTGGTTCAACCCGGCAGTTTTGGAGGGTCTCATCAACTACTGGCAGTTGGAGACTTCAAAAGACACGAGCAACAAATGACGGGCCGCCCGTTACACGAAAGTCGACGGTGAGGAGATCTCGAAGCATGTATCAGGCCAGTTGTCATTTCTGGAACAAGCGCGACGTATTGTAAGTTGATTTAAATTTATATAGTATTTAATTTTAAATGATTTTAAGTCACAACATTGTATGAATTAACATAATGTTATCATTTTTCAGGCACAAGAGAAAGGTGCTCCGGCTAATATGCACGAGCTCTGGGAGAAGACCCACCGACGCAAGGACGAGACGTGGGTTGATCGACGGGTGGAGCAGCTTCACGACAATGTGATTGCCCGAGTGGAAGAAATCACATCGCATCCCTCTCCCGATGGTCAACCCACTCAGATTACCCCAGTAGACGTAAACCGCATCGCTTCTTAGGTAACACAATTCTCAAACAAATTTTAAATACTAATTTATTATATATATATATATATATATATATATATATATATATTGTTTAATTACTAATTTTTCCACTATTCAGTTTTAGATTACAACTTGCTCCCCGTAACAGAAAGGGGAAGCTTGCTTTCATGGGATCGATTCCGACGAATACTGATGGAGTTCCTTATTGCCCGTTTCGACGTACGCTTCAGATCCGCTTAAAGATCAGAAGCTAGCGAACGCGAAACAGGAGATCAAATCGCTCAAGGAGGAGCAAAGATCGATGAGGGAAGAGCAGAATGCCTTCAATTTAATGTTTGAGTTGCTTGGGGATACGAATCCCGCGATTCGGGAGATGATGAGGAAGAAGAGGGAAGCCGCTACTGCAGGTGCAGGGACATCCCGCGATGTTCCCTCGGATTATGAAGATATCGAATAGCTAGATTTTGTTTTATTTTATTTTCGTTCTAAAAAAACTCGGTTTGATGTATAATATTAATTAATTTTTTTTTTTTTTTTTTACGAAAAATTTAAAAAAAAATCGATTTTTAATAAATAAATTAAATATTTTATTATTTTTATTTATTTACGAAAAATAAAAAAATTGATTTTTATTAAATTAAAATACATTTTTGCAAGGCATTTGCGGCTTAAAAAAACCACGCAAAGGCCTCGCAAAAAATACTTTGGTCGCAAAATAGCCGCAAAAAAATCCACGCAAACGCCTAGCAAAAGTACTTCCTCGTAAATTGGTCGCAAATCATATCCACGCAAATGCCTCGCAAAAATACTTCCTCGCAAATTGGTCGCAACTTATATCCACGCAAAGGCCTCGCAAAATTAATTTCTCGCAAATGGATCGCAAATAATATCCCCTCAATTGCCTCGCAAAACATATTCCTCGCAAATCCCTCGCAAAATATTTGCGACGAGTTTTTCTTTTCTCGCAAATTTGCGACACTTTTGCGGGGATTTTACATTTGCGGCCATCTAGTTGCGACGAAACCAAATTCCTCGCAAATGCCTCGCAATATACCATTTGCGAGGCATTTGCGACCAAAACAGGAGTCGCAAAAAGGCATGTATTCTTGTAATGGTTTTGCAGGGTTCCAATGTTTTGTAGATGGCTCATGGAAAAAACCCGACATCTTATCAGGGTTGGTGTGGGGGTCGAAACTCGCACAACTAAACTTGGTTAGGAAAAATAAGGTATTTGAAAACTTCTATGAAAAGAAACACAAGAACAGAGATCCAAAAGATTGTGTTTGTTGGGGTCAAAACCCACCCAGCTGTGATCAATGGGAAAATGGCTAAGTATGAAAATACGAAGAATCGGACAAGGCCGAAATTGTGCCTAAGTCATTTCCGTACGAGTCCACTTAAGCACAAGAGAGGCCGTTCTGGCCAAAGCAGCTCCATCTTCGGCCAAGGAAGCTTCACTTCGGCATGGAGACTTAGGCAAGCCTTGTCTCCGCTTAGGCAAGCCTTGTCTCCACTTAGGCAAGCCTGGCCTCCACTTAGGCAAGCCTTGTCTCCACTTAGGCAAGCCTTGTCTCCGCTTAGGCAGGCCTTGTCTCCACTTAGGCAAGCTTTGGCTCACATCGGCAAAGCTTTGCTCCAGTTCGGCGAGCTTGGAGACTTAGGCAAACACGGAGACTTCGGCAAGCTTGGAAACTTCGGCAAGCTTGGAGACTTAGGCAAGCTTGGAGGCTTCGGCAAGCTTGGAGACTTAGGCAAACACAGAGACTTCGGCAAGCTTGAAGACTTCGGCAAGCTTGGAGACTTCGGCGACAAGCCACATCGGCAAGCATCCTCTCCACTTCGGCAAGCTTGGAGACATCGGCAAACACGGAGATTTCGGCAAGCTTGGAGACTTAGGCAAACATGGAGACTTCGGCAAGCTTGGAGACTTCGGCAAGCTTGGAGACTTAGGCAAACACGGAGACTTCGGCAACGAATGGGGAGAGCTCCACTTCGGCAAGCCCACTTCGGCAGGGAGAGCTCCACTTCGGCAAGCCCACATCGGCAAGCCCACATCGGCACGGGAGCTCACATCGGCAAGCCCACTTCGGCAGGGAGAGCTCCACTTCGGCAAGGCCACATCGGCACGGGAGCTCACATCGGCAAGCCCATACGGAGCTGTCCGGCCAAAGTTGTTTTCATACGAAGCTATCTAGCCGAAGTCAAATCTATACGAAGCTGTCTGGCCGAAGTCAGAACTGCCGAAGACGATCCTGGCCGAAGTCATTCCCATACGGAGCTGTCCGGCCGAAGTCATTTCCATACGGAGCTGTCCGGCCGAAGTCATTTCCATACGAAACTGTCGGGCCGAAGTCAAGTCTATACGAAGCCAGAAGACGACACGGCCGAAGTCATTTCTATACAAAGACAACAAGCCCATCTTCGGCCTACAAGGATACAAAGGCCCACGAAGTGAAGCCGACTTAGCTAAAAAGGAAATCCCAAAGGATTATGAAGTTTTCCTTATCTCTTTAGGATTGACCTGGCCAACTCAAACTAGTATATATATCTATGTACATCCTTTGAAAAGGGGATCCACAATTTTACTTAGCAAAAAACCCTAGACTTTTTTGCTCTCAAACTCTTGTACGAAAGCTTTTCGGCACAGCTTAATAAAAACCATCTTTGGATCTCTCCGTTCGTGGTTCATCCGCAGAAATTTCATCCCCCTTAACAAACCTCCGACAAATTCTAATTGTGTTGATTTCGACGCCCACAATTTGGCGCTAGAGGGACGGGGATTTGAAATTTTCTTACTCCAAGGAACCACCACACGAACGATTCGAAGAAGATGACTAGCGACGGATGAACCGACGACCCGCAGGACACAGGGATCGATGGGTCTGGAGCAACATATGCACCAACGCCTGCAGTCTTGGAGACGAACCCAGAGGCCCTATCACATATCAAGACGATGCTGGAGACGCTACTCAAGAAGGCGGAGGAGCAGGACAAGCTAAACACGACGATGACTGATAAGCTCGAACTCCTGCAACAGCG